>JAFMOD010000642.1:103137-117986 GCA_019802435.1 Corydoras maculifer | reverse complement strand
CAGTCCCTTAATCCCTCAGCCCCTCAACCCCTCAACCCGGCAACTCCACAGTCCCTTAATCCCTCAGCCCCTCAAACCCCCAACCCGGAATCTCCACAGTCCCTTAACCCATCAGCCCCTTAATCCCTCAGCCCCTCAATCCCTCAGACCCTCAACCCCACAACCCGGCAACAAAACAGTCCCTTAACCTCTCAGCCCCTCATCTCCACAGTCCCTTATCCCCTCAGCCCCTCGTCTCCACAGTCCCTTAATCTCTCAGCCCCTTAATCCCTCAGCCCCTCAATCCCTCAATCCCTCAGCCCCTCAATCCCTCAGCCCCTCAAACCCACAACTCCACAGTCCCTTATTCCCTCAGCCCCATATCTCCACAATCCCTTAACCCCTCAGCCCCTCAACCCCATAGCCCCTCAACTCCACAGTCCCTTTAATTCCTCAGCCCCTTAACTCCACAGTTTCTTAACACCTCAGCCCCTCAACCCCACAGGCCCTCAGCCCCTCAACCCGGCAACTCTACAGTCCCTCAACCCCACAAACCCTCAACCCGGCAACTCTACAGTCCCTTAATCCCTCAGCCCCTCATCACCAGCTCTGAATATATCTGAAACACCAGCACTACGTTTACTGAGCTGATTCTACAGAGGATTGCGATTGGGCCATGTGCAAATATGTACACTCTCTCTCTCTCTCTCTCTCACACACACACACATTAGCTCACCGATTTTAGCTGCTGGGCTCCACTGATGTGCTGCAGGACTCTGTCAATCTCTTGCTCTATACGCCGAGCCCAGTGCATTATCCTGCAGAGAGACAGAATGCATTAAATCTCCAGCTTTAGCTAAAAAAAAGCTTTAAAATATCTGTAGAGTATATTTTGTATAAAACAAAATAAACATAAAGGTAATCTGCCTCTCTATAAATCCTGCCTTTATGGAATTTAATCACAAAATTCATCTATGAGATTTCTTTAGTCTCATCTCATTCTCTGATTATATTCCACTTAGTCCTTTACTGGAGATGCTGGGGGGGGGTGGGGGGGGGATTAAATGGGGAAAATGTTTCTGGCGCTGGAGAGCTACACCCAGGACAGAGCACCAACCCCTCACTGGGCACACACTCACTCACACACTATATAAGGGCAAATTAGTTTAGGCAATTTAGAACAGGGGTGGCATGGTGGCTTAGTGTTTAGCATGTTCTCCTCTCAGCGCTAGGGCTTCCTGGTTCGAATCCCCATCTGGGTGGAGTTTCCATGTCCTCCCCGTGTCCACGTGGGTTTCCTCCGGGTTCTCCGGTTTCCTCCCACAGTCCGAAAACATGGGTCAAGTCAATTAAATTCTCCAAATTGCCCCATATAGAGTGTGTTTGTGTGAGTGAGTGGGTGTCCAGCGATAGATTGGTGCCCTGTCCTGGGTCTATCTGCCCAACGCCCGAAACGTTCTCCCCTGGATGGGCTTTGGGGGTTTAAAGGTTTATAACTCTGTAAAGCTGCTTTATGATGATTTACTATTATAAAAAGTGCTGTATAAATAAATTACTTGAACTTGCACACACGGGGAGAACATGAAAACTCCCCCCAGATTGGGATTCGAACCTAGATCCCCAGCGCTGAGAGGCAGACATGCTAACCACCACACCACCATGCTGCCCTCATTACATCCACCCATTATCTTCCACTTTATTCTCTACTAGGGTTGTGGGGGGGTTCCCCATGCCCATCCAGAAGAGAATTTTTCGGGCGCTGGACAGATACACCCAGGACATGGGGGCAATCTATCACTGGGGACACACACTCACTCATACACACACACTCTATATGGGGCAATTTGGAGAATTCAATTGAACATGATCTATGTTTTTGGACTGTGGGAGGAAACCGGAGAACCCGGAGGAAACCCACGTGGACACGGGGAGAACATGGAACCTCCACCCAGATGTGGATTCGAACCGGGAATCCCTAGAGCTGAGAGGAGAACATGCCAACCACTAAACCACCGTGCCCCATTACATACAAATGAATAAAAAGTAATCGGGGTGGGGGGGGGTGGAATAGGGGAGAACATTTCGGGGGTCTGGGCAGATACACCCAGGACAGGGCGCCAGTCTATCCCTGGGCACACACTCACTCTCACACAGACACTATATAGGGGCAATTTAGAGCAGCCAATTGACCTTGAATCCATGTTTTTTTGGACTGTGAGGAGAAAACGCACATGGACACGGGGAGAACACGGAAACTCCACCCAGATTGGGATTCGAACCACTACACCACCGTGCCACCCTAGACGGATTTAATGATACACACAGTACCATGTGACGCAGATTAAAGGTGGTTTCGATGCTTTTGAAGCACATCCCTTTACAAAAGAGTGGAACAGTCATGTGGCGGTCGTACTAATGAGGATTTGAAACACAACCCTGTGATTTTCAGCCTCGTTCCAGATGGAGGCAGCATGAACTGACTAATCCCTCTCATCAGCACCCGTCAGTCATGTGACCACGCCATTCACTCAGGCACGAAGAACCGTCAACATCACATTCATCCGCTGATCAACCGTCATGAAAAGAGCCACCTCTCTTCAGCTCCATTTCTCAAATAATTACAGCATGTAGATCTCTAATTACAGACTATGATCCAGCTTCTGTTCAGGTGGTGGATCGTTCTCAGCAGGCGGCGCCGTGGCACGGTGCCACCTCTCAGCTCTGGGGAGCCAGGTTCAAATTCTGATCTGGGTGGAGATTTCAGGTTCTTACCGTGTCTGCGTGGGTTTTCTCCGGGTTCTCCAGTTTCTTCTCACAGTCCAACAACATGGATTCAAGGTAAATTGGATGCTCCAAATTGCCCCTATAGAGTGTGTGTCTGTGGAGGTGAGAGTGTGCCCAATGATGGATTGGCGTCCTGTCCTGGGTATATTTGCCCAGTGCCCGAAACATTATCCCCTGGATGGGCATGGGGAACAGGCATGAGAATCCCCCCCCCACTCCCCACAACCCAAAATGACGATTAAGCGTGAGTGCCGTTCACTTTAAGAACCAGGTAGCACTCTGACTTTGGCTAGTTGCTATTTGAGCGGTGCAGCTACCTGAACTCAATGCGCTGCTCCATGAGTTTCTCCAATTGAGTGTGAATGGAGAACCCACAGTATTTTAGACTAGGTATCTACATTCTCTGTACAAATGCGTTTCAGCGTTCAGTGGTGTTGGACACGCCCCTACCGTCGAAAAAATTACCAACTTTGGAATGTCAACGTCTGGAGAGGTTGTTTTAGGGTCAGCGGTGCACCTGGGTTTTCCGTTGCCATGAAGTCAACCTGAAAACACCTCATTTCGAGATGGCCACACCCATCGGGGTAGATATATTCACACGCAGCGTTGCTATTTAAACCACGCAGGAGGAAAGCGAGAGAACAGACAGTGCAGACTGTGCGATAGAACCATTCAACCATCATCTTCTGCTTTATCCTCTAGTAGGGTCACGGGGGGGTTCCTCATGCCCATCCAGGGGAGAACATTTTGGGCGCTGGGCAGATACACCCAGGACAGGGGGGCAATCTATCACTGGACACATACACACACACACATATACAGACACACTGTGGAGAATTCAATTGACTTGATCCCACACTGTGGGAGGAAACAAAAGAATCCGGAGGAAACCCACGAAGACATGGCGAGACCATGGAAACTCCACCCAGATTGGGATTCGAACCGGGAATCCCTAGTGCTGAGAGGAGAACATGCTAAACACTAAGTCACCGTGCCTCCTTTGAGATAGAACCCATGGGTTAAAATGAGGCGGTGGGTGTTAATGGTGTTGCTGTCCATTCTGTTAAACGCGTGTCATTAGATATGACAAGTGGATGCGTTAAAGGTGAAGTAGGTGAGGAAAATGGCAAAAACACTTCCCTTTTATTAATCTACCCCCCACCCCGTATTAAAGATTCTGCGTTCGTGCGGCAGAACCTTAGTTCAGACCTTGTTTAGACTCTGGAGGGGATTTTTGTATGTCACTAGAACGAGGCTATAAAAAACCTTATGGTCCAGAGGGCCTTAACACATCCCTCCCTCGCTCTCACGTTCTCTCTTTTCCTCTCCCCCCCCCCCCACACACACACACACTCACACATCTGTAAGTAGAGCAATACTGCTTCACTAATCTGGCAGCGATGTATAAGGAAAGGTTTTTATACGTCTCCACTTTCCCTAAACGTAGATTAATTTAGTATCATTACAGCGTCTTATTATAAAACAAAACAAAGAAATATATAACAATCAGCTTTAATAAGAAAAAATCCATTCTTCAATGAATCGCGATTCGTAGTCCAGGCGATTCGAAATAGATTCAAAATGTCCAAGAATCGATTTTTTTTTTTTTTTAATGTATTTAAGTGCAGCACGGTGGCTTGGTGGTTAGCACGTTCGCCTCTCAGCGCTAGGGATTCCCGGTTCGAATCCCCATCTGGGTGGAGTTTCCATGTTCTCCCCGTGTCTGCGTGGGTTTCCTCCGGGTTCTCCGGTTTCCTCCCACAGTCCAAAAACATGGATCAAGTTAATTGAATTCTCAAGATTGCCCCATGTGGGGTGTGTCTGTGTGGTTGGGTGTGTGCTCAGCGATGGATTGGCGCCCTGTCCTGGGTCTATCTGCCCAGCGCCCGAGACGTTCTCCCCTGGATGGGCATGGGGAACCCCACCGCAACCCTAATAGAGGATAAGCGGGAGATAATGAATGAATGAATGTATTTAAGTTTTATTTTTGGTGCCCCCTCCCGATCGTACTGCATATCGCATTACGGAGTCGCTCGGCCACCTTACGGCAAGCTCGTTGACCAGCTCCCGTCGTAGTTCATGGAAGCATTTTAATTTAGCGCAATCCTATTTTTGTATAAATATAAAATGATGCCAAAAGATTTGATACAGGAAGGAAACTAAACGTATTGTTTTAAATAAATGTTCTATTGGTTTACATCATCGTTTCAATGTGACTTGTCAATCACATCCTTTTCATTCCGCTTTACCCTCTACTAGGGTCGCGGGGGGTTCCCCATGCCCATCCATTGGCGAACGTTTCGGGTGCTGGGCAGATAGACCCAGGACAGGACACCAATCTATCACTGGACACACACTCACTCACACAGACACACTCCATATGGGGCAATTTGGAGAACTAAATTGACTTGATCCATGTTTTTGGACTGTGGGAGGAAACCGAAGAACACGGAGGAAACCCATGTGGACACGTACACACATATATATTATCATTCATTCATTCATTCATTCATTATCTTCCGCTTATCCTCTATTAGGGTCGCGGTGGGGTTCCCCATGCCCATCCAGGGGAGAACGTCTCGGGCGCTGGGCAGATAGACCCAGGACAGGGCGCCAATCCATCGCTGGGCACACACTCACTCACACAGACACACTCTATATGGGGCAATTTTTTGAGAATTCAATTGACTTGATCCATGTTTTTGGACTGTGGGAGGAAACCGAAGAACCCAGAGGAAACCCATGTGGACACGTACACACATATATTATATTATATATTAATATAATATAATAATATATGGGCGGCATGGTGGCTTAGTGGTTAGCATATTCGCCTCTCAGCGCTAGGGATTCCCGGTTCGAATCCCCTTCTGGGTTTCCATGTTCTCCCCGTGTCTGCGTGGGTTTCCTTCGGGTTCTGCCGTTTCCTCCCACAGTTCAAAAACATGGATCAAGTTAATTTAGTTCTTCAAAATTGCCCCATATAGAGTGTGTCTGTGTGAGTGAGTGTGTGCCCAGTGATAGATTGGCGCCCTGTACTGGGTCTATCTGCCCAGCGCCCGAGACGTTCTCTCCTGGATGGGCATGGGGAACCCCACCACGACCCTAATAGAGGATAAGCGGGAGATAATGAATGAATAATATAATAATATATATTATATTTCTGCTCAATGTGAACCAAACCACCTGAAGTTCAGGCCAAATAAAGTTTTAAAAAATGATATATCAGGTCAAATTCAGTGCTGTGCATTCTTAATTCGCACCCTCCACCAGTGCAGATGGTTTATAAAAGGACATAGCCATGATATTTTAAGTATCTCAGAAGCACCACAACAGACAGAGTTTAGAACCACCTCTGCATCACCGCCATGCAGCACTACTGCTCTCCAAATCCGTGGGAAGAAAGGATCAGGATATTCCCGCGGGATTATTTCTTCTTGTTCTGGCATCAGGCTCGTCATGTCTCAACCGATACAATTCAGGATGATTAATGGAATGATTAAAGGTGCACGAGAGGTTCTGCTGTGGAGGGTGAGAGATGATTGTAAACTAAACAGAACAGATTCTGCTGAGTTCTGCACATCACAGCAAATTCGAACCATTACAGAGCCATTCATCCATTATCATCCACTTTATCCTCTACTAGGGTCGCAGGGGGTTTCTCATGCCCATCCAGGGGAGAATGTTTCAGGCGCTGGGCAGATATACCCAGGACAGGGGGGCAACACACTCACTCACTCACACAGACACACACACATACACACTCTATATGGGGCAATTTGGAGAAATCAATTGACCTTAATCCATGTTTGTGGACTGTGGGAGGAAACCGGAGAACCCGGAGGAAACCCACATGGACACAGGGATCTGGATCCCCATGGCTGAGAGGTGGACATGGTAACCACTACACCACTATGCCCACCCTTCATACATATGTACACACACACACACACACATTTTATGTATATATATAAATAATAAATATAATATATATAAAATGTGTGTGTGTGTATCTCCCGGTCGCGGTGGGGTTCCCCATGCCCATCCAGGGGAGAACGTTTTGGGTGCCAATCCATCACTGGACACACACTCACTCACACAGACACACTCTATATGGGGCAATTTGGAGAATCCAATTGACTTGATCCAGACACGGGGAGAACATAGAGACTCCACCCAGATGAGGATTCAAACCGGGAATCCCTAGTGCTAAGAGGAGAACATGCTAACCACTAAACCACCATGCCGCCTTATATATATATATATATATATATTTTTTTTATGTCACGTAATATAATCTATTAAGACGCTGATAAATTGCTCCCTGTTTTAATTAGTACTGTAACCTTTACAAACAGCACATAATTAAATCATCCGTATACAACTTTCCACAACTAGCATTCAATAACTGGAACTTTAGAAAACTGCAATTTAAAAAATAAAGAGGTAATATCTGCAAAGTGATAATGAAATATTAATGTAGGACACGTTTCTGCATTTACAATATAAACTGAAACATGTCCTTGGCACCTGCGAAACCAATAAAACTGTAATCAGTGTCATTAAGTTTGTACAATATTTCACACAAAACTGCAACCTCTGAGAGAACGAAACGTAATAAAGTGACAAATCAGCTTTACAATGGAATTATTAAACGTGACATACAGCAATCCCTCCACACATCTCACCGTTCAGCATCCCCCAGCATCTCACACCAGCTCCTCCAAAGCACTCAGTAAAGGGTTTAACTCTTTACAACCTAAAATCACACCGTTAGGAGAATTCTATGGCAGCATGGCGGCTTTGTGGTTCGCACATTCGACTCTAAGGAGCTGAGGAACCTGGTTCAAATCCAGATTTAGGTGGAGTTTCCATGTTCTGTGTGGGACCCTTAACCCTCATTGTTCTAGAGGGCTGCATCATGACATACCCTGCACTCTGTAAGACATTTTGGATAGAAGCGTCTGCAGAATGACCGAATACAATGAAACGATGTGAAACTATTGTAGGTGCAGACACGACTGAATAGATAATGAACACACACACACACACACACACACACACACACACACACACACACACACACACAGGTACATGTTTCCATCCATCCATTATTTTCCGCTTTATCCTCTATTAGGGTTGTGGTGGGGTTCCCCATGCCCATCCAGAGGAGAACGTTTCGGGTGCTGGGCAGATAGACCCAGGACAGGACACCAATCTATCTCTGGACACACACTCACTCACACAGACACACTCTATATGGGGCAATTTGGAGAAATCAATTGACCTTAATCCATGTTTTTGGACTATGGGAGGAAACTGGAGAACCCAGAGGAAACCCACACAGACACAGGGTGGACATGGAAACTCCACCCAGATTGGAATTTGAACCAAGAATCCCCAGCGCTGAGAGGAGAACATGCTAACCACTAAGCCACCATGCCATCCAAAAATCAAACCCATGACATTTCTTTAATGTAAAATCAATTAAACGTCCATGCTGCCAATTTCAGGGTTCTTTGGAAGGTTCTTCAAATTCTGAGTATCGTTAAAAAGTCTGATGAGCGGATTTCAAGGGGTTAATATTAATATGAACTAAGACAGCCTGGTACTAGTGGCTGAAATTCTAAAGTGGGCCACATCTCGCTAATTATCTTTGCTGTAGTTTAGTAAAATCTAATGACTTTGGTTATTAATATCAGCTTCGGTCTCGCGGCTGCCTAATGAGGTTTTGGGCTACTAGGAAATGTCAGTGTAATGAAATGGGACTTTTCTTACTAATGAATCCATTTTAATGAACTCTAGTCCTTTAGCCGGTTAAGTAGGAGCTGTGAAACAGCATGTTTCACCATCAGGACACTTCTGCAGGAAAGTAATAAGAGTGAAATGAAACCTTGCATCCCTGTGTGTAATTCTGTTCTACAAATTAGTGAAGAAGTGTAGTCAAGTTTCGAGAAAGACACTTGTTATTAGAGGTGATAAAGTATGTTCACTGTCCCTTTCGTTATCTTTCTCTCTCTTTTATTTCTATATATATATATATATATATATATATATTCATTCATTCAATATCACCCGCTTTATCCTCTATTAGGGTCGCGGTGGGGTTCCCCATGCCTATCCAGGGGAGAACATCTCGGGCGCTGGGCAAATAGACCCAGGACAGGGCGCCAATCCATCGCTGGGCACACACTCACTCACACAGACACACTCTATATGGGGCAATTTTGGAGAACTCAATTAACTTGATCCATGTTTTTGGACTGTGGAAGGAAACCGGAGAACCCGGAGGAAACCCACGCGGACACGGGGAGAATATGGAAACTCCACCCAGATGGGGATTCGAACCAGGAATCCCTAGCGCTGAGAGGCGAATGTGCTAACCACTAAGCCACCGTGCCGCCGTATATATATATATATATTCATTCATTATCACCCGCTTTATCCTCTATTAGGGTCGTGGGGGGGTTCCCCATGCCCATCCAGGGGAGAACATCTCGGGTGCTGGGCAGATACACCCAGGACAGGACACCAATCTATCACTGGGCACACACTCACTCACACACACACATACTATATGGGGCAATTTGGAGAACTCAATTGACTCGATCCATGTTTTTGGACTGGGGGAGGAAACTGGAGAACCAAGGAGGAAACCCACGCGGACACAGGGAGAACATGGAAACTCTACCCAGGTGGGGATTCGAACCTGGAATCCCTAACGCTGAGAGGAGAACATGCTAAACACTAAGCCACCGTGCTGCCCTCATGTGGAGTGTCATTTTAGTATTAAAGGGAATCTGCGAGGGATTTAAAGGGTATAATCAGAAGTAGGGCAGTTAGGATGCCACAAGCTCCACACAGTTCATTCCAGCGTGAGCATCTGTGACCTCCAGGGTGAGCCAGGTGCCGTTATTTGCTTATGGATGTTGTTTCCACTTCCAGCTGCCTGCTGGATTTCTACTTCTTGCATTTGGGCAAAGACTTTCATCATGTGACCTGCTTATCTGCATGTGAGGAATACATTTGCATGTATGTGTGTTTAATCATGTTTAATCATACAGATATTTCGATTTAAATGAGGTTAAGAGACACTGCTCTGCATCATTATAAACTCGGTCCATAACCCATCCATCCATTATCTTTAGCTTTATCCTCTATTAGGGTGGCGGGGGGGGTTCCCCATGCCCATCCAGGAGAGAACGTTTAAGGCGCTGGGCAGATACACCCAGGACAGGACACCAATCTATCACTGGGCACACACTCACTCACACAGACACACTCTATATGGGGCAATTTGGAGAATTAAGTTAACCTTGATCCATGTTTTTGGACTGTGGGAGGAAACCGGAGAACCCGGGGGAAACCCACACAGACACGGGCAGAACATGGAAACTCCACCTCAATGGGGATTCGAACCGGGAATCCCTAGTGCTGAGAGGAGAACATGCTAACCACTAAGCCACCGTGCCGCCCCGCTCCATGTCTCTTTGGAGAATTTGCTGAGCAGCCCTCAGGCTGGCGTCCTCTCGTGGTCCAGCGTGTGGCGTGACGGTTGTGTATTTAATGCAGTCTGTGATTGAACACAATAAAAATCTCCAGGTCCCACTGTGCCCCAGAGGGAAACCTAATAATCTGGGATGGTTTCAGCACAGGGGCGGCATGGAGGCTTAGTGGTTAGCATGTTCTCCTCTCAGCACTAGAGATTCCCAGTTCGAATCCCCATCTGGTTGGAGTTTCCATGTTCTCCCCGTGTCCACGTGGGTTTCCTCCGGGTTCTGCGGTTTCTTCCCACAGTCCAAAAAACATGGATCATGGTCAATTGAGTTCTCCAAATTGCCCCATATAGAGTGTGTCTGTGTGAGTGAGTGTGTGCCCAGTGATAGATTGGTGTCCTGTCCTGGGTGTAACTGCCCAGCGCCCGAAACTTTCTCTCCTGGATGGGCATGGGGAACCCCCCCGCGACCCTAGTAGAGGATAAAGTGGAAGATAATGGATGGCTGGATGGTTTCAGCACATGAGCAGAGACAGCTTGCCAACAGCGTTGAGGTACTGAGTGTACACCCCCGATTTTACATCACTAAAATTTACACTGAACTTCTGCCTGCTTGCGTTTTCTTTTTCATCTGGTGTAGTGCAGAGTGCAGACAGGGGTTTGCAATCATGAGTCTGACCTTGTTTTTTATAGGAATATGATTTATAAACAGCTCTATCTCTGTCTCTCTCTCTCTCTCTCTCTGTCTCTTGACTCTGATTAAAAAAGCCGTACACATTCTGACCAATATATTAATTTTTCATTGGATGTAAAAACGCTTGCTGTGGCATTTTTTTTTCTCATTCCACCTACACCAGAGGGAACCTATTCATCATCCAAGAAAAGACCCAGATCTCAGCTGCTCCAGATCTTCATCCTGACTGAACATTTACCACCAAACCTCACTGAGATCAGATAACGTCTCTTTAAAAGATACAATAAAACATAGACCTGCCTTCTAAAGGCAAGCAAAGGGAGTGTCAATAAAACACACACACACTTTCATAACCATAACCCTTACCTATCTATAACTCTACCCTAACCATAGCTCTACCCTAGCCATAACCTTGACCTAACCATAACCTACCCGAGCCATAACCTTAACCTAACCATAAACTACCAAGTCATAACCTTACCCTAACCATAAACTTATCCTATCCATTAACACTACAGTAATCATAAACTTACCCTAACCATAACCTTAACCTAACCATAAACTTACTCTTATTATAACTCTACACTAACCATAAATTTACCTTAACCATAAACTTATCCTATCCATTAACACTACAGTACCCATAACATTAACCTAACCATAAACTTACCCTAATCATAACATTAACCTAACCATAAACTTACCATAATTCATTCATTCATTCATTATCTCCCGCTTATCCTCTATTGGGGTTGCGGTGGGGTTCCCCATGTCCATCCAGGGGAAAACGTCTCGGGCGCTGGGCAGATAGACCCAGGACAGGGCGCCAATCCATCGCTGGGCACACACTCACTCACACAGACACACTCTATATGGGGCAATTTTGAGAATTCAATTAACTTGATCCATGTTTTTGGACTGTGGGAGGAAACCGGAAAACCCGAAGGAAACCCATGCAGACACGGGGAGAACATGGAAACTCCACCCAGATGGGGATTCGAACCGGGAATCCCTAGCGCGGAGAGGCGAGCGTGCTAACCATTAAGCCACCGTGCCGCCACTTACCATAATAATAACAACATTAACCTAACCAGACACTTACCCTAACCATAACAATACACTAACCACAAACTTACCCTAACATCACACTGACCATAAACTTGCCCGAACCATAACAATACACTAACCACAAACTTACCCTAACCACAAACTTACCCTAACCACAAACATACCCTAACCATAACATTACACTAACCACAAACTTACCCTAACCATAACACTACATCATCCACAAACTTACCCTAACCATAACACTACACTAACCAGCAACTTACCATGATCATAACTCTGCACAAACCATAACATTACTTTAGCCATGTGATACATACCTGTTACGTACACACACACACACACACACACACACACACCCCAATCGTCCAGATGTCCCGAGCTGAGCAGTCTCCTGTGGGACAACATGGCGTAAAGCAGAGGGGATTTGCTGCTGCAGTGAAGCATCTGAGCAGCCTGTCTCTTCATCCTCATCCTCAGTCATGTGAGTAATAACCCTCATGAGGATACAGTCTCATCTCACACTTTAACCTGAATACCTCAGCATCGGAAAAAACTGAATAATGAACCAGCCAACAACACGGCCAAAAGTATGTGACGTCCTCATCAGAAATCATTCAGCATCAAACCTCCGGATTAAATAAATCTGTTTCCCATGGGGCCCTGCGCACATCACTAACCAATCAAATCATCAGCAGCGTACAGACTAAAAGTTACAGACCTTCCTCAAATGACTGCCACAAAATTTTTCTGTTTATTCTCTTATTCCTCTCTTGAGGTCACCCCTGGTTTTTAATTAGAATAAATATCTCTAGGGTAAGAGCAGAACGGGAAAGCAGTGGTTAGAGCATCCCCCTCTCAGCGCTGAAAACTCCCAGGTTCAAATCCCAATCTGGATGGAGTCTCCATGTCCTCTCCTCATTCACATGGGTTTCCTGTCTCGGTCCAAATACATGGATTCAAGGGGAATTTGCTGCTCTAAATAGCTACTGGGCGGCATGGTGGCTTAGTGGTTAGCATGTTCTCCTCTCAGCACTAGGGATTTCAGGTTCGAATCCCAATCTGGGTGGAGTTTCCATGTTCTCCCCGTGTCCACGTGGGTTTCCTCTGGGTTCTCCGGTTTCCTCCTAGTCCAAAAACATGGATCAAGTTCAATTGAATTCTCCAAATTGCCCCATATAGTGTGTGTGTGTGTGTGAGTGAGTGTGTGCCCAGTGATAGATTGGTGTCCTGTCCTGGGTCTATCTGCCCAGCACCAAAAACGTTCTCCCCTGGATGGGCATGGGGAACCCCACTGCGACCCTGGTAGAGGATAAGGCTAAAGATAACGAATGAATGAATGAATGAATGCATAAATAGCTCCTGGGGGGGGGGGGTTCCCCATGCCCATCTGGAGGAGAACATTTCGGGCGCTGGGCAGATACACCCAGGACAGGACGCCGATCTATCACTGGACACTCACTCACACAGACACACTCTATATGGGGCAATTTGGAGAACTTAATTGACCTTGACCATGTTGTTGGACTGTGGGAGGAAACCGGAGAACCCGAAGGAAACCCGCACGGACACAGGGAGAACATGGAAACTCCACCCAGATTGGAATTTCGAACCGGGAATCCCTAGTGCTGAGAGGAGAACATGCTAACCACTTAGCCACCATGTCGCCCGGGTTTGTTTTTATATAACATAATTAATCTAGGTCATGTTATTTACTTTTAAAATAAGATTAGGAAATTAAATGTAATGTCCAGTCCTAATTGCTTTCAGTAGACCAAGTTCGATGAGTCAACCGTGTCGATTCAGGAGTTAGTTCAGCACAAAACGTTACGTTTCGATTCATCGCGCAAGACAACGCAACAGCCGTCCAACGACGCAGGAGATTGTAAAGAGCGGGCTGCGGGCTGTCAGCTTAATCCACGTCTTTATATGAATGTATATCGTGTAAACAGAACGACCATGTTAAACTTATTTATTTAGTCACTTTCCTCCTCGTGACTGAACAATCTTGAACCGAATTGAATTGACACTGCGCATTTGACTCAACCAATTCGACCATAGGAGCCGACTCTCTGAACCAATGGACTCCAAGTCAAAGACAAGAAACGGCATTGGAAAATGCAGACTGTGGTTTCGTCTCAATCCGAAATGATTTTTTACAGTAGAACACTACAGTGAGGCAGCGACAGAGAGTGGAACACGGTTAAAGCATGTGTGAGGTAGAGGACGATAGACGACAGTGAAATATAACACAACAGTCTGTGGTTTGGGACACAGCCAAAGATGTAAAGATTTTTTAAGGGCACTACGGGCCTTAATGAGGTGCCGTTTGGAATACCGCCCGCGGGAATGTGTGAAACACCGGTTGATTGATGACGCGTCTTGTTGAAGTCGGTGCTCGGTGCTCCTCCGTTACAGAACCTCACCCCCGGGTCCCGGTACTCACGTGTAATGCTGCGGGAAGGTGAGGCTCTCCACCCGCGTCCACGGAACGCTGAAAATCAGGACGACCGTCTGCACCGAGAGCACGCCGAGCACACCGAGGGAGCGAGTCCGCACCGCCATGTTCCATCAACACACCGCCGGGAGAACCGCCGAGGAACCGCGGGGAGAACCGCCGAGAGGACCGCCGAGAGGACCGCGGGGCTCCTGACCGACACGGGAAAATAATCCGAGTGTGTGCGGCTCCTGCACGACACCGAGCGGAGAAACAAGTGAGAAAAACCTGAGAGAGACTGAGACGAGAAAGAGAGAGAAAGAGAAATCTGAGAGAGTCTTTATTAAAGATGCGAGAGGAGACTGCGGACTCGATGGAGCCGCCCGCGCTCC
>JAFMOD010000642.1:42266-60554 GCA_019802435.1 Corydoras maculifer | reverse complement strand
ATATATATATATATATATATATATATATATATATATATATATACGTACATACACACACACACACACACGCAACCATATACATACACACACATGCACACACACATGCACACACACACACACACACACACACAATACATAAATAAACAGTCAGACATGAACAAAACTGCTCATTACGTAAATATAAAAAAACACTTAATGAAAGGAAATATGATAGCCTGGTCATAACCACCCATACCCCAACACACAGGGCTTCATTTCCCACCTCCTGCACTGAAATTGGCCGTCACTTATGTCCACCCACTACCCAGCCAATCGCAGCCCACAATCCCGACACGCATAACCACCAGAATATAATTATATAAACAATATAATCTGACACAATGTTCTAATCATTAGTCATTGTCTCTTAAAAATAACGTCAAAGCTCTTGTTTGAGTGTAAAAGCTGCTTTAGAAATGATTTTGATCACAGAATTAAAGCAGACGATTCATGTGGGGTTTATTATTTTTATTCTATGCAAAAACATGACCTGCATCTAAACAATGCAACATAAAGTCAAGTAAATAAAGAATCTTATATATTATGACCCAAATTAATGTAACTATTACACGACTGCTTCAATGACAACCCTCCCCCCTTGTCCCAACATACCTGGACATCATGGTACTGTTGTGGCGTGAGGGTACGTGTGGCAACGGGAGCGATGGGCACGAAGCCGCGGAGCTGCTCGCCGTGTCTCTGCAGGAAGGGCAGGGCGTAGTGACCGCTCATAGACGGTGCGATGAGGACCGGAGCTCGGACGCCCAGCGCCTCTAAGAAATGCTTGAGTAGATCCACGCGACTCTGCTCTGACTTCACCGACTCCGAAGCTGGAGATTTACCAAATCCTGCAACCAGAGTGTGTGTTCTCATTCGGTCCTTAAATCTGATTGGCTGAGCCGTTTGTCCAGCCGTGACATATTTAACAATAACACCCTCCTCTGAGTGCATCACATTCGTATCAATGCGTGATATACATTATTTTAAATCATAATATAAACAGCGAGCCAGAGTGGCTTAGTGTTTAGCATGTTCTCCTCTCAGCGCTAGGGATTCCCGGTTTGAATCCCAATCTGGGTGGAGTTTCCATGTTCTCCCCGTGTCTGCGTGGGTTTCCTCCGGGTTCTCCGGTTTCCTCCCACAGTCCAAAAACATGGATCAAGGTCAATTGAGTTCTCCAAATTGCCCCATATAGAGTGTGTTTGTGTGAGTGAGTGTGTGTCCAGCAATAGATTGGTGTCCTGTCCTGGGTGTATCTGCCCAGCGCCCGAAACATTCTCCCCTGGATGGGCATGGGGACCCCCCCCCCCAACTCTAGTAGAGGATAAAGCTGAAGATAATGGATGGATGGATAAACAGTGAGCCAATTCTCAATGAGCTAAACACTTGTTGCAGCTGATGTAATTCGGCCACTAGATGGCAGTTTTTGATAGTCAGAAAAATCCATTCATTCATTATCTTTAGCTTTACCCTCCACTAGGGCCCCGGGGGGGGGGGGGGGGGTTCCCCATGCCCATCCAGGGGAGAACGTTTCAGGTGTTTCAGGTGTTTCAGAGTGTGTGCCCAGTGATAGATTGGTGTCCTGTCCTGGGTGTATCTGCCCAGCGCCCAAAACGTTCTCCCCTGGATGGGCATGGGCATGGGGAACCCACCCCCCCGACCCTAATAGAGGATCAAGTGGAAGATAATGGATGAATGGATGGAAGCTATACATCATAAAACTCCATATAGGTCATACCTGGTAGGTCCAGCGCCAGGGCCTGGTATCGGTTGGCGGCAAGGAGACCGAGTGTGCCCAACTCCTCCCATGTCCTGGATGTAAAGGCCTGACCGTGCAGCAGCACCACCTGCAGCCTGGAAACGAAATTACAACACTGAAGTGACCAACTGGCTCTTTTGTATTAAATGTGAATATTGTAATTGTAATTGTTCTTGACATGTGTTTCTGGTGGAGGATGTCCTCTCTTATTCTTTTATTAATGTCAAACAAACTGGTTATTACTTAATCGCGGTGCTTTATTAACTCTAACTGCTTTTCTTGTTTGCTTCTTTTGAGGTGTTGCTAATTTCCTGGAGGTGTAGTCAGATCTTCGTCATGGTTCTGCTGAAGCTCTGCAGCTATGATGATTACTGGATGGAACCTGGATATTCTACTGCAGGACATCCCCAATGGACTTATATAGTTTTTAATTGTTAAATACAGGTCACCCGATCATCACACTATCTGTACATTAGTGTCCTACACTGTTAATGCCCCCCGCTCAAGGAGAAGGAGTCCCCCACTGAGCCTCGGCTGAGCCAAGGTTTCTTCATTAAGATAACATCATAACAGGGAGTTTTTTTCTAGCCACTGTCTCTTCAGCTTGCTCTTTAGGGGTTTAAAGGTTTATAACTCTGTAAAGCTGCTTTGTGATGATGTAGTATTATAAAAAAGCGCAATTTAAATAAATTACTTGAACTTACTTCATGTCATGTTATTTAAGTAAAGTTAAGAAAAACACACACACACACACATACACTCACACACTCTGGTGACGTGAACACATGTTGGCAGCCCTGCATATGGCACCCAGGGAGCAATTGGGGTTTGGTGCCTTGCTCAAGAGCACACTTCAACCAGAGTACATAGTTACATTTATATTTGCACCACATTTGGTCATTTATTGGACGCTTTTATCCAAAGCGACTTACAAGGTGAACACAGGGTTAATCACAACATCCCTGGAGAAATGAGGGTTAAGGGTCTTGCTCAATGACCCACACTGGTAACTTCAGTGGACATGGGATTTAAACCCCCAACCTACAGCTTGATATCCCAATGCCCTACCCACTGAGCTACCGCGCCCTTGGTGGGACCGGGAATCGAAATAGTGACATTCAGGTCACAAGGCTGGTTTCTTAACCACAAGCCATGACTGCCCCAAGCAGAAGGGTCTGGATATGAGATACACATTAGACTGTGTCTGCACAAAAATCATCATGGCTGTGCAGTGTTACAAGAACGGAGGGAAGGTTAGTTCTAAAGGAATTCAAGACTGTGGTTCTCAAACCTGAATTCTTCTTTAAATGAGTTGGAACAATGCAGAGGGTTTAATGGTTAGTCCGTCATGGGGATCCAGGTTTAAATCCTGATCTGGGTGGTTTCCATGTTCTCTGGATTCAAGGTAAATTGGTAGCTCTAAATTGGCACTATATAGTGTGTGTGTCTGTGTGAGTGAGTGTGTGCCCATCCTGTCCTGGGTGTATCTTCTCAACATCCGAAACGTTCTCTCCTGGATGAACATAGAGAACCCCACTAATCCCTAGTATAGGACTAAGAGGAATAAGATGATGTGGGTGTGGCAGCTGAGTGGTTAGAGTGTTGGGCCATCAACCTGAGGGTTGTGGGCTCCCAGGTCACCTAAGGTTATCATTGTGGGTCATTTACATTTAGTCATTTAGATCGATAGAATCTATCTAAATGACCAAATGTAATGTAATGTAATGTAACCCTGGAGCAATGAGGGTTGGTCATGCTGAAGAACCCATTGATCATTAAGCATTTGGATAAGCAGACGCTTATCCAAAGCGACTTACAAGGTGGCGGCACGGTGGCTTAGTGTTTAGCACGTTCGCCTCTCAGCACTAGAGATTCCAGGTTCGAATCCCCATCTGGGTGAAGTTTCCATGTTCTTCCTGTGTCCACGTGGGTTTCTTCCGGGTTCTCTGGTTTCCTCCCACAGTACAAAAACATGGATCAAGTTAATTGAGTTCTCAAAATTGCCCCATATAGAGGGTGTCTGTGTGAGTGAGTGTGCCCAGCGATAGATTGGTGTCCTGTCCTGGGTGTATCTACCCAGCGCCCGAAACGTTCTCCCCTGGATGGGCATGGGGAACCCCCCCCCGACCCTAATAGAGGATAAAGCGGAAGATAATGGATGGATGGACAAGGTGAGCACAGGGTTAATCACAACATCCCTGGAGCAATGAGGATTAAGGGTCTTGATCAAGGACCCACACTGGTGACTTGAGTGGACCTGGGATTTGAACCCCCAACCTTCAGATTGATAGCCCAGCGTCCTAACCCCTGACCCACCGCGCCTGCATCAACCCTGTGTTCTGACCCCAGACAAGTTGGGATACTTGTAGGTCGCTTTTCTGCTAAATGACCAAATATAAATGGAAATGTAAGATAAGCTGAGGTAAGAAGACTGCAGGGTGAGGAATCGAACCTGGGTAGAACCTGTCTCCCAGCTGCGTCCACAGGCAGCGCCTCCCTAAAGAATAAGGGCGGGTCGCTGGGGATCTGTCCTGTACGAACGGTGATGTTGATCGGGGAAGGCGAGGCCAGTCTCTGTGTCCTCTGTGCGGTGAGCGATGGCTCCGTGTTGCTGTGCCTGATGGATGAAGGCAGCAGTAGATACAGCAGCACAGTGAAAAGCAGGACAAGGCACAGCACCACCGCCCGGTTCCGCAGAAAGCTCATGGTTTCAGAACTAATCCCTGTAACCTGTAAACAGAAATATGATTTATGAATCAACAATCATGAAGGTAAACATGTTAGAACAGACAAAAATTAAAGTTCCATATCACTTTTAAACCAGGGCCTCGTGACCTTAGTAACCAATTGGCTTCCAACCAAATAAAACATCTGAATTTGCGGGGGGGTTCCACATGCCCATCCAGGGGAGAATGTTTCGGGCGCTGAGCAGATACACCCAGGACAGGGCGCCAATCTATCACTGGACACACACTCACTCACACAAACACACTCTATATGGGGCAATTTAGAGAAGCCAGTTCACCTTGAATCCAGACTTTTGGACTGTGGGAGGAAGCCGGAGAACCTGAAGGAAAACCATGTGGACGGACACGGGGAGAACATGGAAACTCCACCCAGATTGGGATTCGAACCGGGAATCCCTAGTGCTGAGAGGAGAACATGCTAACCACCAAACCACAGTGCCACCCATTATTATTAATATTATTATTATTATTCTTCCATTCATTATCTTCCATTTTATCCTCTATTAGGGTCGGGGGGGGGTTCCCCATGCCCATCCAGGGGAGAACGTTTCGGGCGCTGGGCAGATACACCCAGGACAGGACACCAATCTATTACTGGACACACACTCACTCACACAAACACACTCTATATGGGGCAATTTGGAGAATTCTATTGCCCTTGATCCATGTTTTTGGACTGTGGGAGGAAACCGGAGAACCCGGAGGAAACCCACGCGGACACGGGGAGAACATGGAAACTCCACCCAGATGGGGATTCGAACCGGGAATCCCTAGTGCTGAGAGGAGAACATGCTAAACACTAAGCCACCGTTACACCTAAAGTCTAAACAGTGCTTAGACTTTAATAAACAGTATTAAATGTTGACGGGGGGGGGGGGGCGGCACGGTGGCTTAGTGGTTAGCATGTTCTCCTCTCAGCTCTAGAGATTCCCGGTTCCAATCCCAATCTGGGTGGAGTTTCCATGTTCTCCCCGTGTCTGCGTGGGTTTCCTCCGGTTTCCTCCCACAGTCCAAAAACATGAATCAAGGTCAATTGAGTTCTCCAAATTGCCCCATATAGAGTGTGTCTGTGTGAGTGAGTGTGTGTCCAGTGATAGATTGGTGCCCTGTCCTGGGTGTATCTGCCCAGCGCCCGAAACGTTCTCCCCTGGATGGTCATGGGGAACCCCCCCGCGACCCTTATAGAGGATAAAGCTGAAGTTAATGGGTGAGTTAGTGGGTTAGTGGGTTGGTGTTGGTTAGTGTTGACAGGGTTCTGAATGCTGACGCAGCTGTGATTCTGATGCTAACGTTTCCGAAGGTCAGCTAGCGCTTTATTCTGCAGCAGGAGTTTCTAACCGAACACGAAGCCGCACTCACCTACAGACAGCGGCGCGTGGAATTAAACCCGTCTGTGGACCAAAACACGAGCCGCGCGACGTTTATCACGAACACAGACATGTTCACAGAGCCCTGTGTCTGCAGATATGATCACGTTATGCATGAAAATAGAGCCGGCTGGAAACACGGCGCTCCCACTGTGGTTCCGCACATCAACACCCTGCTGCCGGAAGCATCCATCCATCATTATCTTCCGCTTTGTCCTCCATTAGGGTCGTGGTGGGGTTCCCCATGTCCATCCAGAGGAGAACGTTTCGGGCGCCGGGCAGATAGACCCAGGACAGGACACCAATCTATCAATGGGCACACACTCACTCACACAGACACATTCTATATGGGGCAATTTGGAGAATTCAGTTGACCTTGATCCATGTTTTTGGACTGTGGGAGCAAACCGGAGAACCCGGAGGAAACCCACACGGACACGGGGAGAACATAGAAACTCCACAGAACAGGTATTATTTGGGTGGTGGATTGTTTCTTGTCAGTTCTGCAGTGACACTGATGTGGTGAGGGGGTTTTAGTGCAGCAGTGCTGCTGGAGTTTCATTTCTCCACCTCAGTGACACTGCTGGGATAGGAATAATGCACCCACCCAATAACCCCTGCTCTGTGGTGCTACTATTGGGGTTCTGAGCATTAGAACAGAGTAAAGGGGACGTACACAGTATGTACTGTAGAACACAAACAGATGAACTACCCCCCCCCCCCCCCCCCCCCCCCCCCCCCCCCCCCCCCCCCCCCCCCCCCCCCCCCCCCCCCCCCCCCCCCCCCCCCCCCCCCCCCCCCCCCCCCCCCCCAAACTGAGAACATGGACAATAAGTCGAGCAGAAAGGAGGCGTGGCCAAACTTTTGACTGATACTATATATATATACCCATTCACCCATTATCTCCCACTTTATCCTCTATGAGGGTCGTGGGGGGGTTCCTCGTGCCCATCCAGGAGAGAACGTCTCAGGCGCTGGGCAGATACACCCAGGACAGGGTGCAAATCCATCATTGTACACACACTCACTCACTCACTCACACAGACACACTCTATATGGGGCAATTTGGAGAACTCAATTGATTTGATCCATGTTTTTGGACTGTGGGAGGAAACCGGAGAACCCAGAGGAAACCCACATGGACACGGGGAGAACATGGGAATTCCACCAGGATTGGCATTTGAACCGGGAATCTCTAGTGCTGAGAGGAGAACATGCCAACCACTAAGCCACCGTGACGCCCTACTATATATATATATATATATATATATATGTGTGTGTGTGTGTATATATATATATACATACGTACACTAGTGACTAGTGGAAACCATGTACATGCTCGCAATAACTGATCCATCCAAGGCTCCTTTGGCAAACTTAAGAGGGGTTCTCATGCAGACCCTAAGGAACACCATATTTTGAATTCCTCAGGCTTGTGCACATAATTTTAAGCAGGCCGTCCATTTGCCCAAAGCAGGGTTTGGATCGTTTTGTGCTGTTGTCAGAATTCATCTGGACGTCATGCTCCACATTCAGCGCGTTCCCTTCAGCTCCTCCACTTTTCGTGCAGGATTAACAGCGCTGGTCAAAAAGGGCCAAAGGCAACATCACTGTGCTGGAAATACTTTTTCATAACTCGAACCAGATTTGGGGTCTCCGCTGGCAACGCCCCCTGTTGCCTAAGTCGCTGCTCAGTACCCTCCTTCTAACAGAAAGCGTCCCAGTCTGCTCCGTACGTTCAAGATGAGTGAATACAACTCTGTCATTTATATAAAACAAAACACACAGCAAATGAACCGGCGTGCAAATTTACCAACGTGTAAATATGTGAATATATATAGATATAAAATTAAAGTGCTCATATAATTAATTAAAGAGTGTGATTCTGCTTTATCTACTGGGGTCATGTGGGGGGGGGGGGGGGGTTCCCCATGCCCATCCAGGGGAGAACGTCTCGGGCGCTGGGCAGATACACCCAGGACAGGACACCAATCTATCGCTGGGCACACACTCACTCACACACACACACTCTATATGGGGCAATTAAGAGCTTCTGCAATTAATAGAAAAAATACAATTATAAAATAAAAATATATATATACACAGTGCAATAAGTTTTTTTAAGTAAAAAGTTTGGACATGGGGCTTAGTGGTTAGCATGTTCTCCTCTCAGCACTAGGGATTCCCGGTTCGATTCCCAGTCTGGGTGGAGTTTCTATGTTCTCCCCGTGTCCAAGTGGGTTTCCTCCGGGTTCTCTGGTTTCCTCCCACAGTCCAAAAAAAAGGAAAAAGTCAATTGAGTTCTCCAAATTGCCCCATATAGAGTGTGTGTGTGTGAGTGAGTGTGTGTCCAGCGATAGATTGGTGTCCTGTCCTGGGTGTCTATCCAGCGCCTGAAACGTTCTCCCCTGGATGGGCATGGGGAACCCCCCGCGACCCTAATAGAGGATAAAGTGGAAAATAATGGATGGATGGACGTTGGTTCTCTATATCATTAATAATAATAATAATAATCATAATCATATTAATGACATCACAAAAAGAACAATGGCACAAAACGATGAAAAAGCTCTTCATTTCTATTTATTGTAGTAATCAATGAACATATTGTTTTTCAGATTTGATCTTTACAGATTCAGAATTAAATACATAAAAAAAACAGAATCTGGTTTAAAAGTAGACAAAACTCCTTCGGTAAAATCAAACTCCTTTCAGGGAATAAATCTGTTAACATCAGCATAAAAACACGGGACTTTAATGTTATACCTTGGCAGTGTATTTGTCATAAAACCCAGAGCACCTGCTGGAGATCAACTTCACATCGTATCGCTTTAAAAACACGTTCATAAAAGGTGTCGAACAGTTACTGTGCAGTGGGAAACGTGAGACATACTCAAACATCAAATAAATTAAAGGTGGATAATGCGTGACATTAACGTCTTTCCATTGCATTTACTGCAGTTGAAACTTTCACTGCACAGTAGCTTGAGGAACACCCTGTTTAGGAGGCACGAAAGACCCATTTGGAAAGGCATAAGAATTTTTAGACAGACAAGCACCATACACGTGCAGAATACACTAATATTCGTTCAAATAAAACTGCATTAACGAGGGGGCAACCGAAATTGTGTTTTTAAATGTTATGAAAAGCTGAAGCACGGTTTGAGGTGAAAGAGTTGTGCTTTGGTACATAAGAGACATGAATGACACCAACCAGCAGTGTTTACACATCAGCTCCAGGCTTTGAGGAGCGTTCTTTGAGTCTTTGAGTCTGTGAATTAGAAAAACGCATAGTGTTTAGCATGTTCTCCTCTCAGCTCTAGGAATTCCTGGTTCGAATCCCCATCTGGGTGGAGTTTCCATGTTCTCCCCGTGTCCGTGTGGGTTTCCTCCAGGTTCTCCGGTTTCCTCCCACAGTCCCCAATTGAATTCTCCAAATTGCCCCATATAGAGTGTGTCTGTGTGAGTAAGTGTGTGTCTAGTGGTAGATTGGCGTCCTGTTCTGGGTGTATCTGCCCAGCGCCCGAAACGTTCTCCCCTGGATGGACATGGGGAACACCCCCACGACCCTAATATAGGATAAAGCGGAAGATAATGGATGGATGGATGAAAGGTACAGACACGAGGACATTCGACTTGGTTTTAGAAATCAGCTCTACGTTTAGCAAACAGTGATAAAAGCACAGCACAGATCCAGCATCGTGAGCAGTGCAGTTCTTCATGCTCTCATTATGGTCCTATTGTTTAAAATGCAACTTTATTGTTCAGATGATTCTTTATGACGTGTGTGGTTAACGCACAATGGACTCGTTCATAATTACCATGACTGACTGAATGGTGACATTAGAACATCACACACAAAGTGATGGAGAAAGTTTTCATTATTCCGTTCTCACTGTATGAATACATCATTTTAAGTTCGAGTTTTGCCTAATAAATTCTCCTTCCCTAAATGTCTCATCACAGGGTGGCACGGTGGTTTAGTGGTTAGCATGTTCTCCTCTCAGCTTTGAATCACAATCTGGGTGGAGTTTCCATGTTCTCCCCGTGTCCGCGTGGGTTTCCTCCGGGTTCTCCGGTTTCCTCCCACAATCCAAAAACATGGATCAAGATCAATTGAATTCTCCAAATTGCCCCATATAGAGTGTCTGTGTGAGTAAGTGTGTCCAGTGATAGACTGTCACCCTGTCCTGGGTGTATCTGCCCAGCGCCTGAGACGTTCTCCCCTGGATGGGCATGGGGAACCCCCCCCCACAACCCTAATGGAGGATAAAGCAGAAGATAATGGACGGATGTGCATGAGGAGTTAGTATGCCTATGCGTCAGCGGTGTGAAAGAATGGATGACACTTGAATGGATAGGGTGGAGAGGGGTAATTAGGACAGTATGCAGCCAAAAGAAGATGGGGAGGGACGTACAAAGTGACGACCGGAATGGGGCTTGATGGTAGTGGCACAAGCCAGCCGTTTGTATTGACGTTAAGCTTTGAATAAATCTGTCTCTAGTTGTTGCCCAGCGATGGATTGGCGCCCTGTCCTGGGTCTGTCTGCCCAGCGCCCGAGACGTTCTCCCCTGGATGGGCATGGGGAACCCCACCGCGACCCTAATAGAGGATAAGCGGAAGATAATGAATGAATGAATGTCTCTAGTTGTAATTGTGTCCCTTGACTGATGTTGAAACTCTGGACGATGGGCTTTACGGGTGTGATCTGCAGCAGGGAAGCAGAGCTCCATCCCGCATCCAATCACATACAGCCTGACCATCAGGGGAACCTCCAGCAGGTGGGTTACATACTATTGCCCTTATCCCCATTCCCTACCCCTCAAGTTTCACAGGTTCCTCTCGTTCTTGCTATAGCATACCAATGCTAATGAACTCTAATTACGTTTCTATTGAGGTCAGCGCGTATCGTTGTCCTACTTTCGTCTGAAGCTACTAAGGCGAGATGTGCTGGCGACTCCCATCCTTAAAAAAATGTCCTTTTGATAAAACGCAGCACATTTTAAATGGAGCACCGATAACTTGTGCACAGTGGCAGTGCTGTGAAGAAGGTTTTCTCAGACCTGTAAGTGAACATCACATCACCCATCATGATTCACATCCCTCTGTGTGAATATCATATGGTAGGGCGGCACGGTGGCTCAGTGTTTAGCATGTTCTCCTCTCAGTGCTGGGGATTCCCGGTTCGAATCCCAATCTGGGTGGAGTTTTCATGTTCTCCCCATGTCCGTGTGGGTTTCCTCCGGGTTCTCCGGTTTCCTCCCACAGTCCAAAAACATGAATCAGGTAAATTGAGTTCTCCAAATTGCCCCATATGGAGTGTGTGTGTGAGTGAGTGTGTGCCCAGCAATAGATTGGGGTCCTGTTCTGAGTGTATCTGCCCAGCGCCCGAAACGTTCTCCCCTGGATGGGCATGACCCCCCCCCCCCCCGCGACCCCACTATATAGGACAAAGCGGAAGATAATGAATGAATGAATGAATGAATAGTTATATGTTGCCAATTCCAAGACTCTTTGAGAGAAAGGTAAGGGTAGCCAGTCCATCACAGGACCGACACAGAACACATTTATACTTAAGGGCAACTGATCACTTGCCTAATTGGGGACTGGAAGTGACTTGGAGAGAACATACAAACGCCACATAGGAAAGACCTTGGCTTCCCACTCAGGACTGTCTTGGTTAACATAAAGTACATGACAGCATTATGCTTAAAGTGAATCCCCAAGCAAATCTCCTATAGAATCTATATGTCTAATAAAGAAAAGAGGGGCAATTATGGGTAAACACCACAGTCAGTACTCTAGAACTGCAGCATTATCTGGAAGAGGTCTGTGCTTTTCCACTGCAATAGAACTGAAAATTGTAAAAAAAAAGTAATTGTAAACCCATTTTGGGTTTACTGAGCTACACATTATCAGGTTGTGAAGACATCCGCGGTATCGATGGGTTGAAACCAGGATCCACTCAATAGGTCACCCTAACGGCGATGAGACTGAAAGCTGCAACATCACTGAATCTGATGGCTTTTCACAGGGAACTTCACTATACTGCCTCACCTGTGCGGTCGGTGGACACATGGACAGCAGGTTCAAGCCAACATCGGCATCAACCTCCAGCCCCTCTGGATTGACAGTGTAACACTTGAAGTCCATTCGTCTGTACAGCAGGGACCTGCACTGTGCTGACGCGTCCCTCGAAAGCAGCCGTGAGTTCCTCGTTTAAGAAGATTCGATGCAATTTTCGGCCGAGCTGCCATTTAGTGCAAAAAGCTTAGTGTTAGCACCAACAGCAAGCCCAGCACGCTGGTCCCCGTGGGCAGCACCCTGCATCCGGCGGCTTTCTGCGAGCATTCTTTACCTTTGTACCCTGTGTAACACTGGCACTGAAAGGTCTGTCGCAGCTGTTTCAGATCCTCGCTGTCCATCTGTCCACGCACGACCAAGCGGCCGTCCTGCGGCTGCAACGTGTGCGTGCGAGGGCTCAGGTGCAGGTAGGTGTCAGTGTTGGGGTGCAGGCGCAGGCAGCGGCCACGCCAGCCGCAGAGACGGGCGCTGCACTGCTCAGCCGCCGAGGATACGTTAAGCAGGTAGCGGCCGAGGGCGCCCGTATGGAGGTACGTGCTCAGAGTGGAGCAGGTCGCCTGCATAATGAATCAAAGTTAAAAATGCTTTTAGAGGAAAGATGATCATTTTAAAATCAATGTACAATTTGTAATTACTGCTAATTATTCTGACATTCATGCAAACCAAGCTGAACAGTTCACGTGGAAACTCTGAATACAAACACAATGATTCAGTACAACAAGATGAAAACCTCTGGAATGATGGCCTTAAAGGAGGCGTTTGTTTGTGTGCGTTTTATGCCATTGCAGCACATTTGATTTGATAGCGGTACACAGGTTGTGTTATGTACATAGTTTTAATAACGTGATAAAGCTTGATAAAGATGTTGCGTACTGTGCTTTTATGCACATTTACCCACCCGTGCAGTAAAACACACATATATTTCGTGTGTGTGTGTGTATATATATATATATATATATATATATATATATATACACAAAAAAACACACACACACACACACGTGTATACATATATCGGCACGGTGGCTGGTGTTTAGCATGTTCTCCTCTCAGCATTAGGGATTCCTGCTTTAAATCCCAATCTGGGTGGAGTGTCCATGTTCTCCCCGTGTCCACATGTGTTTCCTCAAGGTATTTTATGAGGTGAGATCTAAAAAGAGGTATTGGGAACAGGAGCAGGGCTTGTAACTAAATCCGAAAATAAAACCTGATAAATCATTTCTCTGACTCTCATTGTGTCCCGGCATGTGACAACTGCATTTTGCAATATGACAATACTGCATTATCAATTACCGACACGTCATTCAGTCTTCTCAGGAAGATTTTTAGTGTTGCGATACAGTGTACATCTTATTATTCATCTTTCTAGCTGACTCACACACCCCAAACGGAGTGGAAATGGAGCAAGGTTTAATTTAAAGTAAGATTTTAGTTTTCTTTCTGTTTCGGACACATGGTGGAATAGTGGTTAGTATGTTTCTCAGCGCTGGGAATCCCAATTCCACATTCCAAAAACATAAATCAATAATTAATTGGCTGCTCTTAAAATTGCCCTTATATATATAATGTGTGTGAATGCATACTGATAGACAACATTTGCATAATATCTGCTTTAATAAACAAAAAAACACATGATTTTTGACAAATCTACTTCTAGGTGTATATGGGCAATGTAGTGAATGGATTCTTACATTACTGCTGGCGTATGTGGAATCACCCCACAGGATCACACCAGCAGCTCCTAGAGATACACTCTCACCTATAGTGGAGACCAGGTCCATCTGCACAGAGACAGCAAGCGAGGGGGTAGAAGAGGGTTGAGAAATATAAAAGAAAGAGTTTATTATATATATATATATATAATAATAATAATAATAATAATAATAACAACAACATACACTACTATTGTGTTGAGCTTTTTGTTGATTGGTGAATATCTAACCAAAGAAATTCCAACATGATCAGAACTGTTACCTCACCTTTTTTGCTTATATTGTCTTGTCACACACACTATAATGAGTTATATAGGTGTGTGTGTGTGTGTGATGTTGCGAACAGTGCAAATACTTTATGACAAAAACATGAACATGATATACATTCCTGGACATAAAAAAAAAGTCACACTGCAATGTTTCATAAATCCGCCGTTAGATTTAGTTTTATTACGGCACACATTCTCTGAGGCATCATCTCCTCAAGCTTCTGCAATGTCACAGCATTCAATTTCCCCCAATAACTTGTAAAGATGATGTGGATGACTGCACAAAGATGCTCCAGCACATCCCAAAGGGTTCTGATTCTTAATGGGTTCAGTCCTGGACCGTCCATGTGTGAGAACGATGTCTCATGCTCCCTGAACCACTCTTTTACAAGCCGAGCCTGATGAATCCTGACATTTGTAATATTTCTGTTTTATCATTCATTCATTATCATCCGCTTTATCCTCTAATAGGGTCGCGGTGGGGTTCCCCATGCCCATCCAGGGGAGAACGTCTCAGGCGCTGGGCAGAGACCCAGGATAGGGCGCCAATCCATCGCTGGGCACACGCACACACTCACTCATACACACTCTATATGGGGCAATTTGGAGAATTCAATTGACTTGATCCATGTTTTTGGACTGTGGGAGGAAACCGGAGAACCCGGAGGAAACCCACGCGGACACAGGGAGAACATGGAAACTCCACCCAGATGGGTGCTGAGAGGCGAACGTGCTAAACACTAAGCCACCGTGCCGCCATTGTTTCATCAGGAAGAACAGAATTATTGATGGAAGAACCCAGTTGTTTATTATATTCAGGTTGCCATCGGACCTCTGACCTCATTCTTTGGGCACATAATGTTGCTGAACCCAGACCTGACCAACTATGGCAACCTCAGATCAGTTACATCCAGATAGGGACTTTATTTTGTCACTTTTTTGTAAAAAAAAAAAAAAAAGTAAAGTAATGAAGGGCAGCACGGTGGCTTAGTGTCATCAGTCACATGTTCAACATGCAACGTCAATGAATTATGACTTTGTGTAAGGTTATGGATGACGGGGCGGCACGGTGGCTTAGTGGTTAGCATGTTCTCCGCTTGGGATTCCCAGTTCAAATCCCAATCTGGGTGGAGTTTCCATGTTCTCCCCGTGTCGGCGTGGGTTTCCTCCGGGTTCTCCGGTTTCCTCCCACAGTCCAAAAACATGGATCAAGGTCAATTGAGTTCTCCAAATTGCCCCATATAGAGTGTCTGTGTGAGTGAGTGTGTGCCCAGCGATAGATTGGCGCCCTGTCCTGCGTATATCTGAGCCCGAAACGTTCTCCATTGGATGGGCATGGGGAACCCAATCCCCCTCGCGACCCTAATAGAGGATAAAGCAAAAGATAATGGATGGATGGATGGAAGTAATGAAGGAAAATATATTTTTATGTAATATTTTTCTCTTGAGTGTTAACAATCTTGTCATTTCGGCCTCAGCCGAGACGCAGACTGATACTCGTCCCCAAATCCTTGTAACAAACTAGGTTCAAGAGCAGGGGGCCAGGTTCACTTGCATGCAAAGCTAAAATGAAAAAAAAATTGTACATTGCATGTTTGTTTATGATTGATTTATAACATTTGGCTCTTTGTCTCCCACAAAGTGACAATGAGCATCTATTCTGTTTTGTTACTCTATTTCCATTTAACTAGTATGCAGACACCAAATCTAAATGCATCCTGAATCTGAAGTTTCCATTTTAAACGCCTGAATTGCTCTGTACTGGAGAAAGTGAGTGTTACTGAAGAACTCACTGTGTGATGGTGTGTGTGTGTGTTGGACTCACTACAACTCCTTCCTATAAACATCCCAGCCCACTGCTACCTGCAGTCACTCCTCATTAACCTTCCACCCTCACTAACTAGAAACACAGAGTGGAAAACTCCAAACCTGGAAACACTCCCCCGATATTATAAACAAGTCAAAGTGACTGTTTAAACAATACAGCACATGGAGATTTATGATACAGGGTTCCCAATTAAATATTTGGAAAAGTGGGGGCAGGACGTCCTCATTCATTTTCTTTTGTTTTCTTGGTTCTATTCAGGCTTAGTGGCTTAGGGTTTAGCATGAGCTCCTCTCAGCTCTAGGGATTCCCGGTTCGGATACCCATCTGGGTGGAGTTTTCATGTTCTCCCTGTGTCCACGTGGGTTTCCTCCGGGTTCTCCGGTTTCCTCCCACAGTCCAAAAACATAAATAAAGTCAACTGAGTTCTCCAAATTGCCCCATATAGAGTGTGTCTGGGTGAGTGAGTGTGTGGCCTGTGATAGATTGGCGCCCTGTCCTGTGTGTGTCTGCCCAGCGCCCGGGGCATTCTGGATGGACATGGGGAACCCTCCCGCGACCCTAATATAGGATAAAGCAGAAGATGATGGATGGATGGATGAGTTTCCTTCCTGCACTAACACTAATCACTCTCTCAACCAATCATGAGACGCTTTTTGGTTGATGTAAAGAGTATATAAACCTCTGCAGGGCCCTAAGAACTAAGTATGTTAAATTTTGTGGTAATTAAAACAACAGTGTGGATTTGTAGACGCACACTTTTATAAGATTACATGTCTTAAAGAAATCTGTTACATTCATTCATTCATTATCTTCTGCTTTATCCTCTTTTAGGGTCGCGGGGAGGGGGTCCCCATGCCCATCCAGGGGAGAACGTTTCGGGCGCCGGGCAGACACACCCAGGACAGGACACCAATCTATCGCTGGGCACACACTCACACACACACACTCTATATGGGGCAATTTGGAGAAATCAACTGACTTGATCCATGTTTTTGGACTGTGGGAGGAAACCGGAAAACCCAGAGGAAACCCCCATGGACACGGGGAGAACATAGAAACTCCACCCAGATGGGGATTCGAACCAGGAATCCCTAGAGCTGAGAGGAGAACCACTAAACCACCATGCCGCCCTTAAAGAGATCTAAAGAGATTTATTTTTTATTGTTGTCCCAGCTGTTGGTTTAAAAGTTAGTTATGGTTCAGACTGCCAGGTTCACACTGAAATGCCAAAAATATGTGGGTTTACTGTAAAATCCAGCTTTTGTCTGACACATACATGCCCTTAAACTTTAAAGAGGTGAGAACCTACAGCAGGAAAAAAAAAGTTGGCAGCACAATGCGAGCGGAGCTTCTTCACCGTGCTCCTTAAACACATCAACTACAAGCTCCAATGGAAAGAAATACAGACGGGCCATTGTGTCCAAGATGAATAAAGGAATGTACCGCTGTGTGTGTGTGTGTGTGTGTGTATATTCATGTGTGCTACCGCGGTGCGCTTCCTCTCCGCCAAAACAAACTCATTATTAGGAATATATGATTGGTGCAGTTATACAGACTCTCTCCAGTTCACTCACAGTTCAAAAACAAGCCAGTGTGACCCAGCTCAGGTACCACCCCCCTCCACCCCCTCCACCCCAACCCAGACACAGATGGCACGATTTATTTTTCCTTTAAGTGAATAACTGCACTTCAGAGAAACGCTGCGTCATCACGTGGCAGCCGTCTCCTGATGGCTTCAAAGCCAAGTGCATTCTTTCCTTTACCAAACGGAGATTTCCTGAAATATGAATCACAACTACAAAACTTTGTACAAAACAATGTCTAGCCTTAACTTAATCTACAGTGTTATCTGTCCGTTAGCTCATCGATCCTCTCATTCAATCCTATCCCAGGAATCTTTTATCTTCCATCCACCATCTCAATACTCATCACAAACCAACAATGAGATCCATTTCTTTTTCTCAAGTTTCAAATTATTATTAATGATTCAGTTCTTTGTTTCAATCTTTTTAGGTATAAACTAGGGGTGCTTAAAAAAAAAAAAACAATTCTTCAAAGGATCGCGATTCGTAGTCCTGGCGATTCTGAATCGATTCAAAATGGCCAAAAATTGATAAAAAAAAAATGTGTTTAAGTTTTTTTTTGTCCGAAGAAGTTGAAAATAAATTTTATATTTAAGGGTAAGTTTTGAAAATATAGCGACTGTTGGTACATTATAGTTAAAAAGACAGAAGTATGGATTTTATTTTTAGTGTTTTTAAGATTTGCAAAATCTAAAATGCACTCTGACTGTGAAGTCTGTATTTTAGTTTCGATTAAATGTTAATGCTCCATGGTAAATTTTTCTATTAATATATCTTGAATTATTTGTTCCTTGATGGATGTTTTTACTTTAAGAAAAAGCCAGGCAGCTCAGCTAACCTAATACTGGTTATTTTAATTTAGCGCAATCCTATGTTTGTATAAATATAAAATGATGCAA
>JAFMOD010000642.1:12178-24724 GCA_019802435.1 Corydoras maculifer | reverse complement strand
ACAGGGCGCCAATCCATCGCTGGGCACACACTCACTCACACATACACACTCTAAATTGGGCAATTTTGAGAATTCAATTAACTTGATCCATGTTTTTGGACTGTGGGAAGAAACCGGAGAACCCGGAGGAAACCCACGCAGACACGGGGAGAACATGGAAACTCCACCCAGATGGGGATTCGAACCGGGAATCCCTAGCGCTGAGAGGCGAATGTGCTAACCACTAAGCCACCGTGCCTCTTATATATATATATATATATATAGCATGTTCTCCTCTCAGCGCTAGGGATTCCCGGTTCGAATCCCAATCTGGGTGGAGTTTCCATGTTCTCCCCGTGTCTGAGTGGGTTTCCTCCGGGTTCTCCAGTGTCCTCCCACAGTCCAAAAACATGGGTCAAGGTCAATTGAATTCTCCAAATTGCCCCATATAGAGTGTGTCTGTGTAAGTGAGTGTGTGAGTGATAGATTGGCGTCCTGTCCTGGGTGTATCTGCCCAGCGCCCGAAACGTTCTCCCCTGGATGTGCATAGGGAACCCCACGACCCTAATAGAGGATAAAGCAGAAGATAATGGATGGATAAATGTATGTATGTATTTATATATATATATATTGCCTTACAGTGCGATCCAGGTTTGAATCCCAATCTGGGTGGAGTTTCCATGCTCTCCCTATTTCCACATGGGTTTCCTCCGGGTTCTCCAGTTTCCTCCCACAGTCCAAAAACATGGCTTTTAGGTCAATTGAATGCTCCAAATTGCCCCATATGGAGTGTGTGTGAGTGCGTGTCCAGTGATAGATTGGTGTGTTGTCCTGGGTGAATTTGCTCAGCCCCCGAAACGTTCTCCCCTGGATGGACATGAAGAACTCCACTCCCCACTTGACCCTAATAGAGTTGAAAATAATGAAATAATGAACAAATCATTTTATGAAAGTTTCATAATTCATTGAAGATAAGTGCACAGTGGTGTGGTTGCAGTCAGAATGTGTAAAGTAACATAAATCCAGTTTATATTTATATATACATATATATATATATATATATATATATATATATATATATATATATATATATTCATTCATTCATTCATTCATTATCTCCCGCTTATCCTCTATTAGGGTCGCGGTGGGGTTCCCCATGCCCATCCAGGGGAGAACGTTTCGGGCGCTGGACAGATACACCCAGGACAGGGCGCCAATCCATTGCTGGGCATATATATATATATATATATATATATATATATATATATATATATATATATATATATATATAAACTTTACCATTATATATATTTATATATAGTCGTTATTGTAAGCTTACACAGCAATCTGGAACTTTAAATGTTGATTCAACATTTTCAGAGCTCAATGTTTGTCAGCATAAAATTGAAGTAAACAGGAAGCCAAGAAAGTACTTCCTGTGAGATTGGTGCTACATCATGTTAGGCCAGGTTTCTAATGTAATGTACCCTCAGCACACTGACATATTCATTTCCTTTAGACCCCACCCAAATCTCTGGGGTGCCATTATAGCCCATATGAGCATGTGATACCTGCAGGCTTTATGTTACTTTACACATTCTGCAACCACACCACTGTGCACTCATCTTCAATGAATTATGAACCTTTTATAAAATTATTTGTTCATTATTTCATTATTTTAAGCTTAATCTTCTATTAGGGTCGAGTGGGGAGTGGAGTTCTTCATGTCCATCCAGGGGAGAACGTTTCGGGCACTGGGCAGATTCACCCAGGACAGGACACCAATCTATCATTGGACACACACTCACACACATGCCATATGGGGCAATTTTGAGCATTTAATTCACCTAAAAGCCATGTTTTTGGACTGTGGGAGAAAACTGGAGAACCTGGAGGAAACCCATGTGGCAATAGGAAGAGCATGGAAACTCCACCCAGATTGGGATTCAAACCTGGATCGCACTGTAAGGCAAACATGCTAACCACTGAGCCACCCGGGGATTTTTTCTTTCATTAAATAAATTAAGTTTCTATTTTATTTATTTATTTATATTAAACTATTAATTAATTCATCTTTATCCTCTATTAGGGTCGCGGTGGGGTTCCCCATGTCCATCCAGAGGAGAATGTCTCGGGCGCTGGGCAGATAGACCCAGGACAGGGTGCCAATCCTTCGCTGGGCACACACTCACTCACACTCTATTTGGGGCAATTTGGAGAACTCAATTGACTTGATCCATGTTTTTGGACTGTGGAAGGAAACCGGAGAACCCGGAGGAAACCCATGCAGACGCGAGGAGAACATGGAAACTCCACTTCGATGGGGATTCGAACCGGGAATCCCTAGAGCTGAGAGGAGAACATGCTAACCACTAAGCCACCGTGCCACCCAGTTATTTTATCACAAATCTGCTCTAGAGCCAAACATTGGCATCGTCCAATCACTGTCACACTTAAGCTCATCCATCCATCATCTTCCGCTTTATCCTCTATTAGGGTCGTGGGGGGGTTCCCCATGCCCATCCAGGGGAGAATGTTTCGGGTAGATACACCCAGGACAGGACACCAAACTATAACTGGGCACACACTCACTCACACACACACTCCAAATAGGACAAAATTTGTAGATTTCAATTGACCTTGATCCATGTTTTTGGACTGTGGGAGGAAACTGGAGAACCCGGAGGAAACCCACGCAGACATGGGGAAAACATTGAAACTTCACCCAGATTGGGATTCGAACCGGGAATCCCTAGAGCTGAGAGGAGAACATGCTAACTACTAAGCCACCGTGCATCCCTCATAGCTTAAGAACAACAGTTGATGCCCTGTGTTCAGTTCCGCAGCGCTGTGTTTGCACAGCTCTTACCTCTGACTTACCCCAACATTGAAAAGTGTAAAAATCTCAATACGTACCGTGAAAATAAAAATGATGTATTGATGACACACAGGCGTCCGTCTGCTTTAACGCTCCAGATGTTCTGTGTTTGAACTGTCAGGCCGTGTGACCCATGACTTTGTGAAGTAATAAGAACCTCCACACATCTGGGAATTCTTTCCCAAACTTTACAACACAGGGAGCAGATTAGACTTATATTAATTATAAACTCCACTAATTTAAAAGAATGATGTTTAACAGATGTGCAGTAACACTGACTTTCATTTTCATTCATTCATTATCTTCTGCTTTATCCTCTATTAGGGTCATGGAGGGGGTTCTCCATGTCCATCCAGGGGAGAACGTTTCGGGCGCTGGGCAGATACACGCAGGACAGGACACCAATCTATCACTCACACACTCACTCACACAAACACACTCTATATGGGGCAATTTGGAGAATTTAAATGACCTTGATCCATGTTTTCGGACTGTGGAAGGCAACCGGTGAACTCCATAAACATGGAAACTCAGCACAGATCGGGATTCAAACCTGGAGTCTCAGCAGTGAGAGGCGAATGTGTGTGTGTGTGTGTGTGTGTGTTTCTTATATAATATCCATCCATCCATTCATTATCTTCAGCTTTATCCTCTATTAGGGTCGCGGTGGGGTTCCCCATGCCCATCCAGGGGAGAACGTCTCGGGCGCTGGGCAGATAGACCCAGAACAGGGCGCCAATCCATCACTGGGCACACACTCACTCAAACAGACACACTATATATGGGGCAATTTGGAGAACTCAATTGACCTTGAGCCATGTTTTTGGACTGTGGGAGGGAACTGGAGAACGCGGAGGAAACCCACGCAGACATGGGGAAAACATTGAAACTCCACCCAGATTGGGATTCGAACCGGGAATCCCTAGAGCTGAAAGGAGAACATGCTAACTACTAAACCCCCGTGCCGCCCTGTATATAATATAAAGATCATGAATGAGTATGTTATAATAAACCAGGGAGAACCAAACATAACAAGTTCCTAACATCCTAACCAGGGCGGGTTAGCTCAGTGGTTTGGGTGTTGGACTATCAATCTGAAGGTTGGGGGTTCAAATCCCAGGTCTAGTGAAGTTACCAGTGTGGGCCTTGAGTAAGACCCTTAACCCTCATTGCTCCGGGGATGTTGTGATTAACCCTGTGCTCACCTTGTAAGTCGCTTTGGATAAAAGCGTCCAATAAATGGCCCAATTTAACAATTTATTTATGTAATAGTCACCACAGAATGTGCTAGTATGGACAGTCATGGTGGTTAAGGAACCAGCCTTGTGACCTGAAGGTCTCCGGTTCGGTTCCCGATCCCACCAAGTACCATGGCTGAAGTGCCCTTGGGCAAGGCACCCAACTCCAATCGCCCCCGGGTGCCGTATTCAAGGCTGCCCACCACTCCGGGCACGTGTGTTCACTTCACCAGTGTGTGTGTCACTGCACGGATGGGTTAAATGTGGAGGACAAATTTCTCTGTGGGTAAGTACAATAGGCAAAATAAATCACTTTTTATCACTTTAGTAACCATTTAAAAAAAAACAAATACATCGTATCATTAAATTCATACTTTTAGTCCCGGAGCACCAAATATGAGCATAACGAGGACAGAATGATGCAGCCCTTGGTTTATTATCCTCGTTATCTTTAAATATGGCGGCACGGTGGCTTAGTAGTTAGCACGTTCTCCTCTCAGCGCTAGGGATTCCCGGTTCGAATCCCCATCTGGGTGGAGTTTCCATGTTCTCCCCGTGTCTGCGTGGGTTTCCTCCGGGTTCTCCGGTTTCCTCCCACAGTCCAAAAACATGGATCAAGTTAATTAAATTCTCAAAAATTGCCCAATTTAAAGTGTGTGTGTGTGAGTGAGTGTGTGCCCAGTGATGGATTGGCGCCCTGTCCTGGGTCTATCTGCCCAGCGCCCGAGACGTTCTCCCCTGGATGGGCATGGGGAACCCCACCACGACCCTAATAGAGGATAAGCGGAAGATAATGAATGAATGAATGAATGAATCTTTAAATATAGCAAACAACTGACTTCCTCCTGACAGACAGACTGTAAACATCAGCCCTCAGAGAAATGTGATCGTCCTTGGGAAAAGCGATCATTAGACATTAGCTCACACTGTCTCTGGTTCTGTTTTCAGTAGCATTTGACATCACAGAAAATACCGGACGTCCAGAAGATTTATCTCATCTTATTATCTTCCGCTTAATCCGTTGTACGGTCGCAGGGGGGGGGGGGTTCCAATACCGATCCTGGGAAGAATTTTTCGAGCGCTGAGCAGATACACTAGGGACAGTGGGGCAATCCCCATGTACACTATTTTGGGGCATACACACTATTTTGTGGCAATTTGGAGCAGCCAGTTCACCTTAAATCCATGTTCTTGGACTGTGGAAGGAAACCGGAGAAGCAGGGCTAAGTACCTAGTGTAAAACAACACTGGGGAGGGGGGTTCCCCATGCCCATCCAGAGGAGAACTTTTCAGACTGGGCACACACTCACTCACACAAACACACTCTATATGGGGCAATTTAGAGCATTCAATGGACCTTGATCCATGTTTTTGGACTGTTGGAGGAAACCGGAGAACCCGGAGGAAACCCACGTGGACACGGGGAGAACATGGAAACTCCACCCAGATTGGGATTCGTACCGGGAATCCCTAGAGCTGAGAGGAGAACATGCTAAACATTAAGCCACCATGCCGCCCTGGAATTAATCATTACTCTTATATCTTTATAAGACTCCACCTGTTTAAATTTTTTCTATTTTTTAATAATTATTCGATTAAATTATTAGTGCAACCCCTCAAAATTGATATTAATTATAATAATTATTATTATAAAATGCAGGCGGCACGGTGGCTTAGTGGTTGGCATGTTCTCCTCTCAGCACTTGGGGTTCCCGGTTCAAATCCCAATCTGGGTGGAGTTTCCATGTTCTCCTCGTGTCCACGTGGGTTTCCTCCGGGTTCTCCGGTTTCCTACCACAGTCCAAAAACATGGATTCAAGGTCAATTAAATTCTGCAAATTGCCCCATATAGAGTGTGTCTGTGTGAGTGAGTGTGTGTCCAGTGATAGATTGGTGTCCTGTGCTGGGTATATCTGCCCAGCGCCCGAAACGTTCTCCCCTGGATGGGCATGTGGAACCCCCCCCGACCCTGATAGAGAATAAAGCGGAAGATAATGGATTGAATATTAAAAAATGCGGGCGGCACAGTGGCTTAGTGGTTAGCATGTTCTCCTCTCAGCTGTAGGGATTCCCAGTTCGAATCCCAGTCCAGGTGGAGTTTTCATGTTCTCCCCGTGTCCGCGTGGGTTTCCTCCGGGTTCTCCGGTTTCCTCCCACAGTCAAAAAATAGGGATCAAGTCAATTGAATTCTCCAAATTGCCCCATATAGAGTGTGTCTGTGTGAGTGAGTATCGCTGTGAGTCCAGTGAAAGATTGGTGCCCTGCCCTTCGTGTATCTGCCCAGCGCCCGAAATGTTCTCCCCTGGATGGGTATGGGGAACCCCTCCCGCGACCCTAATAGAGGATAAAGCGGAAGATAATGGATGGATGATTAAAAATGAGAACAAATGAAACATGTGGAGTATCATTAATAATGGTGGGGTTTGCACAATGACACAGCTGAAGGTCACAATCTGCGTCTGGCTCAGAACAGTGCATATGCAATGTCTTTCCTCGGGGGGTGTGGGGGGCAAGTCAATATCCGCTGGCTCCTGGACATTCCTTCCTTTTCCAGAGTCACTGGAAACACACAGACCTCCAGGGGTGCGTCCACGGGGCTCAGGAGTTTCCTCTCAGAGGCACAAAGACGTCAGAAGAGCAACAACAACAAAGAGTTCAAGGACAATTTGTCCTTTATGTGAGAACACCGGCAACGCGGGTCACCCCGGGACACGGGGTTTAGAGTTTCACCTGCTGAATCAGGGCTTTTTAAAGAGGCTGACGTTTAAAGGCAGCAAGATCGAAACTATGTGGACATCCCACTAAGCTCTCAGCATGTCACTGTAATGCCACGGTATGGAAATACAGGATTAAATAAACAGTTCTCTGCTTTTATTGTGGGAACAACATGGAAAAGCTTTCAGCAGTTTGGGGATCGATTTTAATGCAATGTGACTTGTGGGATACATCGCAAGCCTTATTGGTACCAGACCCCTCATATGCTTTTTAGATAAATACATACTGCACTGCAACGTCTTGTGGAAAGAATCTGTGTTTGTGCGTTGGAATGGAAGGGGTTGCCTAAAATATTGAGGCCATTAATTTAAGTGTCCACATAGTTTTTACAGCAATTTAGAGGAAACTATGCAGTTTATATTATATTATATTATATTATATTATATTATATTATATTATATATGGCACAGTGGCTTAGTGGTTAGCATGTTCTCCTCTCAGCTCTAGGGATTCCCGGTTCGAATCCCAATCTGGGTGGAGTTTCCATGTTCTCCCCGTGTCCACCCTCTGTGTTCTTTGGTTTCCTCCCACAGTCCAAAAACATGGATCAATGTAAATTGAATTCTCCAAATTGCCCCATATAGAGTGTGTGTGTATGTGAGTGAGTGTGTGTCCAGTGATAGATTTGTGTCCTGTCCTGGGTGTATCTGTCCAGCGCCCGAAATGTTCTCCCCTGGATGGGCATGGGGAACCCCCCCGCAAAGCGAGTAGAGAATAAATCTGAAGATAATGAATGGATGGAATATGGAACCTATAGACCAAGTGGTGTTCTAAAGTTCAGACCGGCGGCTTAGTGTTTAGAATGTTCTCCTCTTAGCTCTAGGGATTCCCGGTTCTTATTCCAATCTGGATGGAGTTTCCATGTTCTCACGTGTCTGCGTGGGTTTCCTCTGGGTTCTCCGGTTTCCTCCCACAGTCCAAAAACGACCCCACGACCCTAATAGAGGATAAAGCGGAAGATAATGGATGGATGGATTGTGAGTGATGTAGGCAACACACCCACTCCACCCTCTCACTGCAGTCTTCATTGGAAATGCTTATCTGTTGCACAACAGGAAACTCTGAATTATCTGAATATTCGGCAGAATACACACTTATGATGTCATCAGAACAAGATTCCTGATGTGAGAATCAGCCCAGGATCATGATGATGTCATAATCAGGGACTGATCAGACATGACAAATTTCCAGTGTACTGTACAACGACAATTTTTTTTTTATTTCCCTAGAAAATTAAATCTGTAATTATTTAGGAAGCCAGTGGTTCTCCCTGTGTGGTTAGTTTCCTGCAATTCCTTGCTGCTGGACGGTGTAAAGGAGGTGGTTGTTGTAAGGTGACCCTGGGTGCCAATCTATCACTGGACACACACTTATTCACACAGACACACTCTATATGGGGCAATTTGGAGCATTCGACCGATTGTCGACCAAGTTTTTGGACTGTGGGAGGAAACCGGAGAACCTGGAGAAAACCCACGTGGACTGGGGGAGAACATGGAAACTCCACCCAGATTGGGATTCGAACCAGGAATCCTTTGTGCTGAGAAGAGAACATGCTAATCACTAAGACACCATGCCGTGTATAATCATCCATCTATTATCTTCCATTTATCCTCTACTAACGGCACATTGGTGTTCTGGGAACGTCTAGGGTCGGGGGGGTCCCCATGCTCATCCAGGGGAGAACGTTTCGGGCGCAGGGCAGATGCACCCAGGACAGGACGCCAATCTATCGCTGGGCACACACTCACTCACACAGACACACACACTCTATATGGGGCAATTTGGAGAACTCAATTGACTTGTTCCATGTTTTTGGACTGTGGGAGAAAACCGGAGAACCCGGAGGAAACCCACGTGGACACGGGGAGAACATGGAAACTCCACCCAGATTGGGATTCAAACCGGGAATCCCTAGTGCTGAAAGGAGAACATGCTAACCACTATGCTGCCTCAGTTTCCTCCCACAGTCTGAAATAATATTAAGTAAAGTGCCCTGGTATATAGAGTGTGCCCAGGAAAGGATTCGCGCCCTGTCCTGGGTGTCTCTGCCCAGCGTCCTAAATGTTCTCCTCTGGTTGGGTATGGGAACTCCTCTATACCCTGGTATAGGATTAAGCAGAAGACAATGAGATGAGATTATTATCTTATACATTTATGTTAAGGATCAGCACGGTGGCTTAGTGGTTAGCATGTTCTCCTCTCAGCTCTAGGGATTCCCGGTTCGAATCCCCATCTGGGTGGAGTTTCCATGTTCTCCCTGTGTCTGCGTGGGTTTCCTCCGGGTTCTCCGGTTTCCTCCCACAGTCCAAAAACATGGAACAAGTCAATTGAGTTCTCCAAATTGCCCCAAATAGAGTGTGTGTGTAAGTGAGTGTGTGTCCAGCGATGGATTGGCGCCCTGTCCTGGGTCTGTCTGCCCAGCGCCCGAGATGTTCTCCCCTGGATGGGCATGGGGAACCCCCCCGCGACCCTAATAGAGGATAAAGCGGGAGATAATGAATGAATGAATGAACAATGAGATGAGATTATTATCTTATACTTTTATGTTAAGGATCGGCACGGTGGCTTAGTGGTTAGCATGATCTCCTCTCAGCACTAGGGATTCCCGGTTTGAATCCCAATCTGGGTGGAGTTTCCATGTTCTCCCTGTGTCCGCATGTGTTTCCTCCGGGTTCTCCGGTTTCCTTCCACAGTCCAAAAACATTGATCAAGGTCAATTGAGTTCTCCAAATTGCCCCATATATAGTGTGTCTTTGTGAGTGAGTGTGTGTCCAGTGATAGATTGGCGCCCTGTCCTGAGTCTATCTGCCCAGTGCCCGAAACGTTCTCCCCTGAATGAGCATGTGGAACCCCTTCCCCCACGACCCTAATAGAGGATAAAGCAGAAGATAATGGATGGATTTATATAATTTTCTTCAATTTAGAACATAAAGCACAATAATAATCTGATAGTCTGTTATACATACAAAACCCGGAGCCAGGATAAAAAAGGTTTGTGTTGTTTAGGTTTAATATTTCAGTCTCAGAGGCATCTGCCCGGTTAAGCTGTACTATTGTTCGAATAGGTTCTTGGAAAGTGAAAAATCCTTGTCATTTCTGTATGACTTCTGGATTTTTCAGTGTATTTTAAGATTACAAATGCATTTGGACCAAATGATTCTAGGAAAAAGTGCTCCGTACCTTGAGGGGCTATTGTTTCTGTCAGCAGGAATGCTGCGGTGATGTAAACCAGATGCTGGATTAGATTTTAATTCTTTTATTGGAAAGTTTAAAGCCTGCATGGCTCATAGAGAGCTCATAAGGGGTCTCATGCAGACCTACTGAAAGTACAGGATTTTAATCCAGAAACCTTCTGGCTGGAAGGTGAGAGTACTAACCACAGTACACCACTGGGTTGCGCTTTTTAGGTTGTTGTCTCTTATTTCCTTCTTATCCCGTCTGAGGTTGGTGATTTTCTGACTGGAGTGCTTTGCGGTGCTGGAGGCTTCACTGAACTGAGAGTCGACCTGAACTGAGAAACGCCAGGGAGCACTCGTACTGTACCCACCTCCATCTAAAAGTTTAAAACACATCGATATTTACAGTGGCACGGTGGCTTAGTGGTGAGCACGTTCGCCTCTCAGCACTAGGGATTCCCGGTTCGAATCCCCATCTGGGTGGAGTTTCCATGTTCTTCCTGTGTCCGTGTGGGTTTCCTCCGGGTTCTGCGGTTTCCTCCCACAGTCCAAAAACATGGATCAAGTCAATTGAATTCTCCAAATTTTGCCCAATATAGAGTGTGTCTGTGTGAGTGAGTGTGTGCCCAGCGATGGATTGGCACCCTGTCCTGGGTGTATCTGCCCAGCGCCTGAGATGTTCTCCCCTGGATGGGCATGGGGAACCCTAATAGAGGATAAAGCAGGAGATAATGAATGAATGAAGGATATTTACAGTCTTTATAGACATTGAGGCAACTTAATTCCAGTGAATAACCTAAATTCATAAGTACATCTGAGAAATTAAACTGTAAAAAGTAATAAAGTCTATAAAAACAAGGACAGTCTGGGTGTTTTGGCTCACGATCTGGGGTATATAGCTTAGACACAGAAGTGTGCGGAATTCCCTCACCGATTCCCTCACCTGAGTTCCCATCATCTATTTTATAAATGTTATTTTAAACAGCAGTCCAGTTTTTCACCTGTGGGGTCTGCAGACTGGTATCTGTGCCAGAAACAATAGATTTATATTATTTAAGCTTTCTACCTGAGTCAACCTAAATACACGCCCATAGAACTATACAGTCCATCTTTACGGTAAGTGGAACACACACACACACACACACACACACACACACACACACACATATATATATATATATATAAAACTCACAAATGGGCGGCACGGTGGCTTAGTGGTTAGCACCACCGCTTTTCAGCACTAGTGATTCCCAGTTCAAATCCTAATCTGGGTGGAGTTTCCATGTACTCCCCGTGTCCATGTGGGTTTCCTCCGGGTTCTCCAGTTTCCTCCCACAGTCCAAAAACATGGATCAAGGTCAATTGTATTCTCCAAAAATTGCCCCATATAGAGCGTGTTTGTGTGAGTGAGTGTGAGTGTGTCCAGCGATAGATTGGCACCCTGTCCTGGGTGTATCTGCCCAGTGCCCGAAACGTTCTCCCCTGGATGGGCATGGGGAACCCCCCCGCGACCCTAACAGAGGATAAAACAGAAGATAATGAATAGATGGATATTACACATACAAATTTAGCTTTATTAGGTACACCTCCTCAGTTCTACACTCACTGTCTGTTCCATTCTGTCGTCCAATCTGTTTCTCTACATACTTCGCCAGTACTCTTTAGTATGTTCTCAGATGATCAGGACCCCCCACAGTGGATGACTCTCAGTGCTGCAGTGATACTGACATGATACCTTACATAGCTCTCTGGTCTTGGACATTGTGGAGATGCTGGAGTCTGACTGAGTGTGTGGACAGGTGTCTTTTATACAGGTAACAAGTTCAAACAGGTGCAGTTAATACAGGTAATGAGTGGAGAACAGGAGGGCTTCTTAAAGAAGAAATAACATGTCTGTGAGAGCCAAAATTCTTACTGGTTGATAGATGATCAAATACTTATTTCACACAATAAAACGGAAATTAATTATTTAAAAATCATACAATGTATTTTTCTGGATTTTTGTTTTAGATTCCATCACGCACAGTTGAAGAGTACCTATGATAAAAATTACAGTCTTTTACATGCTTTGCAAGTTGGAAAACCTAAAAAATCAGCAGTGTATCAAATACTTGTTCTCCCCACTGTATATATATATATATATAAATAATACACAATAAATATAAATAAATATACAAATAAATCAATATTAATATATAAATATATATATAAATATAAATACTTATATATATATATATATTTATGTTTATTTATTTATATATATATTAATATTTATAGTGTATTTTATATATATATATATATATATATATATATATATATATATATATATAAATAATAGATAATGTATGAATTAATATGTGCTGATAACGTTTGTAGTTAAACATAAAATTAGATGTAATGTCACATGGTGCGCGGGTGTTAAAATGTTCATATTTATTGCTTTGAGAACTTCTCACGTTCCTCTTTATCGAGCAGAACTGTTGAGTTTCTGGTTATA
>JAFMOD010000642.1:0-11992 GCA_019802435.1 Corydoras maculifer | reverse complement strand
GCAGTGTCACTGAGGTGGAGAAATGAAACTCCAGCAGCACTGCTGCACTAAAACCCCCTCACCACATCAGTGTCACTGCAGAACTGACAAGAAACAATCCACCACCCAAATGATACCTGTTCTGTGATGCTCCTGACCAACAGAGAACAGAGAACCAACAGGGGACTAACAACAACACAGAACACAGATGAACTACAGTCTGGAATTGTAGAACTACAAAGTCCATCTATATGATAAGTAGAGGAAATAGAGAATGGAGCAATAAGGGAGTGTGTGTTCCCCAGCCATGTCTACTATTTATTCCGGCACTATCTTCCACTTTATCCTGTATTAGTGTCGGGGGGGGGGGCAATTTGAACTTCCCCTTTTTGAAGCGACTGAGCTGAAGAGTTCATTTCATTACAAACACATCTTTCCCTTTAGAGTTCGTTTCATCTGACAGATACCTGAGGTATGAGGTTCTTCTGGATCCTTTTCAGCTTGGCTCTCTTTCGGCCGTTTTTCGTCACCACCGTTTCCTCGTAGAACTCGTGAGCCAGATCTCCATCCTCATCGAAGAACATGGAGCTGCAAAAAAAACAAAGGACGTTAGGAATTATATAAAAGACTTCAATAACAAACATTCATAAAATAGATACAAGGGTGGCACGGTGGCTTAGTGGTTAGCATGTTCTCCTCTCAGCACTAGGGATTCCCGTTCTCCATGTTTTGCCTGTGTCCGTGTGGGTTTCCTCCGGGTTCTCCGGTTTCCTCCCACAGTCTAAAAACATGGATCAAGTCAATTGAGTTCTCCAAATTGCCCCATATAGAGTGTGTGTGTGTCAATGTGTGTCCAGCAATAGATTTGCGCCCTGTCCTGGGTATATCTGACCAGCACCCGAAACGTTCTCCCCTGGATGGGGATGGGGAACCCCCCCACGACCCTAATAGAGGATGAAGCAGCAGATAATGGATGGATGGATAGATACAAGGGCTGCACGGTGGCTTAGTAGTTAGCATGTTCTCCTCTCAGCACTAGGGATTTCCGGTTCGAATCCCAATCTGGGTGGAGTTTCCATGTTCTCCCCGTGTCCGCGTGGGTTTCCTCCGGGTTCTCCGGTTTCCACCCACTGTCCAAAAACATGGATCAAGGTCAACTGAATTCTCCAATTTGCCCATATAGAGTATAGAGTGTGTCTGTGTGAGTGTGAGCCCAGTGATAGATTGGCACCCTGTGCTAGGTTTATCTGCCCAGCGCCCGAAACATTCTGGATGGACATGGGGAACCCCCCCTCCCCCGTGACCCTACTAGAGGATGAAGCTGAAGATAATGGATGGATATAGATACAAGACTGTGAGGCATCCATGTAAACCACGATGACATGCAGGAAACATAGTGGGGGGGGGGTAGCTGAGTGGTTAAAGGGTGTGTAACTGTAAATCTAAATGTTGGCGGCTTAAACCCTGAGACCGCTGAGGTTACCAGTGTGGGTCGCTGAGCGAGGCCCCTAACGCTGATTGGATGAAGGATGCTAAATCACGGGAGGACAGTACATTATATAGGCACGAGGTGCATACTGCCATCTAATGTTAAAATGCTTGTATTACATTTATAATATACTGATTTTTGAATAGAGAGGAAAACAAGGTTAAACATTCTAAACACCTGAAAGCATTACGGTGCAGTTGGTGAAACGCACTTCACTGATCTGATAATGGGAATTTTCCAGACTTATGTCAATCAATAATTCATTTTTTATGTCTTTAGTGTTGAGGCATAATAGATTTAACTTTCATCCATCCATTATCTTTCGCTTTATCCTCTATTATGGTCGTGGGGGGGGTTCTCCATGCCCATCCATGGGAGAACGTTTCGGGTGTTGGGCAGATACACCCAGGACAGGACACCAATCTATCGCTGGACACACACTCACACACACAGACACACTCTATATGGGGCAATTTGAAGAATTCAATTGACTTGATCCATATTTTTGGACTGGGAGGAAACCGGAGAACCCGGAGGAAACCCACGCGGACACGGGGAGAACATGGAAACTTCACCCAGATGGGGATTCGAACCGGGAATCCCTAGACCTGAGAGGAGAACATGCTAACCACTAAGCCACCATGCCGCCAATAGATGTAACTTCTTCTCTGCAATTAAGCAGCTTCAGGACCTGGACAAGACACCCATGAAGGATCCATCTGATTGTAGGGGAAATACTCAAATCAAAAGAATGGAGGTCTGTTTTTACATTCACATATAAATTAACTAAATGTTATTTATCAAAAATATAATTCTTCAGAGGGCGGCACGGTGGCTTAGTGTTTAGCATGTTCTCCTCTCAGCACTAGGGATTCCCGGTTTGAATCCCAATCTGGGTAGAGTTTCCATGTTCTCCCCGTGTCCACGTGGGTTTCCTCTGGGTTCTCCAGTTTCCTCCCACAGTCCAAAAACAAGTCAATTGAATTCTCCATATAGTGTGTGTGTGAGTGAGTAAGTGTATCTGCCCAGCACCCGAAATGTTCTCCCCTGGATGGGCATGGGGAACCCCCCCCCCCCCACGACCCTAATAGAGGATAAAGCAGAAGATAATGGATGGATGTATAATTCTTCAGTAATTTTTGTGCATGAGGCAACTGATAAGAGCATTGTGGCTTTGGTGAGTAAGCCTTTAATGTTCCTCCAGTCTAAGTGCGCCGCATTACAGTTTCACAATACAAATCCGATCTACGCTGCCTGCCTCTCTGACCTCATCTCTGAGGTTTGAGTGATTACATCAGACTGCGATCACAAAAAGCATTCAGTCCGATCAATATTAGAGATGACAACCTGTAAGCCAATTGTACAATAAATGTATTTATCTATTTGAGGTTTGATGCCATTTTAGACATGAGTATCATTTAATGGCAAACACATTTATTATTTCAGTTAATATTATCTTAGCGGCATGGTGGCTTAGTGTTTAGCATGTTCTCCTCTCAGCAGTAGGGATTCCCAGTTCAATCCCCATCTGGGTGGAGTTTTCATGTTCTCCCCGTGTCCGTGTGGGTTTCCTCCGGGTTCTCCGGTTTCCTCCCACAGCCCAAAAACATGGATCAAGGTCAATTATATTCTCCAAATTGCCCCATATAGAGTGTGTCTGTGTGAGTGAGTGTGTGTCCAGTGATAGATTGGTGTCCTGGGTGTATCTGCCCAGCGCCCAAAACTTTCTTCCCTGGATGGGCATGGGGAACCCCCCCCGCAATTCTAATATAGGATAAAGCGGAAGATAATGGATGGATGGATGGTTTTATTGTAGGTGGATGGCAGGCTTCACAGATTCTCAGGTGTTCTGCGAACATATCACACAGGGTACTTAATAACACCAGCTTTAAAAACAAAGCTTTTAATGTGGCTTTAAAAACTAATTTGAAGGAATTTATCAGACGTTCATAAGTCAGAATGATTTGTATGACCGTCCTGATATCCACATTGCCCCTACATGCAGTGTTGCTTCAGCAGGACTGTGTGAGTAAATACTGCAGCTATATTTACCTTCGCCTGGTAAACACGAACGGTGTTGCATTCTGAAAGCTGCGCACTCTTGCCAGTGTCTGCTCTCCGCCCACTTTGGCAGCTTCATCCCCGGTGCCCGAGCCTGAAAAGGGCCAGTAACCTTTCGTTTTGGAGCCGCTGCCGCCCATCTTCAACCCCGGGACATTATTTTCTTGGCCGGTGCTCACTCACGTAGCACTGTGGGAATGAAGCAAAGCAAATAAACACTTAAAGTCGCCAAATGAACATATACAAATAATCTTATTTTAAAAAGTCCATGTAGAAAAACATGCTTTTGAGTCGTAATGGCATTCCTGTTCTCTGACAAAACAAATCAATGATAATGATACTAGAGACCAATGTCAATCGCATACCAATGGGCATTTATTCATTCATTCATCCATTATCTTCTGCTTTATCCTATATTAGGGTCGCGGTGAGGTTTGCCCCATATAGTGTGTGAAAGTGCCCAGCTATAGATTGGAACCCTGCCCAGCACCTGAAAAATTGCCCCCTTTTTAATAAAACAATTCCCATATTGCTGTTTATTTGTCTTCATAACAGTGAAAACAAATATTTCCCTGAATCCTGATCTGGGTGGAGTTTCCATGTTCTCCCGATGTCTGCGTAGGTTTCTTCCGGGTGCTCCCACAGTCCAAAAACATGGCTTTAAGGTGAATTGAATGATCTAAATTGCCCCATATAGTGTGTGAGAGTGCCCAGCTATAGATTGGAACCCAGCCCAGCACCTGAAATATTCCCCCTTGGTTAATAAAACAATTCCCATATTGCTGCTAGTTTTTTTAGCAACATTATACTTATTAATTTAATTTGATTTTAATGACAATTATGTAGAGTATGGAGACATTAGGAGTTTAGTCATAAACGTTAAGCTGTAAATTTCAGACGCAGCCAGCATACACACCACCGACCGTTTATTTAAATACAAACTGTGTTTTGTAAACATAAAGTTACACACATTTTATAACTTAAAAACCAAAAAAACACCCCAAACGTCCTGCCTTTTTAAAGATAAGGCAAATAAAGGGTTCAGCTCTGTTAGCTGGAACCTAGCTTTGCGCCTGTCAGTGAGAACCTCTTCCAAACGCACGTTTAATTGACACCTACCTCAAAAGACTCAGCCCCAAGTCCTCAAGGACGAAGAATGAAAACAAAAATGAGAAAGGTTTAAGGTTTAAAGAAGGAAAAACGACCCGAGTCTGGAACTACAGGCGGAGCGCAGCTGAGAGCAGAAAACCCTCCGCCGACAGCCGGAGCACCGCGGAAGTAGAACCGGCCGAGCAGAATAAAAGTCAGGAATCCACGTGGTGCGCTTTTAAATCGCTTACTTGGCGATAAACAAACGACTCGAAGCATTATATGATTCAAAATTGTTAATTTAAAGCGTAAAGCAGTTCATTAAAATGTATTTTTAAGCGCTGGTAATGTTTCGCATGTAGAATTTTCTAGAACATTACGCCCAAAGTCTCCTATAACACTTAATGAGTGGAATAAAATGCACCCACTATTTTCACTTTCGCTTACTAAAGGTTTAGATTCATCCATCCATCCCTTATCTTCTGCTTTATCCTCTATTAGGGTCGTGGGGGGTTCCCCATGCCCATCCAGGGGAGAACGTTTCGGGCGCTGGGCGGATACACCCAGGACAGGGCGCCAATCTATCACTGGACACACACTCACTCTATATGGGGCAATTTGGAGAATTCAATTGACCTTGATCCATGTTTTTTGGACTGTGGGAGGAAACCGGAGAACCCGGAGGAAACTCACGCGGACACGGGGAGAGCATGGAAACTCCACCCAGATTGGGATTCAAACCCGGAATCCTTAGAGATGAGAGGAGAACATGCTAAACACCAAGCCACCGTGCACCGTGGTTTAGATTCAGAATGTTAATAAAGTAACTACTTTAGAAATAGTATATTTTTTAAATCATTGGCTCACTGGGGGGTGGCAAGTGGCTTAGTGGTTAGCATGTTCTCCTCTTAGCGCTAGGGATTCCATTTGGAATCCCAATCTGGGTGCAGTTTCCATGTTCTCCCTGTGTCTGCGTGGGTTTCCTCCGGGTTCTCTGGTTTCCTCCCACAGTCCAAAAACATGGATCAAGGTCAACTGAATTCTCCAAATTGCCCCAGAGTGTGTCTGTGTGAGTGAGTGTGTGTCCAGTGATAGATTGGTGTCCTGTCCTGGGTGTATCTGCCCAGCGCCCAAAACGTTCTCCCCTGAAAGGGCATGGGGAACCCCCCCCCGCGACCCTAGTAGAGGATGAAGTGGAAGATAATGGATGGATGGATGGAGATTTAATCCAAAAAAATGATGCATTTTTTCTTCAAATAAAGAAAAAATATACACATTTATTTATATTTTTCCTATAAAAGTTCCTTTTAAGGGGCGGCACGGTGGCTTAGTGGTTAGCACATTCGCCTCTCAGCGCTAGGGATTCCCGGTTCGAATCCCCATCTGGGTGGAGTTTCCATGTTCTCCCCGTGTCTGCGTGGGTTTCCTCCGGGTTCTCCGGTTTCCTCCCACAGTCCAAAAACATGGATCAAGTTAATTGAATTCTCAAAATTGCCCAAATGAGAGTGTGTCTGTGTGAGTGAGTGTGTGCCCAGCGATGGATTGGCGCCCTGTCCTGGGTCTATCTGCCCAGCGCCCGAGACGTTCTCCCCTGGATGGGCATGGGGAACCCCACCGCGACCCTAATAGAGGATAAGCGGAAGATAATGAATGAATGAATGAAGTTCCTTTTAACAAAACATGACATCAAAATCAGCAAAGTCATCCAAATATTTTAATTTGATTATATAAAATGGCACTCATGATGTAAAGTTATGAATAAAATTCATATACAAAGTCTAAATGTAAAATACTGTATAATAAACAATATTATATTTGATATGAAAATGTATTCTGTCCTTCTTTTAAATAATAACATCTGATAAAATGTATCGCATGAGGTTACATTGCATCGAGGTTTAATGTTGTTTCTCAGGTAAATAAACATGGTATAATAAAACCAGTCCTTGTTTTCCCTTTACATCAGAAAGATTACTAAAACAGTTTCATATACGTAAATCTAATACATATTTAGAATCATATTAGCTGCCTATGCAACCACCAAGAAGTAAAAACTAACCACCAAGAAGTAAAAACTAACCACCAAGAAGTAAAAACTAACCACCAAGAAGTAAAAACTAACCACCAAGAAGTCTAAAAACTCACAAAATTACCAACTTAAGCTGATACTTAATTAACAGAAAGAAATGTTGTGGTGCAGTTATTTCTTTACTCAGTTACATGACATGAGGTTATTTAGCATTTACTATTTCATTTACTATTTCATCTAAAGTGACTTACAAGTAGGACGGCACAGTGGCTTAGTGTTTAGCATGTTCTCCTCTCAGCACTAGGGATTCCCAGTTTGAATCCCAATCTGGGTGGAGTTTCCATGTTCTCCCTGTGTCCACGTGGGTTTCCTCCGGGTTCTCCGGTTTCCTCCCACAGTCCAAAAACATGGATCAAGGTCAATTGGATTCTCCAAATTGCCCCATATAGAGTGTGTTTGTGTGAGTGAGTGTGTGTCCAGTGATAGATGGGCGCCCTGTCCTGGGTGTATCTGCCCAGCACCCAAAACGTTCTCCCCTGGATGGGGATAGGGAACTCCCCTCGCGACCCTAATAGAGGATAAAGCAGAAGATGATGGATGGAGTTACAAGGAGGGCTGCACAGTGACTTAGTGTTTAGCATGTTCTCCTCTCAGCACTAGGGATTCTCGGTTCGAATCCCAATCTGGGTGGAGTTTCCATGTTCTCCCCGTGTCCGCGTGGGTTTCCTCCAGGTTCTCCGGTTTTCTCCCACAGTTCAAAAACATGGATTAAAATTAAATAGAATGCTGCCAATTGCCCCATATAGAGTGTGTATGTGTGAATGAGTGTGTGTCCAGTGATAGATTAGCGTCCTGTCCTGGGTGTATCTGCCCAGCGCCCGAAACGTTCTCCCCTGGATGGGCATGAGAAACCCCCCCCCGCGACTCTAATAGAGGATAAAGTGGAAGATAATGGATGGATTTATTAATAATCTGAATAGAAAATAAAATAACAGTATTCTACACCGACACAAAATTGCATCATGGCGCACTGAACCATTCAAATAGCAATCTGCCAAAGTCAGGGTGCACCCGGATCTTAATAGGAACGCAAAGTGAGACTTTGATTGGTTTATTGCACGTTACTCCCAAAACACACTCATGAATAATTAAAGTATTAATTAACATGCTTGGTTTTTGCACCTTGTTGCACTGGACAAATGTACTTCTCCCGTCACAGTGACACGCCCTAATTCAAACTGAGCGGTGCCCAGTTAACAACTCACTAAAGATCACTAAAATAAGGCCCTAGATTGTTGTTAAGACATTTTAACATTTCACAATTTTAGGTTTGGCCCAATTATTTCCCAGGACTCACATAGTGTCCTATAATTACCCCCCGGCCCTATTAAAGTGACTGTGGCTTTGCCCTGGGTCTGTATTCCTGAGTTTCCTTTATCAGCACATCTACTGATTCTAAAGGCCGACTGCAGTGTGTTCATGTTCCATCAGCACTAGGAGTCACTCATCCTGGAGACCCGAAGCTCCTGATCGCCTCCTTCAGTTGGTTCCGAGCCACTGAGTATCGACACACGATTTGCCGGATGTGTTCCTCTTCCTCCCTCTGCAGGATACGCAGGAAATTGCTTAGCTCGGGGAGACTAAATGCATCCCACTGTGAGAGAAAAGAAAACAATATAATTGTATACATTTGCTTGACACCTCCAAAATGTCATGGTACTGTTCCGGGGCATAGCATGGTGGTGGGTGGTGATAGTGGGCATTACTGGACCCACCTGCATGAAACAGAACCCACAGAGACAAATAATAGTGTAAAAAGTATTAAAAGCAACATATTTAAAGCACGGGCGGCACGGTGGCTTAGTGGTTAGCATGTTCTCCTCTCAGCACTAGAGATTCCCAGTTCGAATCCCAATCTGGGTGGAGTTTCCGTGTCCGTGTGGGTTTCCTCCGGGTTCTCCGGTTTCCTCCCACAGTCCAAAAACATGGATCAAGGTCAATTGAATTCTTAAAATTGCCCCATATAGAGTGTGTCTGTGTGAGTAAGTGTGTGTGCCCAGCGATAGATTGGCGCCCTGTCCTGGGTGTATCTGCCCAGCACCCGAAACGTTCTCCCCTGGATGGGCATGGGGATCCTAATAGAGGATAAAGTGGAAGATAATAAATGAATTAATATTTAAAGCACCTCATACATACACATGGGGTTAAACAATACCGCTGATGTGCACGTGCATTTCCTTCCACAGTCCAAAACATGGATTTAAGTTAAATAGAATGCTCCAAATTGCCCCACACATTGTGTGTGTGTGTGTGTGTGTGTGTGTGCCCAGTGATATATTGGTGTCCTGTCCTGGGTGGTAGAGGTAACCTAGTAGAGGATAAAGCGGAAGATACCAGATAAATGGATTAAAAACCAGAATACAAAACAAAATAACAGTATTCTACACCGACTCAAAATTGCATCGTAGTGCACTGCGCCATTAAAATAGCAATCCGCCAAAGTCAGAGTGCACCCGGATCTTAAAGGGAACGGCAAGTGACACGCTGATTGGCTTACTGCATGATACCCTCAAAACACACTGATGAATAATTAGGATTTCAAATCATCGCTACTCTGCAATTTATAAGTGCTCTGCAGGTTGGCTTGTGTGTGTGTGTGTGTGTGTGTGTGTGTGTGTGTGTGTTTAATACTCACATTCACCTCTCCTGTCTCATTCTCTCTGAGTATGAAGCTGAGGGCTTTCTCACTGGGTCCTGCACACAGGCGCAGCAGAAGGGGGTGCTCTTCATCACTCAGTTTCTTCACATACACTAAAACCAGAGAGAGAGAGAGAGAGAGAGAGAGAGAGACCAAAAGAGAGAGAGATAGAGAGACCACAAACATTAAAGAAATGTTACAGATATACTTTACAGCATCGTTACAAGCGCTTTCATCCAAAGTGACTTCTAATCATCGCAACATATGTCAATGTCAGTGTATATATTATGACAGCACGGTGGCTTAGTGGTTGGCATGTTCTCCTCTCAGCACTAGGCATTCCCGGTTAGAATCCCCATCTGGGTGGAGTTTTAATGTTCTCCCCGTGTCTGCGTGGGTTTTCTCTGGGTTTTCCGGTTTCCTCCCACAGTCCAAAAACATGGATCAAGTCAATTGAATTCTCCAAATTGCCCCATATAGTGTGTGTGTGTGAGTGAGTGTGTGCCCAGCGATAGATTGCCGTCCTGTCCTGGGTGTATCTGCCCAGCGCCCGAAACGTTCTCCCCTGGATGGGCATGGGGAACCCCCCACGACCCTAATAAAGGATACAGAGGAAAATAATAAATGAATTAATTAATGTATATATTATATATATATATGGGCGGCACATTCTCCTCTCAGCGCTAGGGATTCCTGGTTTGCATCACAATCTGGGTGGAGTTTCCATGTTCTCCTCTGTGTGGGTTTCCTCCAGGTTTTTCAGTTTCCTCCCACAGCCATGGATTAAGGTCAGTTGAATGCTCTAAATTGCCCCATATAGAGTGTGTTTGTGTGTGTCTGTGTGAGTGTGTGTGTGACCAGTGATAGATTGGCGTCCTGTCCTGGGTGCCCGAAATGTTCTCCCCTGATGGACACGGGGCACCCCCCCCCACGCGATCATAGTAGAGGACGAAGCAGAAGATAATGAATGAGGGATGGATATATATTTATATACAACATATACACACATAGAGTACCAGTACCATAGAGTAAAAGACATGGATTTAAGGTAAATTGAATGCTCCATGCCCTGTGATGGATTGGAGCCCTGTGCTGGGTCTATCTGCCCAGCGCCTGAAACGTTCTCCCCTGGATGGGCATGGGGAAACCCACAGCGACCCTAATAGAGGATAAAGTGGGAGATAATGAAAAATGAATGAATGAATGCCCCATATAAATTGCCCCATATGGTGTGTTTGTGTGTTCCCAGCATAAATTGGCATCAAGTCCTGGGTGAAGAACATACTTAACATCATAAACATATTTGAGTAATGGGTGGCACAGTGATAGATTGGCGCCCTGTTCTGGGTCTATCTACCCAGCGCCCAAAACGTTCTCCCCTGGATGGACATGTGGAACCCCCCCCCCCCCCCCGACCCTAATAGAGGATAAAGCGGAAGATAATAGATGGATGGATGGTTTCTTACCCTGGCTATTTCGTTCACTGCGCTCGAATAGAGCAAACTTAACAGGATTGTCTGACACGGTAAACTTGTTGAGCAGCGCCTCAATCACCTCACGCACCCGAGTCAGCGAACTGATGTGCAGCTGCTTCACCGTGTTAGGGGGCAGATAGAACGATGTGCAGTTCCCAGCCAGGTTTGAGAAAGAGGATGAGGAAGAGGTCATAGAGGAAGGTTGCAGAGGGCAAGAAAGCGAGACAGGCCGAGCCAACTGAAAATGAACCTTAATAAATCCAGTATAACATCCATCCGGGTTCTGAGAACACAAACGGGAGGAACACAGGGCAGAATACAAATGAAGATTTTATCAACTATAGATTTACTAATGGTGGGCGGCACAGTGGCTTAGTGGTTGGCATGTTCTCCTCTCAGCACTATCTAACAATCTGGGTGGAGTTTCTGTTCTCCCCGTATCTGCGTGGTTTTCCTCCGGGTTCTCCGGTTTCCTCCCAGAGTCAAAAACATGGATCAAAGTCAATTAAACTCTCCAAATTGCCCCATATAGAGTGTGTGCTTGTCTGTGTAAGTGAGTGTGTGTCCAGTGATAGATTGGTGTCCTGTCCTGGGTGTATCTGCCCAGCGCCCGAAATGTACTCCCCTGTATGGGCATGGGGGAACCCCCCCCCCCCCCGAAATCCTAATAGAGGATAAAGTGGAAGATAATGGATGGATTTAAAAACATTGCTAAGAGTTCTTAACTTAAAAGTAATGTAAATGCCTGTTTATGGGTGATTTGCATATACCCAACAGCACGCCTCCCATTTGCTCCACTTAATGTCCATGTTCTCAGTTCCACTTCCTGTGAAGATGGACTTTGTAGTTCTACAATTCCAGACTGTAGTTCATCTGTTTGTGTTCTACAGTACATACTGTGTACGTCCCCTTTACTCTGTTCTAATGCTCAGAACCCCAATAGTAGCACCACAGAGCAGGGGTTATTGGGTGGGTGCATTATTCCTATCCCAGCAGTGACACTGAGGTGGAGAAATGAAACTCCAGCAGCACTGCTGCACTAAAACCCCCTCACCACATCAGTGTCACTGCAGAACTGACAAGAAACAATCCACCACCCAAATGATACCTGTTCTGTGATGCTCCTGACCAACAGAGAACAGAGAACCAACAGGGACTAACAACAACACAGA
>JAFMOD010000641.1:430194-463817 GCA_019802435.1 Corydoras maculifer | reverse complement strand
ACACACACACACACACACACACACACACACACACACACACACACACAGAATCCATTTAACTTCATTCATTATTCATTCATTATCTCCCGCTTTATCCTCTATTAGGGTCGCGGTGGGGTTCCCCATGCCCATCCAGAGGAGAACGTCTCAGGCGCTGGGCAGGTAGACCCAGGACAGGGCGCCAATCCATCGCTGGGCACACACTCACTCACACAGACACACTCTATATGGGGCAATTTTGAGAATTCAATTGACTTGATCCATGTTTTTGGACTGTGGGAGGAAACCGGAGAACCCGGAGGAAACCCACGCGGACACGGGGAGAACATGGAAACTCCACCCAGATGGGGATTCGAAGCGGGAATCCCTAGTGCTGAGAGGAGAACATGTTAAACCACTAAGCCACCGTGCCGCCCCCCTTTTAATTTAATGCATTTAAATTATAAATGGAGAAAAAGGCTAAATGAAATGTTTCTGGGAACACTGTAGCCCATTCACCTCAAGGTTTTTGCTAAACAGCAGTATTGAACACAGGATATGAGGGACTGCAGCCTGTCACGTTATTTAAAAAAAAAAAAAAAGTCTCATTATAAAACAGGCAGTTCTGGTCGTTAAATCTGATTGGCTGAGCCGTTTGTCACGTCGTGACATCATTGACAATAACACACACCTCTGAGCGCTTCACATTTGTATCAATGCTTAATGTAAAATACATTTTGTTCCTGAATTTATATCAACTGCGTTCTGTAATTAAGCCACTAGATGGCAGCGTTCACTGTAAAAAAAAAAAAAAAAAAAAACGGACTAGATTACGTCGCGGAAGAGCAGATTATTAACGATTTTGCTTTCAGTAAACGTGTTTATCAATCATTCATTCATTCGTTATCTTCCGCTTTGTCCTCTATTAGGGAGGGGGGGTTCCCCATGCCCATCCAGGGGAGAACGTTTCGGGTGCTGGGCAGATAGACCCAGGACAGGACACCAATCTATCACTGGGCACACACTCACTCACACAGACACACTCTATATGGGGCAATTTGGAGAACTCAATTGACTTGATCCATGTTTTTGGACTGTGAGAGGGAACCGGAGAACCCGGAGGAAACCCACGCGGACACGGGGAGAACATGGAAACTCCACCCAGATGGGGATTCGAAGCGGGAATCCCTAGCGCTGAGAGGAGAACATGCTAAAGCACTAAGCCACCGTTTATGAATCAAACCTTGTTTTTTTTTTTATTACAGTGTGTTTGTAAGCGTTTTATGAAAGCAATAAAACACTCGAGGTTGTAAATTATTGTGAATAAATCACGGGAAGGAGGTGTAAGGTGCGGAGGGGCTACGCGTCGGACCTGACAACACGTCTTTATGTGATTGATCAGCTTATTGCTTAAATAAACACAGACTGCGCTCTGTATGTGCACTGTGTATTCACAGAGCTCGGGGTCTGCAGCCACCCAAGTTCACCGAGCCGAAAGCCGCCGCCCGTCCCGCCGTGTCTCTTGGACGTGGCGGCTTGTCGCTGGCTCCACGCACAGCAGGCGGGGAATCTGGTAGCGCCTGACGGGAAGTGCCGCCATACGCAGCTGTAATCTTTCTGCGAGGGTGCTTGTGTGCACGCCTTTGTGTCGGCCGATCCTCCGTAATCCTCATTAAGGTTGTTTGTGTTTTAAGGAAGAATACGTTGGCAGCGAGCTTTCAGGAACCCTGAAGCCAGGAGCGCCTCCTGCAGTACGGCGTAATGAGACGCTGCAGGTTTCATATTCAGCGCAGACAAAGGACGTTGGCTGGGTTCCTGCCGCGGCAAGCGAGCCGCCGCAAACAGGCGGGATTATTTACAGCGGCGGATCACTCCGAGGATCAAAGGGTGGCGGCTGGATAATTAAGATGCTGTATCATTCCAAACACACACGCGGCGGCGGCGGCGGCGGCGGCGGCAGATCATATGTGTGCCGTGCGTTTAACATCAGACTGCGGTCGCTTCCCGTTTTTCCGTGACGTTCAGAAGCGGCGCCGCCGCAGACAAAAGGGGAACGAGGCGACGCGGATGAGAAGTGCATGCTGGTAGGTGGGCTGCATAATTAGACAGACACAAAGTCAAACCCCAGGACCGCCGGGAGCAGCACCAGTTTACTTGGGCGGATCTGTAGAACGTCTATTTTGGGAGGCGTCTGTGGAGTTGGCGAGAGTGGGCTTCCTGCGTGGACGCGAACGGCAGACTGCAGGTCCCGCTCGAAAATAAAAACCGGGAAATTGGGCGATAGAACGTCTCTGAGCTCGAGGCCCGCTTCCATTTCAGCTCCGAGACGAGCCGCGAGAAAGCGTCTCTGCTTTATGAACGTCTCGAGCCTCCGTCCTGCTTTTAAAAGCATTCTGGAGAATTGTGATGTCACAAACGATGAGGACACAATGAGGACCAGAGGTTCCACCAGAGCATTTATTATTTACAACCCGCTGGCTGCTGTAGGGGTCCTTACACAACGTTCCTGTTGCCCCTGCGTACTGTCTCCACCCTGAACGTCTAGCTCCTCAAACGGACTGCACAAGGACCTTCAGCGGAACATCCAGGAGGCGCCTTAATGACCTTTAATTGCCTTTAATTATGGCATGCTGTGAGGTCATGGTGCTGCAGTGTGGTAAAAGTATAAATGTTCCATAAAGACCAAGAGAGAACTCTTAGAACGTTATCCACTGAGCAACTTCACATGAATGACCACGCCTCTGGATGGGGTTCATGTTCAAGTTCAAGTTCAAGTTATTTATTTCTATAGCGCTTTTTACAACAGCACATCGTCACAAAGCAGCTTTACAGAATGAAAAGCCTTTAAACCCCCAAAGAGCAAGACGACGCAACAGTGGCAAGAAAAAACTCCCTTTTCTGTAGTTATTCAAGGAAGAAACCTTGGGAGGACCAAGACTCAGTGGGGGACTCGTCCTCCTTGAGCGGCCAGGCAGCAACAACAATGTAGGACAGCCATGTAGAGACATTTAACAAATGGAAAAACTAAAAACTGGAAAACTATATGTGAGTCCATTAAGGGGGCGTCCTGCAGGACCACCAGTTAAATGGATATTCAGGTTCCATCAGTGTTCGTCGGCAGAGCCATGGATGAAGATCTCCAGGACGCCGGTCACACCTGAAAAGAAACAGACAAGGAAGGCAGTTAGAGCTGATAATAAAGCACGGCATTTAATTAATAAGTAATTTATTGACACAGTGCATCATGTGACTCCGGCATCACTGACTAGAGCAGCAGAACTAAAAGAGGCAGATACTGCAGGCTCTACATAGTTGAGATGGCGCCCCGGAACAGCATCATTTCAGCACCACCCCCCCATTAATGATGAGGTGGGTGAAGCTGTGAAACGCCAGCATACACTGATCACAGATTACCCCCCAGCACAGCCAAGCCTGAGATCTACATCTTTGTCTACAGGGGATTAATTAAACGCATGTGGGGTCAGGTCGGGTGGGGTCATGGGAGGTCATATGCCATGTGGTCTAATATAGTCCCTAACCAACCAAGAGGATCACAGGCATCGCAGGGCGGCTTGTCCTGGAAACGGGGCGGGGTGCAGAGAGTCGGAAAAGTTTGGGGATGAGAAGCTGACGTTTTTTTTTTTTTCCCGTTTGATCATGATGTAAATAAGCCCGAGGCTCGTCCAAGCCGATGGCGCGCCGACTGTTTCCCGCACCGCCTGCACTAATGAACAAGAAGGAGTGCATCGGGAAACCAACTTTTAATGAGAGCTCGCGCCAAAAAAGCAAAAAAAAAAAAACAAATCAGTCAAAATACATTTCAGACGGCGCACACTGTCCTGCAGCAAGTAATTACTGGAACATCTCTGCGGAGGAACCATTTCAGAGATGTTGATTCGCACCGAGGCAACATCCCGCTGACGACGAGGGCGTAATAGGAAATGACAATGAATCAGACGGATGCAATCTGCGTCTCGCGCCGCGTGCCGACGTCCTCCTCATTATTCACGTCTAAGAGGAAAAAATCACTCGGACGAAGGTCCAGGCGGGTCGGGTAATTTGTTCGAGGCCACCCGATGGCGCCGTATCGTTTAGAAACTGCGAGAAAAGGGAAATCAGGCTGCGGGTTCCAGGTGGCGGATCAATGAAGAGGTCCTGAAATAGATGATGAGTTTGGTTCAGAGTATGAGCGACATGCAGGGGGTGCGGCAAAGAGCTAAGACTTCCGATGTGTAGTAGCCCGTCTGCCTAAAGGTCCATACATCTGCTTGTACCGGGTGCTTATTTGAGTTACGGGAATCATTCTGTCGTCTCGGACCTTGATCATCCTTCATAGCACTAAGTTGTGTCTGCCACCTACTGGATGCGCACATTATAGCATGGACAGTGAAGTCATGGACAGCAGGAGATACAAGGGTGTTTAAAACAGCCTTGTCCGGTGCCAACAATCATGTCAAAGATCTGTCTGTACAGTGTTATCCAAGTATTCCAGTTTGGTGGGCGGGGTCAGAGCCCAGGGAAGGTCAGGCTCCCCCCACACTCGCTGCATTGTCCTGTCCCGGAATCTCGTTTTGTTTCCAATTGCGACGTGTCCAGCGCAGAGTCAACTCGCAAATAGGAATTAGCTCGCTTTGAAATATGAAGCGAGGCCGTGCACTCGCAATTAAGGAGGGAATGCGAGATCAGTCGCGAGCACTTCATTAACACGAGGTTAGACGGGCAAAATTGGTCCAGAGAGCCAGTTAATGAGTTTAAGAAGCAATAAGCAAGAGAAACAAATCTGAAGGGCTTGTGCGAGGCGGGTGATTACATCTGTAAACTGGTAGACGGCAGACGCGTTGGGCCGCGGACGCATTTGTTTCCGAGCAGACGCTCGGAGAGACCGTCCAATACACACGAAGCACCGAGAGAGACTGTCCAATACACACGAGACACAGAGAGAGACCTTCCAATACACACAAAACACAGAGAGAGACCGTCCAATACACGCGAGACACAGAGAGAGACTGTCCAATACACACGAAACACAGAGAGAGACCGTCCAATACACGCAAGACACAGAGAGAGACCGTCCAATACACGCGAGACACAGAGAGAGACTGTCCAATACACACGAAACACAGAGAGAGACCATCCAATACACATGAGACTCAGATAGAGACCGTCCAATACACACGAAACAGAGAGAGACCGTCCAATACGCATGAAACACAGAGAGAGACCGTCCAATACACGCGAAACAGAGAGAGACCGTCCAATACACATGAGACAAAGATAGAGACCGTCCAATACACACGAAACAGAGAGAGACTGTCCAATACACACAAAACACAGAGAGAGCCGTCCAATACACACGAGACACTGAGAGAGAGACCGTCCAATACGCCTTTCTGATCTCCAGTTTATCTATCTTGAAGCACGTACAATGTTAGTTTGCGTCACATGACCCTCGTAGCACTCGCAGTTGGTGTAATGTGTTGGTGTCCATTTAATATTCATTCATTCATTATCTCCCGCTTATCCTCTATTAGGGTCGCGGTGGGGTTCCCCATGCCCATCCAGGGGAGAACGTCTCGGGCGCTGGGCAGATAGACCCAGGACAGGACGCCAATCCATCGCTGGGCACACACTCACTCACACAGACACACTCTAAATGGGGCAATTTGGAGAACTCAATTGACTTGATCCATGTTTTTGGACTGTGGGAGGAAACCGGAGAACCCGGAGGAAACCCACGCAGACACGGGGAGAACATGGAAACTCCACCCAGATGGGGATTCGAACCGGGAATCCCTAGTGCTGAGAGGAGAACATGCTAAACCACTAAGCCACCGTGCCGCCCCTTTATTTAATATATTTAACTTATTTGCTGTTCCAAATTGCCCCATATAGAGTGTGTCTGTGTGAGTGAGTGTGTGTCCAGTGATGGATTGCCCCCCTGTCCTGGGTCTATCTGCCCAGCGCCCGAAACGTTCTCCCCTGGATGGGCATGGGGAACAACCCCCCCTCCCCGCGACCCTAATAGAGGATAAAGCAGGAGATAATGAATGAATGAGATTGATTGTGGCCGACGCGGTGGCTTAGTGCTTTAGCATGTTCTCCTCTCAGCACTAGGGATTCTCGGTTCGAATCCCAATCTGGGTGGAGTTTGCACGTTCTCCCCGTGTCCGCGTGGGTTTCCTCCGGGTTCTCCGGTTTCCTCTCACAGTCCAAAAACATGGTGTGTCCAGCGATGGATTGCATCCCTGTCCTGGGTCTATCTGCCCAGCGCCCGAAACGTTCCCCCCTGGATGGGCATGGGGAACAAACCCCCCCCCCCCGACCCTAATAGAGGATACAGCGGCAGATGATGGATGGATTTTGGTTGTTAAACAAACCTCCGCTCGTTTGGTGTTCTCAGCGTTGTTCTGGTGTTTGAACTGTGAGTCACCGCGCGGGGCTCGGCGGTGGATGAACCCGGGGCCGTGTCAGATCCGGGGCCGTCGTTCGGGGCCCTCCGGCGCGGCGCTGTTATTGAACATGCCTCGGTAGCCTCACTCCCGCGCTACGAGAGGCTCATGAAAAGACGCCGGACCTTCTGTCGCTCAGACCACAATAATCACATCACCTCCCACACACGCACGCCGGCGGCTCTCCTCCAGACGAGGAGCCACTACACTGAAGTAGCCGGCCGGCGCATCGAATCGGCCGACCTCATCTCTTCGCCGACGCGCCAGAGAAAGCGCCAGGTGAGGGCGTTTAATTAAAAGGAAATCTTCGGTCCGCGCACGACGGCGCCACCCGGCTTCCGCAGTTCGGGGAAAAAAAATGATTAACGGCTTTCCGCCCATTATTCAAACGGCGCCTCCGCCGGGTAAACAGAGGCGGACGTCGGAATTCGGGAGGATAAGAGTAATAAAAACATCAAATTGGAGATGCTCCGGTCTCATCGGACGCCGCCGATGTGCCGCCGTCATTCCGCTCACGAGGCCGCCGTAATCCGTAATCCCGTAGCGAAGCCGACCCGCGCCTCATGGAGGCCTCATGGAGGCGATGGGGTTCTTTACCTTCTGTGTTCTTTTATTTTGAAGCAGGAGGAAGAAACACTGCGGCGCCAGAAAGAGCCGACTCTACAAGAATAAACAACCTGAGAACGTTCCGTATCGGTGGCTTAGTGCTTTAGCATGTTCTCCTCTCAGCTCTAGGGATTCCCGGTTCGAATCCCCATCTGGGTAGAGCTCCCATGTCCTCCCCGTGTCCGCGTGGGTCTCCTCCGGGTTCTCCGGTTTCCTCACACAGTCCAAAAAACATGGATCAAGTCAATTGAGTTCTTCATATTGCCCCATATAGAGTGTGTCTGCGTGAGTGAGTGTGTGTCCAGCGATAGATTGGCGCCCTGTCCTGGGTCTATCTGCCCAGCGCCCGAGACGTTCTCCCCTGGATGGGCATGGGGAACACCCCCCCCCCCCCCCCGCGTCCCTAGTAGAGGATAAAGTGGAAGAAATGGATGGATGGATGTGATACTGGGCGGCACGGTGGCTTAGGGGTTTAGCATGTTCTCCTCTCAGCTCGAGGGATTCCCAGTTCGAATCCCCATCTGGGTGGAGCTCCCATGTCCTCCCCGTGTCCGCGTGGGTATCCTCCGGGTTCTCCAGTTTCCTCCCACAGTCCAAAAAACATGGATCAAGTCAATTGAGTTCTTCAAATTGCCCCATATAGAGTGTGTGTGTGTGAGTGAGTGAGTGTGTGCCCTGCGGACCACCCCCCCCCACACACACGTCCCTAGTAGAGGATAAAGTGGAAGATAATGGATGGATGGATATGTGTGTGTGTGTGTGTGTGTGTGTGTGTGTATTACGTATAGAGCCCAGCAGCACATGTAGTGTATCGGGCAGCATTACACTGTGTCCCAAAATCATACCAGAGGGAGTAAAGGCACAATGCCTGAATATTTCATGGCTGACACGCCACTCACAGTGTTCACCATCACTCGGCTGGACCGAGAAGAAACGCCAATATGCTGTCCACTCCACACACACACACACACACACACACACACACACACGCACACACGCACACACACACTGCTCAGTCCGCTCACGTTTCTAGCAGACACACTGTCAGGTTACACTTGCATCAGTCCTGCCAGACCTGCTGGACTTCATTGGGTCGGGTCGGTACAGATTCTGGGATACACGCGTCCGCTGCTAATTCCGATGGCGTCCCTCGCAGACGCGCTGTCAGGTCACTCAGCTCACACTGACACACCCGAGAGGACCGCACACACCTCGCACCGTCACACACCGCGACGCACACACACAACGCAACACGCCATAATTAATACAACACTAACCACAAACCACTTTCATTCATGTGCTATCTTTTGCTTAATCGTATATATTAGGGTCATGGGGGGGGGGGGTTCCCCTGCCCATCCAGGGGAGAACATTTCGGGCGCTGGGCAGATACACCCAGGACAGGGGGGCGATCAATCGCTAGGCACACACTCACTCACACACAATATACAGTAGGATAATAATTCACCTTGAATCCATGGTTTTGGACTGTGGGAGGAAGCCGGAGAACCCAGAGGACACAGGGAGGACATGCAAACTCTGCCCAGATCAGAATTCGAATCTGGATCCCCAATCTTGAGAGGTGGAGGTCTTAATCACTACGCCACCATGCCGTCCGAGCTTGACCTCCAGAATTAGAAAATTACAAAGCAGGGAGACCCCGTGGACAGGTCGCCAGTCCATCACAGGGGACACACACACACACACTTGCCCCGGGTCGGTGGAGTGGGCGCTGGACACAACCAATCTATCACTAGTCACACACTCACTCACAATACAGTACTAATTCATCTTGAATCCATGGTTTTGGACTCTGGGAGGAAGCCAGAGAACCCAGAGGATTTCCCAGTGGACACGGGGAGGACATGCAAACTCCATCCAGATCAGAATTCGAACCTGGATCCCCAAAATTGAGAGGTGGAGGTCTTAATCACTACGCCACCCTGCCGCCCGAGCTTGAACTCAAGTATCAGAGAATTACAAAGCAGGGAGACCCCGTGGACAGGTCGCCAGTCCATCACAGGGAGGAGGGGACGCAGACAGACACTGGCCCTGGGTTCGGATGAAGCAGTGAATCAGCCTGAATCCTCCAGAACCCCCTGACCTCACATCTCTACTTTAGATCTGCGGTTCCTCTTGTGTTCGGTTCTGTTTATTAAAGACCATGACCGTTTGTCCGGTCCTGCGCGGGTCCTGCGCCGGTCCTCGGGCCTGAGCGCTTTGTCACGACACCGGGTTCCGTCTGCGTGCCTCGGCGCCGCAAATCCGAGCGTGAGGTTTCAATTAAAGTTATGAGGCCAGCCGGCTCAGTGACCGCTTTGAATCCCATCACTTAATTAAACAGCGAAAATCACAGAGCGCAGAGTCACATCAAAGCCCCCCGGCTTCGCTTTCATTTGCACCGGGCGACGGGGGGAAGCTCTTTCCTCCCAACTGCCCACTGGAGGGGCAGGGGGGGCGCGGACGAGACGCGCTCCATATCTAATCAACCACGGGCCGGGTTTCATGTCGGCACATCAAACCGGAGCGGCGCGGCCGGGCGGAGAGGCGAGGCGAGGCGAGACGAGGCTGGCTTTTTATTTCCCTCCGAAAAAAAAACGGGACGGGCGCATGGCGGCGCCGCCGATTACCCGCAAACATCACACGGGCCTCCGGCGCGTCACGGACGCCGGCCGCGGCCACAATTTCACACGGCGGATCGTATCGCCGGTGCCGATGACTGCAAAAACATCCCGCGAGTCGGAAAACATGTGCTAACCGGCGCCTTACAAATGGGTTTAAAGTCCCTCCGGGTGCGTCGCTGTATACGTGGCTGGATCTGGTTAACACCCCGAGCCGCCGCCGCCGCCGCCGCGTTTTTAAATCGTCGTGCGAGACCCGGCGCTGAATACAGGAGCCGGGCACTTTAGTCCCGCGGATCATGAAGATGCCACATCAGTAAACGGCGGCTGGGCGCGTTTTCAGAGCCTGCACGTTTCTTATCGGCGCGCGGGGTTAACCGGGACTCAAGCCTTTTACTGCATTCCTGACAGTTTAGGGGACGAATGATTTGTGTATGAGACAGGGACAGAGAGAGAGAGAGAGACAGAGATTAGACGCGGGAAGAGTGTTGGACCCAGCGCTCTGACCCGGTCTCTCCGGGGCGTCCGTATCCGGGCCGGATCTTGTTTACGCCGTAATGTTTTCTGCGGGTGACTTTATGTCGCGGGGGATTACAAAAGACAAACAGGGATAGGAATCTAATCAGAAAGTGTCTCCCACACTGTCTCCCAAAATGTCAGGCAGCAGAACAGCGGCAGCCTCCGCGCTGACGGACACATGACATTAGAGACAATCCCGTCCCGGAGATAAACCCCGCCAAACCCCCCCCCCTGCGATCTGCGAATCTCCAAGAAAGACGTCTCCTTTTTTTTTTGCGCCTCCCTCTGCGGGTCCCCGAGCGCCGGTGCCAACGACACCCGGAGGCCCCAACCGCGAGGAGACGGCGGGCACATCGACGAACCTTCATCGGCAGATTTACTCATCGCCGCGCGGCCGCCGGGGGCCGAGGGTCGCCCGGGGAGACGGCTGGGACGAGCCGGGCCGATGAAGACGTCCCGTTTGAAATGTAGCCGCGCTCCCTGGGCCCCTAACTGGCAACCCTTCTGGCTCCGGCGGCGGCGGGACGGCGAAATCCATTCATTCGTTTTAATGGGCGGCGGTTCTTCTGGAGCCGCCACAGGCCGATAGGAATGAATTAGGTTGACAGGATGAGTAGCCCCCTATTCCACCCCCCTGCCCTGCACCCCCCCCCCCTCCCCAACACACACACTAACAAACACATGCTCAACCACACTAACCTACAGCTCCCACTGCTCTGAGGTTCTAATGCCGGGCCTGTCAGGATGTCAGGATGCTGCCAGTTCCACTCAGCTGAGGCGGCTGATTAAAGCCCCGCCCCCTCGGCCGGCTCTCGGCCGGCGCAGAAAAAAGTTTAGCGGGTTCTCGACGGCTGCCGCGAAGTTATGGCATCGAAGACGAGGAGGCCGCTTGCCTTGAAGCGGAGAATTCGCCTCCTGCAAATTAGATCCCGCTCGTTCCTCCTGCAGCTCTCCGTCTTTTATTCGTCGATGGTGAACCGCAGACGATGGGCTTTTTTTGGGGAATTTGGCGCTAAATTAAATCTGGAGCCCTGGACACACTTTTATATGAAGTTACAAATAGGTGGCGGTTCTGCGTCCGCGCTCCTTTCAGGAGAACAGACACCTGAAACGGAACATCCGTATTCTGATGATTAACTAAACCGAGATCATCTATACGGGCCGGAGGCAGTACCTCAGATAATAACACTGGTCTCCATGGGGACTGTCCCAGCATTTGGACCATGTGGGCTCTCGGTGATGGGTCTGTTATTTCACCTAAACTGGTTAAAGGGGAATCACACTCACTGTAGAAGTGAAGGATTGTAAACAGCTGGTTCTTCTAGGTTCTTGCGGAGCAAACGAGGTTATACGCTGAGTAACGGGATGCAGTGCTGAGCTGAAATCGGTTTCCTAGCAGCAGCCGGTGATGTGCAAGGTGCAGGGGGTGTTGCTGTGAGGGATTGACAGTCAGATATCCTATCAGATGAGCAACAGAATAAATCAATATACAATAAAAGAAAATTGTACATACACCAAACTCACCATGACCCACAGACACACACTATATAGGGGCAATTTAGAGCAGGCCATTCACCTTGAATCCATGTAACCAGGTTGCCTGCACTAAACAAAGCATCATCGTTATGGGGTCACGAACCGAGGTCCATCACAATCAGTCATTCAATTAAATTATATTTCATTTAATTTACAGGCTTCTGAGGCCGGGCGGATTAGTGGTTTAGCATGTTCTCCACTGGGCGCTGTTCGAATCCCAATCTGGGTGAAGTTTGCATGTTCTCCCCGTGTCTGCGTGGGTTTCCTCCGTGTTCTCCGGTTTCCTCCCACAGCCCAAAAACATGGATCAAGTCAATTGAATTCTCCAAATTGCCCCATATAGAGTGTGTCTGTGTGAGTGAGTGTGTGCCCAGCGATGGATTGGCGCCCTGTCCTGGGTCTATCTGCCCAGCGCCTGAGACGTTCTCCCCTGGATGGGCATGGGGAACCCCCCCACCGCGACCCTAATAGAGGATAAGCGGGAGATAATGAATGAATGAATTTACAGGCTTCTGAGGCCGGGCGGCTTAGTGGATTAGCATGTTCTCCTCTCAGCGCTGGGGATTCCCGGTTCGAATCCCAATCTGGGTGAAGTTTGCATGTTCTCCCCGTGTCTGCTTGGGTTTCCTCCGTGTTCTCCGGTTTCCTCCCACAGTCCAAAAACATGGATCAAGTCAATTGAATTCTCCAAATTGCCCCATATAGAGTGTGTGTGTGAGTGAGCGTGTCCAGCGATAGGTTGGCGTCCTGTCCTGTGTGTATCTGCCCAGCGCCCGAGACGTTTTCCCCTGGATGGCGGAACATTGGCGTAGCAGTTTGCACGTCTGCCTCTCAGCACCGTGGATTCAGGTTCGAATGCCAATGCGGGTGCATGTTCTCCCCGTGTCAGGGTGGGTTTCCAACGAACCTGAATCCACGGTGCTGAGAGGCAGACGTGCAAACTTTTCCAACAGCAAATGGAGAAGTTCGTCAGTAGATGGAGCCGTCTGGAAATCTTCAGTCGACTAACTCTGTTATGGCAGAGCGAAGGTCTGTTGATAAACTGCTGTGTGAGAGAATGGAACCCTGGAGGTTCTGCGTTACTGCAAATATAATCCAGGCCGAGATGACGGATGACGAATCCCAGCCGTGATGTTATTTGGAATAACACACTGTTCTGTTGTGTATACACTCTTTATATATATATTTATTTTCAGTATCTTCGTCTTCCTCTCGTTTCCTCGTACCGTGGCCCCGTGTAAAAGTCTGAGCCGCCGTAATCTCACATCCTTAAGTCGCACCTTCAACGGCAGCGGGGCAGCTCGTCCCCCCCTCACCCCCCTCCCCCCCTGCCCTGCACGCCGCCCGAGATCGAACAAATCTTCTCGAGAAGCGAATGTCTTCAGACTTCATATATCCCGGCCCCACAGAGACCTCGGTTCAAAGCTCCAATCCAGAGCTGCGACTTTAGACGTGGCCCAGGGCAAGAGAACGCGCGAGAGAGCAAGGGCGAGCGAGAGAGAGAGAGAGGGTAGGACGAAACCCCGGGGGAGAAATAATGTACATGTACGTACGTCCGCGGGGAAACCCGAGGTGTACGAGGCGTTACCGTCCTGCTGCGGCCACACGTTCCACAGACAGGGGGCGCCAGCTGTGTCCAAAATCAAGTTCAAGTTCAAGTTATTTATTTCTGTCGCGCTTTATCGTCACAAAGCAGCTTTACAGAATGAAAAGCCTTTAAACCCCCAAAGAGCAAGCCGAAGCGACAGCGGCAAGGAAAAACTCCCTGTTATGATATTATTTAAGGAAGAAACCTTGGGAGGACCAAGACTCAGACCCGCTTCACTCCCGATGTCGGTTTGTCTGTCCAACGATGGACCGGCGTTGCACCGCCCTCAGCTCTGGGATCTGGGATAGGCTCCAGCACCGCGCCGGCGACCCTAATTAAGATAAGTGACTTAGAAAATGTATGAATTAATGTATGTCGTTAGCATTTGTTGAAGGTAATGAGTTAAATCTGAACTTCGGAACCTCCAATTTTTTCTCGTCCGCGTGGTTGCCGCGCAGTAATTAACTTTTGTTGACATAACCGTCCGCAGGTCCGCCGCCAGAAGTGCCGGACAGGCGCGTGCACCGCCACCGAGCGCCCCGCGATGCACGCGGCCGGGTGACGTGAACCTGCGCGCACATCCGGAGCGAAAGCAGCGGGGCTTTTCGATGGAAAGAATTGGGACTCCTGCTCCCTGGCCCTCGTGCGTTTGTTTAATTACCTCGACTAATTGGAGAAGATTGGATTTTCTACATTTTCATTAAGTGCAGATTAGCTGGAGTGGCATGTGCCAGGTGCTGCCACTGTAAGTGATGAAAATATTGCAGAAGCCGCCGACGCGGGAGGATGCTGCGCGTGACGCTGCTATAAATAGCGCCCCCCGCGCTGGAGAGGCTGGCGATGGCACACAAAGATAAACAGATCTGGGTCCGAGGTGAGGAGGCCTAATGACGAGGTGTAAAAATATCATGATGCAGGTTCTCAGCAGCAGCTTCAGCTTCGGTGTCTGTAGATTTACGAACACATGCTCACGGGTTTAATAAGACACATCCGCAAAGGTCGCCCGTGTTCGGCGCCGCGTGGAGGCGCAGGCCGTGGTGCGGTGCGCCGCTGAGGCAATAATCCAGCCAGCGCATGGGTGAGGAGTGGATCCAGCCAGCGTTGCCGCTGTAGAGCCCGTCATCACCGTTACGTCCGGCACTGTCCCCCCGTGTGAGCCGTGAGTGACCCAGATATTTTAAAAAAATGTTCCAAAGTACGTCATGTTAAAGTTCTGCTTCCATGCGACCCACATTCGGCTGGCACATGACCCTAATCTGATGTCTATGTGGCGCACATCTTACAACCGGGAGCGGCGAGAGAACCAGATGAGACGGGAGATGTGGGCCAGAGTGATAAAACCCAAGGAGAACATGCAAATCCAACCAAAAAAAATCCCAGAAATAAAACTTGCAGCGAGAAAATAATAAAGATAATAAGGGGGCGGCACTGTGGCGCAGGGGATCCAGGTTCGAAACCCGATCTGGCCGTGTTCTCGCCGTTGGTTTTAAGGTGCTGGCTTTTAAATTGCCCCTATGTAGAGTGTGTGAGTGAGTGTGTGACCTGCGATGGATTGGTGCCCTGTTCTGAACAGCACCCACAATGTTCTCTCCTGGATGGGCATTGGGAACACCCAACCCCCACCCCCATCCCCACCCCAAACCACCCCGTGACCCTAAATTCTATTAGAGGATTAAGCGTTAGATAATGAGATGAGATGAGATTACTTTAATCTGGCGTCTATGTGGCCCACATCTGGCAACCGGGAACGGCAAGTGAGCCAGAATGATTTTTGGATTTGGGCTGTGGGAGGAAACCCGAGGAGAACATGCAAATTTAGCTAAAAAATACCAGAACTTAAACGTAGGCCCGTCTTGCAGTGCAGTCAAATGATAGCAGTAATAATTATTGTTGTTATTATTATCATAATGGTTTTAATGGTTTAAGAGGTTTTAATGTTTATAATAGTTTAAGTGGTTTTAATGGTTTTAGTGGTTTTAAAGGTTTTAATGTTTTTAATGGTGGTAAAGTAAAGAACATTGAACAAAAAGCGTCCCTTCTTGGCAGGTCGTGCTGAGCTTTTATTTTCGCCTGCTCATCGTTCTGGCCCGGGGCCGGCGGTCTGTACGGAGTGCACACGCCCCCTGTGCCCACCGCGGAACATATGGCATCCTGAGAAAAGCAGGAGAACGTTCTGCGATGACACAACAGACATGTGAGGGTGCTTTAATGTAACACATCATCTGTGTGTGTGTGTGTGTGTGTCTTTTACAAATTTACACACACACACACATATATATATATATATATATATATATATATATATATACATTCATTCATTCACACATTCATAATCTTCCGCTTTATCCTCTATTAGGGGTGGGGGGGGTTCCCCATGCCCATCCAGGGGAGAACGTTTCGGGCGCTGGGCAGATAGACCCAGAACATGGTGCCAATCCATCGCTGGGCACACACTCACTCACACAGACACACTCTATATGGGGCAATTTTGAGAATTCAATTGACTTGATCCATGTTTTTGGACTGTGGGAGAAAACCGGAGAACCCGGAGGAAACCCACGCAGACACAGGGAGAACATGGAAACTCCACCCAGATGGGGATTCGAACCGGGAATCCCTAGCGCTGAGAGTCGAACGCCTATATATATATATATATATATATATATATATATATATATATATATATATAATGTTTGATATAATCTCTGGACTCTTGTGTGTTTTGGTTTTTGGGATTATAAAATGTGTATTTCCAATCCTTAAATCTGATTGGCTGAGCCGTTTGTCCAGCCGTGACATCATTAACACTGACACACCCCTCTGACACATAACAATGCGTGATGAACAATATATTATTTTAAATCATAAAATACAGATACAGATTCCCGATCAGCACTAAACCTATTACGCTGTTTTATTTTTTATATGTAAGCTGCGTTCTGTAATTTGGCCACTAGATGGCAGTGTTTGATCAGAAACCTTTTAAGCAGGTTTGGCGTTCGCCTTAAAAAACCGGACTAGATTACGACGCGGAGGAGCAGATTATTAACGATTGTGCTGTGAATGAACGCGTTTATGACTCAAACCTTGTTTTTTTTATTGTGTTTGTAAGCGTTTTATAAAAGCAGTAAGACACCTGAGGTTGTGTGTTGTGAATAAATCACAGAAAAATGTGTAACTGTACTCCGCCATGTGTCTGGACTAATAACGCCTCTTTAAAGTGATTAGTTTATAATAATGCCGCCCTCTCATACCTTATTGCTCTATTAATTAACACTTTCAGGTCAGACAGTTAACGACTCCGCCTCTGCCTGTCACTGCCCGAGACATTACAGTCTCATAAGTCAAGGCCCAGACAGACGAGGACAGAGACATAAATCCAACAGAACTGTAATCATGGAGCGCTGTCCAGCTTTCATCCCTGAATCAGGGCTCAGGGTTGTCCCCTCGAACGGCGTCTTCATTTGAAACTGTACTAAACGCTGATCAGCCCCGGATCAGGCGCGGCGTGGGTTCCGCTCAACCGGAACGCTGCACCATTCCGAGGTAAAGTGAGCAGATGAGGTGGTATGGAAATGCCGGGTGACGGTTCTGAAGCTTTGTGAGCGTCTCGGGCGACGAGACGGACGACTTGAAAAGGCGATTCAGCGCGCAGGAGCCTGACAGCAGACGGCGCAGACTGCCCCAGATCCACCGAGGGTTATATCACGGCGTGTCTGCCCCCCCCCCCTCACCACGGCGAGGGCAGCGGCACGGTAAATATAAATACAGTCTGCGTGCACAGACCGACGACCTCGGCACCCGGCGCCGATCGAAGTGACGGGTGACTCATCTTTGAGCGGCGGCTCGGCCGAGTGGACGTGAAAGTGTCGGCCCCCTGACGGAAAGGGGCCCTGTTAGCGCCGGCGTGGGTTATATAAACGCTCGCTCAGGCGCTGAATTAAATCAGATGTGTATGAGAGAGAGAGAGAGAGCTCAGGACAGTAGGTACATCAATGTCTCTCTCTCTCTCTTTCTTTTTGTAGCGTTAGTGGACACACCTCCTAACCAGAGCTCCAAACACCCAGCCATCCATTGTAGGAACAGTTTGGGGAAGGCCCGGATCCAGAAACATCTAGAAAGACATGGCTGGGTGAGTTTGTTGTAGAAGAACGTGAACTGCTCTAGAGGTGCAGTGCGTTTGGGTCCCAATTCTTTGGTCCATGTTGTGTATCTGTCATCACATTCATTCATTCATTCATTCATTATCTTCCGCTTTATCCACTATTAGGGTCGCGGGGGGGGGGGGGTCCTTATGCCCATCCAGGGGAGAACGTTTCGGGCGCTGGGCAGAACGCCAATCTATCGCTGGGCACACACTCACTCACACAGACACACTCTATGGGGCAATTTGGAGAACTCAATTGACTTGATCCATGTTTTTGGACTGTGGGAGGAAACCGGAAAACCCTGAGGACACCCACGCGGACACGGGGAGAACGTGGAAACTCCACCCAGATGGGGATTCGAACCGGGAAGCCCTAGCGCTTATAGGAGAACATGCTAAACCACTAAGCCACCGTGCCGCCCAGTAAAATATTTGAGAGGTTAAAAAAAAAAAAAAAAAAGAACAAGCCCAAGCACTCGACGGTCTCTCTGGGTTGTGTCCTGTAGAAGCCCCGCAGGAGCAGCTGGACCAGAGGGAGGAAGAGGAAGAAGCCGATGAAGGACAGCAACGCCCCCAAAGCCCCGTTAACAGGATACGTGCGCTTCATGAACGACCGGCGGGAGCAGCTGCGAGCCGAGAGGCCGGACGTGCCGTTCCCAGAGATCACCAGGATGCTCGGCAACGAGTGGAGCAAGCTACCCCCCGAAAAGAAGCAGGTCAGCGAGTGCAGCCTGCATCCCGGCCTCCTCGTCCCCCGTCCCCGAGACCCGGCGTCCCCTCGACCTCCTTTGCGGCTGTACTGTATATGGGGCAATTTGGAGAACTCAATTGACTTGATCCATGTTTTTGGACTGTGGGAGGAAACCAGAGAACCCGGAGGACACCCACGCAGACACGGGGAGAACATGGAAATTCCACCCAGATGGGGATTCGAACCGGGAATCCCCAGCGCAGAGAGGAGAACATGCTAAATCACTAAGCCACCGTGCCGCCATCTGTCTTCATATTTTTACTTTTCTTACTGGTTCAATGTCCTTTAAGCACAGGGACATGCCACAGGGAGACGCTGCAGGGCGACGCTGCAGGGACCCGCCTCCCCAACTTAACCACAAAGACCCTCTCACTAAGAGTCCAAGCTCCAACCTTTAAAAAGGACAAAAATAAGGGTGACATACTTTGAGTTTTAGGTTTGTGTTTAGTATTCTGACTACATGAAGTGACCCGTAGGCCTCATTTCAAACCCCAGACAGCGGCGCCGCTCCGTCACCGGCCATCCAACCAGAGAGAATCATTATTCAGGACGGCTCACGGTCCGCCACCGGCACTCGCAGAGAACAAGAAAGGCTGGAGAGAAGAAAAGGCAGAACGATGGAGAGAGGTCCGACCCCGCACCTGAGTTAATAGAGGCATCGGAGGGTCGTTTCTCGCCGTCTCCCCACGGATTCGGCTTTCATTAAGCCTCCGGCCGGATGAGGTGGACGAGACGATGAGTGAGAAAATGAAAGCGAGACGGAGAGACCGGGAAACTGAGAGAGAACCACCGGGAGTCGGGTCTTCGTGTTTCCTCGACCCCCGACGCCCGGAGCTCGCCTGCTGGGGGTGAGGAGGCCGTCGGCTCGCTCGCAGCTCCGAAGGAGGTCACTGTGATTCATCAGACCTCAATTAGCCACGTTTACTGAGCGCAGACACACAGCGCCATCAGCCTCCATCTTTATCTGAACTTACCACCATACTGTTTTAACCCCCCCCCCCCCCCCACACACACACACACACACACACACACAATCACCGTCAGCACCCTGCTGTTGTTCAGGGTTATGATGTTATCGTGGAACCCGCTGCCTGAGGCTCGGAATCAGACTCAGACATCCATCCATCATCTTCAGCTTTATCCTCTATTAGGGTCAGGGGGGGGGGGGGGGCGAGAGAACGTTTTGGGCGCTGGGCAGATAGACCCAGGACAGGGCGCCAATCTATCGCTGGGCACACACTCGCTCACACATGCACACATATGGGGCAATTTGGAGAACTCAATTGACCTCAATCCATGTTTTTGGACTGTGGGAGGAAACCGGAGAACCCGGAGGACACCCACGCGGACACGGGGAGAACATGGAGACTTCACCCAGATGGGGATTCGAACCGGAAATCCCCAGCGCTGAGAGGAGAACATGCTAAACACCAAGCCACCGTGCCAACCTGATTCAAACAATAAAAATAAAACGCAATAAAAGGTTAAATACATCTCACATCTGTCTGTCTGTCTGTTTGCCTGTCTGTCTGTTTGCCTGTCTGTCTGTTTGTCTGTCTGTCTGTCTGTCTCTCTGTCTGTCTGTCTCTCTGTCTGTCTGTCTGTCTGTCTGTCTCTCTGTCTGCCTCTCTGTCTGTCTGTCTGTCTGTCTCTCTGTCTGTCTGTCTCTCTCTCTGTCTGTCTGTCTCTCTGTCTGTCAGTCTGTCTATCTGTCTGTCTCTCTGTCTGTCTGTCTGTCTGTCTGTCTGTCTGTCTGTCTGTCTGTCTGTCTGTCTGTCTGTCTGTCTGTCTGTCTGTCTGTCTGTCTGTCTGTCTGTCTCTCTGTCTGTCTGTCTGTCTCTCTGTCTGTCTGTCTGTCTCTCTGTCTCTACGGGATGCCGACACATCGTTAAAAAAAAAAAACATAAAGCTCTGATTGATGGACTCTGGCGTCCTCTGCTGGACGTTAGTGTAATTTATGCTTTTCAGACAGATAACCAGTTGATCACAGGGCAGACAAACAGATGGAAACAACTGCGCCACCTATCAATATATCTTTTCTCTCTGTTTCTCCACCCACCTGCACATCTGTCTTAGTATCTTGCTGTCTGTCTGTCTGTCTGTCTGTCTGTCTATCAGTCTCCCTGTAAATGTCCCTCTGGCTGTCTGTCTGTCTGTCTGTCTGTCTATCAGTCTCCCTGTAAATGTCCCTCTGGCTGTCTGTCTGTCTGTCTGTCTGTCTGTCTATCAGTCTCCCTGTAAATGTCCCTCTGGCTGTCTGTCTGTCTTTCTGTCACACAGCCGGATGAAGCAGGCCTATCCCGGTACTTGTGAGTTAGGATAAAATTTTAATGAATGAATTTTAAGGAGGGCGGCACGGTGGCTTAGTGGTCGGCACATTCGCCTCTCAACGCTAGGGATTCCCGGTTCGAATCCCCATCTGGGTGGAGTTACCATGTTCTCCCCGTGTCCATGTGGGTTTCCTCCGGGTTCTATGGTTTCCTCCCACAGTCCAAAAACATGGATCAAGTTAATTGAATTCTTAAAATTGCCCCATTTAGAGTTTGTCTGTGTGAGTGAGTGTGTGCCCAGTGATGGATTGGCGCCCTGTCCTGGGTCTATCTGCCCAGCGCCCGAGACGTTCTCCCCTGGATGGGCATGGGGAACCCCACCGCGACCCTAATAGAGGATAAGCGGGAGATAATGAATGAAGGAATGAATTTTAAGGAACGGACGTCCAGCCGTCAATTCTATATTAGGGTGGCGAGGGGGGTTCCATAGGGGGCGCTGGACAGATACACCCAGGAAATGGCGCCAATCTATAAGCACACACTTACTCCCACAGATACACACTATTTGGGGCAATTTAGCGCATTCAATTTACCCTGAATCCATGAATTTTGGACTGTGGGAGGAAACCGTAGAACCCGGAGGAAACCCACGCAGACACGGGGAGAACATACAAATTCCACCCAGATTGGTATTTGAGGGGTGGACGTGCTTTTAAAACTCTGTGTACCGTCCCGGCTGTGTGGAGGACACGGCGTTCAGCCGACGTCCTCACTCAGATCTCGAGGACTCAGCGTCGGCAGGTTGGCGATGCCGGGACTCGAACCCTGGACAGACTGGCGCCGTGTCTCCACGAGCCACCGAGAGACACCGAGAGACGTGAAGAGACAACGAGTTTGGACCCGGTTCTAATAAGAAAGTGCATCAGGATTAAAAGCTGCCATTTCGCTCGGCATCCGCGGCAGTAATGAGCCCCTGGCTTTGATGAATTGCCCCAATCTCTCACCGTCTCTCGTCCCTCGTCTGGCGCTCGCGTTCTTAAATGTCTTGCGCTTTAATTATTCCTCTCGTTTCGGCAGGATTTATTTGCCGCAGCCCTTTTATTCAATAATAAATCACTCCGGTTATTAATTTGGGGGTCCAGGCTGAACGGCCGGCTGCCGCTGACGGTGCAAATGCATCATGGGCACTTCCTCACCCCCACACTCCGGTCTGGAGTCGGTGAAGGGCCCTTTTGTCATGATGTGGCAGTCTGCAGAGGGCCAGGTGCGGCGCACTGCGGGGAAGGCGGGGAAGCATCAGGGAGCGCATCGGGAGTGCGATTGAGAATCGTATCATTTATGAGCATCGTGATCATACGTTGACTATTCTGCAGCGTTCAAGGGAAAACAAATGACATCACAAAACGACACCGATGGGCGACACAGTGGCTCAGTGGTTTAGCATGTTCTCCTCTCAGCGCTAGGGATTCTCGGTTCGATTCCCCATCTGGGTGGAGTTTCCATGTTCTCCCCGTGTCTGCGTGGGTTTCCTCCTGGTTCTCCGGTTTCCTCCCACAGTCTAAAAATATGGATCAAGTCAATTGGGTTCTCCAAATTGCCCCATATAGAGTGTGTATGTGGGCGTGTCTGTGTGAGTGAGTGTGTTCCCAGTGATAGTTTGGCGCCCTGTCCTGGGTGTATCTGGATGCGGAACCCCACCGCAACCCGAAGAGAGGATAAAGCGGAAGATAACGAACAAATGAATAATTACTGTATATATATGTGTATATATATATATATATATATATTGAGGGCGGCACGGTGGCTTAGTGGTTTAGCATGTTCTCCTCTCAGCACTAGGGATTCCCGGTTCGAATCCCCATCTGGGTGGAGTTTCCATGTTCTCCCTGTGTCCGCGTGGGTTTCCTCCGGGTTCTCCGGTTTCCTCCCACAGTCCAAAAACATGGATCAAGTTAATTGAGTTCTCAAAGTTGCCCCATATAGAGTGTGTCTGTGTGAGTGAGTATGTGCCCAGCGATGGATTGGCGCCCTGTTCTGGGTCTATCTGCCCAGCGCCTGAGACGTTCTCCCCTGGATGGGCATGGGGAACCCCAGCGTGACCCTAATAGAGGATAAGCGGGAGATAATGAATGAATGAATGAATATATATATATATATATATATATATATATATATATATATATATATATATATATATATATATATATATATATATATATATATATATTCATTCATTCATTCATTATCCTCTATTAGGGTCCAGGGGAGAATGGGCAGATACACCCAGGACAGGGCGCCAACCTATCGCTGGGCACACACTCACTCACACATATACAGTATATGGGGCAATTTGGAGAACTCAGTTGACTTGATCCATGTTTTTGGACTGTGGGAGGAAACCGGAGAACCCGGAGGAAACCCACACGGACACGGGAAGAACATGGAAACTCCACCCAGATGGGGATTCGAACCGGGAATCCCTGGCGCTGAGAGGAGAACATGCTAAACCACTAAGCCACCGTGCCGCCCTATATATATATATATAAATATATATGCAACATTAAGATCATGTAGATTACACACTGTCTTCAGATTTGTCCTTGTGAAGCAGAGATGCTGCCAAACGCAGAGTCTCTCTCTTTTCGTCCCAAAACCTCAAGATGTTTATAAGGAATCAGATCACGGCCATTTATTCTGACATTATCAGTTTTTTTACGGACAGCCTGAAGGATGGTTGTTTCTCTATATTTTCATTCTCATTTGTTTCTACAGCCTCATAACTGCAGCCTCGTTTATTTAATCTTTATTTATAATACATTTACTTTAGTGCAAATGTTGGCCCTGGACAACAGACACCGGAGGAAACAGCCATAAATGCTAAAGAGACATTAGGAGGAAGATTAACCGCGCAAATATGCAAAGTGTCATCCTCATCGGTGCCCGAAGAATAAAAGCCGCGCTGCTCTCCACGAGCGTAAAGCATCGATGCTGAGCACATCATAAAAACCTTCTCTCGGACGGTATGAATTAATAAGAGCATTCGCCCCTCCGCCTCCACCCCCCCCCCCCCCACTGCATCTTACTCCTGGGGATCTTTTCTCTCAGTAGGAACGTAATGAGGGAGAGAAATATGTATGCATGGGCCGCTGCGCATGTCGGAGTAGCTGCTGAAGCCGATCATATTCCGGGAGGTGGAAACATTAAGTTCATTCACACGGCAGTTACAAGCAAAGGTCCCTCCAGAGGGAAAGGAAACGAGGTTCAGCAGCAGAATTTAGCTGATGCATCCAACAGAAAACCCTGGTTTCGGTTTCCTTTGACTGAAATATTATTCTATAATATTAATAAATATAAAATAGAGGATGGGCGGCACGGTGGCTTAGTGGTTTAGCACGTTCTCCTCTCAGCACTAGGGATTCCCGGTTCGAATCCCCATCTGGGTGGAGTTTCCATGTTCTCCCCGTGTCCGCGTGGGTTTCCTCCGGGTTCACCGGTTCACTCCCACAGTCCAAAAAATATGGATTAATGTAAATTGAATTTTCCATATTGCCCCATATATAGAGTGTGTGTGTGTCTGTGTGTGTGTGAGTGTGTGCCCAGCGATAGATTGGTGTCCTGTCCTGGGTGTATCTGCCCAGCGCCCGAAACGTTCTCCCCTGGATTGGGGAACCATTTCCCCCTCCCGCGCGAACCTAGTAGAGGATAAAGCTGAAGATAATGAATGGATGAATGAAATGAAATGACGTATAAGTATCTGAGTATTAGTTGCTGTCCTTCACGGTGTACTCATCCCATCATACAGACAGGTCGGTGCAGTCGTAGGACGGGTAACCTGAAGGTCTGCTGTTCGAATCCCACTAAGTACTATGGCTGATGTGCCCTTCAGCAAGGCACCTAATTCCGATTGCTTAGTGTACAGGGCTGCCCAGCACTCCTCACTTCACTTAGTGTGTGTGTGTGTTTCACTGCACGGATGGGTTAAATGTGGAGGACACACTCCTCTGTGTGTAAGTACGTGAGGTACTTTTCAACATTCATTCATTCATTATCTTCCGCTTTATCCTCTATTAGGGTCGCGGTGGGGTTCCCCATGCCCATCCAGGGGAGAACATCTCAGGCGCTGGGCAGATAGACCCAGGACAGGACGCCAATCTATCACCGAGCACACAGTCACTCACACACACACAATCTATATGGGGCAATTTGGAGAACTCAATTGACTCGATCCATGTTTTTGGACTGTGGGAGTAAACCAGAGAACCCGGAGGAAACCCACGCAGACACGGGGAGAACATGGAAACCCACCCAGATGGGGATTCGAACCGGAAATCCCTAGAGTTGAGAGGAGAACATGCTCAACCACTAAGCCACCGTGCCGCCCCCCTTTTCAACAATCCTTTTTAAAAGGTCTGCCTGCGCATCACTTGTTGCACCGCGCGAGGGCACTGCAGACACATCACACGAGTTCATCCAGGCGTCATACGTTTTAAAACATATCCCATTATAATATCACATGCGGTTATTGTGTTGAAACACAGTTTTGACACTATATTTTTTATTATAACTATTAGTTTTATGTTATGAGTCCAAATCCCGTTTTAAGCCACTCGTTTGCATCGACGTGTCGCGATGAGATGACGCGGCCGTATTGTTTTGATTAGCTCGGTTCCCTGTGGCGAAGGCTGCATTAAAACATTGACTGATCTCTGGTTTCAGGTCAGTATCGAATTCTAGACGAAACTCTGGATTAAATTCGCTGACGTTTTTTTTTCTCGATTGGATGGAGCTCCGAACCCGGAGCCACACCGCGGGACGGGGGGGGGGGTCTGTTTTCCTCAGCGTCGAGCCAGAGCCGCGGCTCGATTACAAATCGCGCCTCGTTGGAACCGTAGTGCACTCGAAACAGTGAAGACGAACCCTTATGGAGTGCACCTATGTAGGTGTGTGAGGGCGATTTGGGATAGCACCGCTGTAATTTGCACGGACGCGACGAGGCCGTCGTAGTGCTTTTGTTACCCGCTTTCGGCGCAATGTCCACGTTTGGCTTTGAAGTAAACTTCTAAGTGAATATTTGTTTTCCACGTAAAAAACCTAAAGTAGGTGCCGAGAGCCGAAACGCGACGGATATTCGCTTCTTCGTGTCCTCGTAGGTAACATTATTTCAGCTTTATTATAATGAGCGTAATATTGTTTTATCATACAAATTATAATCTGCAACCAGATCACGTTGTCGTTATTAATATAATCTCAAAACCAGCGTCAAAAACCTCATTCGTTGTTTAAAATTGTCAGAAAACGGCGCACAAGTCACAAGTGGTTGAATAGGAATTATTAATCACATACGTTTATATTTATACTCTTTACATATTTCCGTTATTACTACATTTTATAACGCTTAAGGAACGTTTAAACCCCGTTTTTCAGCTTTGTAAACAATATGTAAACATTAATATGAAAGATTTACCGATGCACTGTATAACAGGTCTTTTGCGCCCTCTCTGGTAAAACTGCGTCATTGCATCGTTGAGATGAACCACACGGTGAGGAGCTGATTTGCATTATTGCTTTCCAAAAGGAAATGGAGGCCCGAAACACCTTTAATCCCGCAGCTGCAGACTGTATATGACTGTTTTATGCTTTCTAGATCGATGACCCGCAACGAGTCGACCCATTTCACCCTTATTTTTACCTTTATTTAGACAAATACCCTCTTAATTACTGGCCAAAACAGTGCAACTTACTGGCTAGCAGTAGGGGATACTGGTGGATGTGTATTTTAGACACAGGTAAAGACATTTAAGCCATGAAGAATGATTTTACTAGGTAAACACCCTTATTTATATTTCCCTTACTGCATGCTTCACATACTTTACTCTGCATTGCATCACGGGGAAGAGCCGAGTGACTTGAGACGTGCGTGTGGTTTGTTCGCCGCAGTTCGTCCTGTGACAGTGTGGAGGTGATGGAGGAACAAAGTGCTTCGCCTGGAGCCAACACCGATAATGGCAGCCAACGCAACGGAGAGGAGGTGAGCGTGATCTCAAATTTCGATTCGGTGCGTCGCCGTCTAGCAGGGTGACGGGTGGGGCATCACCACCACGTCAGTGTCACTGCAGTGATGAGCGTCATCCATCACCCTGATTATACCTGTGGTCCTGAGATATAGAAAACAGAAAAGAACCCCATCAAGTGTCCGGTAAAATATTCCATCCATCCATTATCTTCCGCTTTGATCCTCTATTAGGGTTGGGGGGGGGGGGTTCACCATCCAGGGGGGAACGTCTTGGGCGCTGGGCAGATACACCCAGGACAGGGCGCCAATCTATCTGAGCACACACTCACTCACACAGACACACTCTATATGGGGCAATTTGGAGAACTCAATTGACCTTAGTCCATGTTTTTGGACTGTGGGAGGAAACCGGAGAACCCGGAGGAAACCCACCTGACACGGGGAGAACATGGAAACTCCACCCAGATGGGGATTCGAACCGGGAAGCCCTAGTGCTTATAGGAGAACATGCTAAACCACTAAGCCACCGTGCCACCCAGTAAAATATTTAGGAGGTTAAAAAAAAAAAAAAAAAAGAACAAGCCCAAGCACTCGACTGTCTCTCTGGGTTGTGTCCTGTAGAAGCCCCGCAGGAGCAGCTGGACCAAAGGGAGGAAGAGGAAGAAGCCGATGAAGGACAGCAACGCCCCCAAAGCCCCGTTAACAGGATACGTGCGCTTCATGAACGACCGGCGGGAGCAGCTGCGAGCCGAGAGGCCGGACGTGCCGTTCCCAGAGATCACCAGGATGCTCGGCAACGAGTGGAGCAAGCTACCCCCCGAAGAGAAGCAGGTCAGCGAGTGCAGCCTGCATCCCGGCCTCCTCGTCCCCCGTCCCCGAGACCCGGCGTCCCCTCTTCCTCCTTTGCGGCTGTACGCTTTACACTTGTGCTTTTTGTGCGCAGCGCTATTTGGACGAGGCCGAGAAGGACAAGGAGCGCTACATGCGCGAGCTGGAGAAGTACCAGCAGACGGAGGCCTATAAGCACTTCAAACGGAAGGTGCAGGAGAAGCAGAAGGGGAAGCGGATGCGAGAAGGTACTCGCAGATCTTACATTCACACGGAGGAGAGTTGAGACGACCTGAAATCCGGTCCTCCACCCCGTCCGGGCTGAGAGCTATAACTCCATCCTCCATTATCTGCCGCTTTATCCTCCATTAGGGGGGGGGGGGGTTCCTCATGCCCATCCAGGGGGGAACGTCTCGGGCGCTGGGCAGATAGACCCAGGACAGGGCGCCAATCCATCGCTGGGCACACACTCACTCACACACACACTCTATATGGGGCAATTTGGAGAACTCAATTGACTTGATCCTAGGGTGGCACGGTGGCTTAGTGGTTTAGCATGTTCTCCTCTCAGCACTAAGGATTCCTGGTTCGAATCCCCATCTGGGTGAAGTTTCCATGTTCTCCCTGTGTCTGCATGGGTTTCCTCCGGGTTCTCCGGTTTCCTCCCACAGTCCAAAAACATGGATCAAGTCAATTGAGTTCTCCAAATTTCCCCATATAGAGTGTGTCTGTGTGAGTGAGTGTGTGCCCAGCGATAGATTGGCGCCCTCTCCTTCGTATGTCTGCCCAGCGCCCGAGACGTTCTCCTCTGGATGGGCATGGGGAACACCCCCCCCCCCCCGCCCCTAATAGAGGATAAAGCGAAAGATAATGGATGAAATTGACTTGATCCATGTTTTTGGACTGTGGGAGGAAACCGGAGAACCCGGAGGAAACCCATGCGGACACGGAGAGAACATGCAAACTCCAACCAAATGGGGATTCGAACTGGGAATCCCCAGCGCCGAGAGGAGAACATGCCAAACCACTAAGCCACAGTGCCGCCTTGAGCTATAAATCGGGCTATAAATGAACCTATTCTTTATTACTTTGGGAAAGCGAGGGGATCTCAGTGAGGGGGGGGGGGGCGTCTGTGAGTTTTAACTTATCTGTTGGAGATTAGACGGAGGCTGCAGGCTCAGAGGACGGGAATCCGCTGCTCCGCCACCGCCTGCTTTAAACTCTTTAAACTCTTTTTCTGTGCAGCAGATGTGGGGCGGCAGGCAGCGCGCGAGGTTCTGCACGAGGTAAGAGGAGGATTAATCTGCAGTTCCACACACACACACACACATCTTTAAGGTGTTTAGCGATTCTGGGGTAAAGTTGCTGAAATCTTAACCCTGTTTCCGTCCGTTTGTCAGAGCGACGGCGGTTTGAAGGATCGCTCCGTCTTCGACATTCCCATCTTCACAGAGGAGTTTCTGAACCACAGCAAAGGTGAGGGGGGGGTGTGTGTGTGGGGGGGGGGGTTCCGATTATCCTCCCACGGAGAGCAACTTTAAAAAAACAGTTTGGAATTTCCGTAGAACCCTTTCGAAGACGCCTCGGTTCCTTAGTTTCTACCGAAAAAAAATTGGGGTAATAAACAGCCCAACGTTGCCAAATTGCGTTCTTCATTTCCAGACATTAGTGAAGGCACCAGATCCTCCACGTGTAGTTGCTGAATATTTAAACTCGTCTACGTCACAGGACAAAAGAATCGACGCCCCTCCCCTTCCTCGGGTCTGAGGTCAGACACTGATGTTGGGCCTCGCTCCCAATCTCCGTTCTAGTTCGTTCCCCAGGTCTTTGATGGAGCCGAGGTCATATCTCGGGGTAGGACGGTCAGGTCGTGGTCACCTTTGCATCCAACCAACTCCAAGTTCAAGTTCTTTATTTCTTTTGCACTTTTCACAACAGCACGTCGTCACAAAGCAGCTTTAAAGAATGAAAAGCCTTTAAACCCCCAAAGAGCAAGCTGAGGCGACAGTGGCAAGAAAAAAACTCCCTTTTATGTTGTTGTTCAAGGAAGAAACCTTGGAAGGACCAAGACTCCGTGGGGGACTCGTCCTCATTGAATGGCCGGGCAGCAACAACAGTGTAGGACATCGGTGTAGAGATATATAACGAATGGAAAAACTCTAACAACTAGAAAGCTATATGTGAGTCCATTAGGGGGCGTCCTGCAGGACCGCCAGTCCAATTAATATTCAGACTCTGTTTTGAACCCTGCTTAATGTGCTTGAGCACAGCACAGGACCTTCCCTAAACTGTTTCTACAAACGTGGATGCATACAGTTGCTCAAAATGCGTGGCCTGGTTTGGCAACGTGGAAGGAATGTTATGATATTTAAAATACGAGGTGGAACATAAAACAATCAGCCAGTAGAGGGCGAGCTTTGCTGCGTTGGCATTAAAACCTCATCACTGTGAATGAAATGAGCTCATTGCATTAAAGGGAGATAAAAATCATTATGGCTTTGATCAGAAAAACCATGAGTTCCTTAATCTCCATCAACATCCGACCAATCAGAACCTTCACCCGTTCTCCCAAATCCCAAAATATAGCACCCCCCCCCCCACACACACACACACTCACCCTACTGTACAATGAGACTGTGGAACGCATCCCAGCAACGAGAGACTGATGGAGTCACTGCCTCCTGAACTCAGAACTCTGTATGAAAACCACCTGACAGCGCCCCCTAATGGTTGTGTTCATATGCAGAAGTCTATATTGTGTGTGTGTGTTTTGTTTTTTTTGTTTGATCCAGCACGTGAGGCAGAAATGCGACAGCTGCGCAAGACCAACATGGAGTACGAGGAGCGGAACGCGGCTCTGCAGAAGCACGTGGAGAGCATGCGCGGCGCCGTGGAGCGCCTGGAGGGCGACGTGATGCAGGAGCGCACGCGCAACGGCATGCTGCAGCAGCACCTCGACTCGCTGCGCTCCGCACTCACGCACAGCTTCTCCAACGTCCCGCTGCCAGGTGACTGTGCTGATGGTGTGGTGGTGGTGGAGCATGCACTCACCGTACACTCGATTACACACCTCCACCTCGCAGAACGCCGAGCGATCCAGGATGATGAGGGGCTGGACGTAGTTGTCTCTGCAGCGCCCTCATGTGTCACTGTACTGTTCCCGCAGGCAGTGGAGAAACGGCCAGCCTGGACTCCATTGACTCGTACATGAAGAAGCTCCACAGCATCGTGGTGTCTGGTCCTCAGGAGCACGAGCCCCTGGTTAGCCTGATACGGGACGTGGTGACCCGTCTGGAGAGGTGAGTTAAAGATGTTTTTATACATATACAGTATATATATGCAATCAGTTTATATATATATATATATATATATATACACAATTAGTTAATTGTTTAATTGGTTCGTTTTGCAGGTAATCAGTGCCGGTCCCGATCGTCTCACTGTGACATCATCGCCGCCTTTTATTCCCGTCTCACATCCTGACTTTTTAAATTTTTTAATTTAATTTTTTTTTTTTTTACAGCTCGTTTTAATTCTTCAGTTCTTCCGATGTCAAATATTTATTTTAAATCGTTTTTATTTTTAGACCTGTCTTTTTTTATGACGTTCCACATCGAGGGAGATGAGATTCGTGATCTTCCACCTCGCATCTGTCCTCGTTTTGATGTTTTATTTAAAAAAAAAAAAAAAGAAAAGAAACAAAGAAAAAAATTTAGATGTTTTCTTCGTATGCCGTCAATAGATTTGTGTTTTGTCGCCGTCGGTTCCCGTAGCCGGGATGTTTGTGCGTCATCGTCGTTCTTTGTGCCAGCGTTACAGTAACGTAAATATACTGTAAAGACCAAATAAATTGTATTTGCAATAAGCAGACATCGTCGTCTTCGTTGTGTGTGTGTGTGTGTGTGTGTGTGTGTGTGTATGCTGTACCACGGTCAGTGTGTACTGCAGTGAATCGCTGTATGTTGGTGCATGTGTGTTCCAGGTTCCACCGGTGTCCTGACCCGGGTCACTAAACAAAGAAAAACCTGAGCCGGAGAGGACAGAGCAGCGGGTTGTCACCATCATGTCCATTTCCTGGCCGACGGGTTTTCCTGTTGGTAACGAGAGCCGTGTGGCCGCAGCCTCGTTCTGGAATATCGCAAGTGCCCTCGTATCCTCTGGTGCCTGACCCCGGTCCATCCTGCCGCCCGTGTGCTCGTCACTGCACACGGGGTGAAATTACACCGAGCGGCGCTGCAGTGCAGGACAAAAGTCCACTCCGGTTCCATGTGTCTCATGCGCCGTGGCTCGGTCTCATGCCCTGCGTTCAGTGCGAGTGCTTAAGTGAGATTTCCTGGCGGATTCTTTAATTGTGGAGATTAACAGAAGTCACAATTACACCGGTGCGGTAAACGCGTCCCGTCCATGGCAACCGCCAAACAAAGGAAACGAGTTTCTGGCTTTATCCACGTTAATTAACACCCATAATTACTAGACGCTCCTCATGTGGACAAACGAACACCTGCATTCATTCATTCATTATCTTCCGCTTTATCCTCTATTAGGTTCGTGGGGGGGGTTCCCCATGCCCATCCAGGGGAGAAAGTTTCGGGCGCTGGGCAGATACACCCAGGACAGTACACCAATCCATCGCTGGGCACTCACTCACTCACACACGCATACACACTCTATATGGAGAACTCAATTGGAGAACTTGATCCATGTTTTTGGAATGTGGGAGGAATCCGGAGGAAACCCACGCAGACACGGAGAGAACATGGAAACTCCACCCAGATGGGGATTCGAACCAGGAATCCCTAGTGCTGAGAGGCGAACGGTCTAACCACTAAGCCACCGTGCCGGCTCACCTGCATTAAGGATATCGAAATGCCGTCCTGAGCGGAAAGGTGGAAAGGGCAGGGAGGATTTCCTGCTGGATGAAGAAAGGTCGGCTTGATTTCGAAGCTGGAGGTGGAGTTGTGGGTGCGGAGGACGTGAGTCACGGTCCGCGAGGCCCCACTGCCCTCCAAATCCTGAGCTGAACCGCAGGAGGCTGTAATCCGGTACTCATTCCATTAGAGCAGGAGCTGAGCTCCATCACTTCTCCTCCATCGCACCGGCGCTCATTAGCTTGCAGTTGAGCGGCGGGTTAAGGACATGACATCGGTGACACCGTTTCATCACCACAGCCATGTGACCCACGGCATCCGAATCAATCCGAGCTTAAAAGTGATCAGCCGAAATGATCCAGGGGTCATCAATGGAAATGTTCTGCTTTCGTCGGAGCAAACTGTGGCACGGAACACGATTGTAAACAGAACATATGCGGGTTTTACATCTATTTAAAATCCATTTACCCTGTTCAGGGTCATGGAGGGCGCCGGGACCTATCCCGGCACCTATTGGGTACAAGGTGGCCCATCCCTGGGGACGGTTTTGGAAAACCACAGTCATTAAGACAGCAGAGGAGTAATTTGTATTAAGGATGGTGATGAAGTTTTGCCTAAACAATGTGAGAGACCTGGTTCTCTCGACTCAACAAAGACAAATCAAGGACAGTCTGCTGATTGGACACCCACACATCCGTGCAAGTAATAACACCACTGACCTTCGCTTTTGAAGTTTTATAACACCATAAATTAATGAAAGACATCAAGCTCTTAGTTACAGAGCACGCTATTTTATAATCACTCGTTTATACAAACTAAACTCATTTGTACCACATTGCTCTGAGGAACCATCATCCGGGGGTGGGGTGTGGAGGGGGGTGGGGCTTCCTTCATCACCTTGGTACTTTGCATGTCATTTCATTTACATAGAGCGAATTCAGAATGATATAATCAGATCGAGACCTATCCCGTTACCATAAACGAACCCATGTGACAGTTTATCAGTAAGTCTGTGGGAAGGACGACTCAAATACAAACACAGCAGTGGAATCTTTAGGGAATTTTTTTGTGGCCTGCTTCATGGGAAGCTCGTGGGCTTGAAGTTTTTAGTTTGTTTTATTTTTTTGAATGCTCCGACTTTATTCTGTTATTATTCTTATTCTTTATTGACACACACTGACACACATTAATCATTTATACATTTACATTCATTGCAAACGTATTATTTTTTCTTTATGTCTATATATTTTTTATTTATTGTTCTGTGTTTATAGTATAATTTACAGTATCTACATATATTGCATGCTGCTTTTTATTTATATTATTCTTATTAGTTTCCTTACGGTAACTGCATTGTCTGCTGCAATAAATAAATTTCCCTCTGGGTTTAATAATGTTATCTATCAATCTACATTTGTTTCAAAGTACTGTATATATATATATATATA
>JAFMOD010000641.1:392800-403186 GCA_019802435.1 Corydoras maculifer | reverse complement strand
ATTGTAAAAAAAAAAAAAAAAAAAAAGAAAAAGATAAGGTGGGTTATGTAAGCTGCACATGTGGAAGCCTCCTCTAACTGTGGACTGTGTGTGTGTGTGTGTGTGTGTGTGTGTGTGTGTGTGTGTGTGTGTGTGTGTGTGTGTGAAACTTCACTCTCATTCCCATCCTGACCTGGAGAAAGGCCGCCGTAATCTATTATTCTGTAGCCCAGTATATTTAGAACGGAGAACGAGGCCGAAACATGAGAATGAGCCTCTGCAGAATGCTCTCTTATCTTCTTCAGCGGTCCCAGCTTTGAATCTTTTAAAATAAAGGGCTTTCCGCGGGATTTTGGAGCGCGTCCGTGGGGCGTTCTGCCCTGGATTATCCAGAGCAGCATCTGTGAGGTCAGGCACCGATGTTTGATGAGAGGAGCAGGTTCACAGTTTTGCTGTAAATCTTTCCAAAGGCGTTCGCGGTCGGGACTCGAACCCGGACGGCGCCTCGGGGAGCAGTGAGGGCTCCTCCTCCAAATGTTTCCATACAGTCGCATGTCCAAATCGCCTCCTGATGGGTGGTCATCGATTTCAAGAACGCGGCGGTCAGACAGGGCGGTGATGTGCTGTGATTTATTCTCATTACTCGGCGCGTTGTTTGCTTAATGGCACTTCATCCTTTTATCCTAACGGCATCTAATTACAATCCAATCAAGACTTTAAGGTCATCAATCTGATCTTGTCATAATCCTGCGCTTTTAGAGTCGACGTGTGCACCGTCTGAAAATGGGGGTGCAGTGGGTGGAGCCTGGGTCCGTTTCAGCTTCCTCCGTTCTTTATATTCTCATTTCTGTTAGAAAATAATTCAAAAATAAGGTGGCTCAGTGGTTTAGCATGTTCTGGGTGGAGTTTCCATGTTCTCCCCGTGTCCGCGTGGGTCTCCTCCGGGTTCTCCGGTTTCCTCCCACAGTCCAAAAACATGGATCAAGTCAACCAATTCTCCAAATCGCCCCATCTAGAGTGTGTGTGTGAGTGAGTGTGTGTCCAGCGATGGATTGCCCTCCTGTCCTGGGTGTTTCTACCCAGCGCCCAAAACGTTCTTTCTTGGATGGACATGGGGACCCCCCCCCCCCCGTGCGACCCTAATAGAGGACAAAGTGGAAAATAATGGATGAATGAATAATTAGAAAATATGCTGATGTCGGTGTTTGTGACGGCGTGACTGAGGAGGCGGGCGGCCTGGTGAACATGTGTGTGATCCAAGCTGGGTTTATAGCCCCTCGAAACTGGGGTAAGAGGCGGGGCAATGAGGCGGGCGGCGGCACAGGGTTCGTTTCGGGGAACAGACACGGATGTAAGCACATTTTGCGGGGTGTGTTTGTGGATGGTGCGGTTGCTATGGCAACTGGTTCGTCACGATTTGGAGTTTACTGGTAACGTCGGCGCACGCACACACACACACACACACACACGCGCGCACACACACACAGCTCCCACGGAGCTCAGGTTGAGTACACACTGGCAGCCTTGGATTTTACAGCATTGTAAAGTGTGTGTGTGTGTGTGTGTGTGTGTGTGTGCATGCCTGATAAAGAGTGCACCAAAAAGACTGTAGCAGGCACATGGCTAAACTGGGGGAGTGAGAGAGCGAGAGAGAGCGAGAGCGAGTCCCATTAGTGCTTTGAAGCAGAGCCAGACAGCCCCAGACTCTTAATGAGGGCTTCGGCACCCAGCTCTTCATTACGGCCGCTGCTCGGTCCACAGAGGCGGTGAGAATGCTAAAAGTTCACGTTGTCATATCCGTAGGACGTGTTTAAAGTCACGGTGGAGTGTCGTACGTTTACGTCGCCTCCTCTGCCACACGGGGAGCTCTTTCACGCCCCACGCGCTCCGACTCGGCCCTTTTGTTCCGCCAGAACCTCGATGCGTTATGAAGTGCTTCCCGTTAAAAAGGTGATGATGGTGAAGCCTTGACAGCCTCCTCAGGAGGAGGGGGAGGAGGAGGAGGCGTCTCTGGAGCAGAATGTGTTCGGTTATTATCTGCGCTCATGCTCTTCATCAGCGGGGTCGCTCCGCCGGGCTCTGAGGGGGGAGCCGTTGGTGGGAGTGGACAGTGTGCCGCACTGAGAGCTGCTCCACAGCCACACTTCATTCTTCACTCGTTACCATGATTAGGGTCACATGACCCGCCGGGGCTCTGATACTCGCACACAAGAAGAGGATACTCAATAAGAGAACATTATTCCACTGCGGGGGGGGCACGGTGGCTTAGAGGTTTAACATGTTCTCCTCTCAGCACTAGGGATTCCCGGTTCGAATCCCCATCTGGGTGGAGTTTCCATGTTCTCCCCGTGTCCGCGTGGGTTTCCTCCGGGTTCTCCAGTTTCCTTTCACAGTCCAAAAACATGGATCAAGTCAATTGAGTTCTCCAAATTGCCCCATATAGAGTGCGTGTGTGTGAGTGAGTGTGTGCCCAGTGATAGATTGGCGTCCTGTCCTGGGTGTATCTGCCCAGCGCCCGAGACGTTCTCCCCTGGATGGGCATGGGGAACCCCCCCCCGCACATTATTTTGCACACGTGAGGTCCGTCAGGCGCCCCCTGGTGTAGATTGTACTCCTACTGTTCCCCTGATACCTGATAATGTAGGGAAAAGGTCAGAGGACACCCCGCACGGATGGCTGTCCATCACAGAGCAGACACACGGATGTTCATGCCTGAGGATCCTCACCTCACCTCCCATCATGTTTTAGTTTTTCATAAATAAAGACCAAAGCTGACTGCGGTTAAGGCAGCCACTCGTCCCTCATGTGCTCCGGTACGGACGGGATCCCAACCAATCGTCTCGACTTGAAACAAGTCCATCCTCACCGCAGCGCTGCTTTAAATTATATCCATCTATTATTATACACTTTATCCTCTATTAGGGTCATGGGGTTTCCCGTGCCCATCCAGGGAAGAACGTTTCGGGCGCTGGGCAGATACACCCGGGACAGGGTGCCAATCTATCGCTGGACACACACTCACTCACACACACACACACACAATTTGGAGAATTCAAATGCCCTTGATCCATGTTTTTAGACTGTGGGAAACCGGAGAACCCGGAGAAGACCCACGCGGACGCGAAGAGAACATGGAGACTCCACACAGATAGGGATTCAAATCAGGAATCCCTAGTGCTGAGAGGAGAACATGCTAAACCACTAAGCCACCGTGCCGCAGCACTGCTTTTAATTATATTGATGTATTTATTCTTAAGCACGAATCAAAATTCACAAAGCAGATAGAGAGAGCCTTATTAATGACTGTGTGTGTGTGTGTGTGTGTGTGTGTGTGTGTGTGTGTGTGTGTGTGTGTGTGTGTGTGTGTGTGTGCACTCGCTCGCCTGGGTTCAGACTTGGCACAAACCCAACATTCAATCAGCTGGAGTTTTGCATCTTTCATCATTACAGCTGTTATTATTTCCTGCTTGCTCTTCTCTCTCCCTCTTTCTCTCTCTCCTGGGTTCAGGTAAGCGGCTAATGAACAACCGAAGAATTCACATGCTGTCACCAACACACACACACACACACACACACACACACACACACACACACGCTGCAGGGTTCCATGACACAGGAGGCAAAAGTTATACGATCAAAAAACCTGAACACTGTTAACACTGTGAACACTATAAATACGGGCTGTTTAAAAGTCATTCTTTAGATGTAATTGATGAATTGGCGGCTTAGGGGTTTAGCATGTTCTCCTCTCAGCACTAGGGATTCCTGGTTCGAATCCCCATCTGGGTGGAGTTTCCATGTTCTCCCCTTGTCCACGTGGGTTTCCTCCGGGTTCTCCGGTTTCCTCCCACAGTCCAAAAACATGGCTCAAGTCAATTGAGTTCTCCAAATTGCCCCATATAGAGTGTGTCTGTGTGAGTGAGTGTGTGCCCAGCGATGGATTGGTGCCCTGTCCTGGGTCTATCTGCCCAGCGCCCGAGACGTTCTCCCCGGTATGGGCATGAGGAACCCCCCCCCCCCCTCGACCCTAATAGAGGATAAAGCAGAAGATAATGAATGAATGAATAATTGATGAATTTTCATCCCAGTTCCTGACCAACGGCCTCCGCTCGTTCTTACCGGTCTCATCCTCACACCCCGCTCCCGTTACAGCCTTATTTCAGCCTCCAGGCTTCGGTTCTTCTGGGCTTTTGTGTTCACCTCTTCAGTGAGGGTTTATAATGCTGCTGCATACCTCAGGACTCTACACCGTGAACTCTGCAAAAAAGCCAGGTCCGTGAGGATTCAGCTTTATGAGCCTGCACACCGTCGGGGCGATGCCGATCGATGATGGAGAGTCGGTTGCTTTTTGTGCAGCATCACTGCGTGACCTCACAGTGCTGCGTTATCCGAATGGGAAATGAGGTTGTGTGATCCTGGGGCAGCTCCAGAGGGGGTATCTGTAGTGTGGAGCAGGCTGCGTGGCAGATACAAGGTTGGATGTTTGTACCATGGTGCATTATTTTAACATTCATTCATTCAATCATCTCCAGCTTTATCCTCTATTAGGGTCGCGGTGGGGTTCCCCATGCCCATCCAGGGGAGAACGTTTCGGGCGCTGGGCAGATAGACCCAGGACAGGGGGGCAATCTATCGCTGGGCACAGACTCACTCACACAGACACACTCTATATGGGGCAATTTGGAGAACTCAATTGACCTTGATCCATGTTTTTGGACTGTGGGAGGAAACCGGAGAACCCGGAGGAAACCCACGCAGACACGGGGAGAACATGGAAACTCCACCCAGATGGGGATTCAAACCGGGAATCCCTAGAGCTGAGAGGAGAACATGCTAAACCATGGTGTATTATTCATTCATTCATTCATTCATTACACACACATGGAAACTCCCGGTTCGAATCCCCAAAATCCCCAAAAAACCTGAACACTGTTAACACTGTGAACACTATAAATACGGGCTGTTAAAAAGTCATTCGTTAGATGTAATTGATGAATTGGCGGCATAGGGGTTTAGCATGTTCTCCTCTCAGCACTAGGGATTCCCGGTTCGAATCCCCATCTGGGTGGAGTTTCCATGTTCTCCCCTTGTCCACGTGGGTTTCCTCCGGGTTCTCCGGTTTCCTCCCACAGTCCAAAAACATGGCTCAAGTCAATTGAGTTCTCCAAATTGCCCCATATAGAGTGTGTCTGTGTGAGTGAGTGTGTGCCCAGCGATGGATTGGCACCCTGTCCTGGGTGTATCTGCCCAGCGCCCGAAACGTTCTCCCCGGTATGGGCATGAGGAATGAACTTTCTGTGGAGATAACTGTGCTCCTCGTGCAGAAACCCCTGATGTGACTCGGCATCACGGTCACGTATCGATTTCCAGGAACAGATGGGGATTTTGTAGAAGTCTATGATTAGCTCAGTGGAATTTCCCTGCATTCCCGCCATGGAGGTCATCCTACCCCCCCCCTCCCCCCGCGCACCGCGTTTAAATCAAACCCGAGGTAATGAGGAAGCGAGGAACCGGCGTCTTTGTTAAATCAGATCACAGGACTGCGAGTCGGCCCCCGAATCCCTCTAAATGCTTTGTAGTGGAGAGCGGAGGTGCGGGACGCGGGTTGTTAAGGGAGCCGATGATGCGCTGTAGGTATTTTGCTTTGATCTTAGATGTGTGTGTCTGGTGCTAATCCGTGCTTCGGATTACTCAGACTTTAGGTTTATGATCTCAGATTAAACCGATCGCTGGGATTAGGGCTCTTAGGCACGGTCGAGGTCCCTCCTGGTTCCACCATCGGGCCCTGCAGGTTCTGTAGATGATGCTGCAGCCTTTTCTTTGCAGCCCTTTGATCTTTACAACACTCGGCTCTTTCCTCTCATCCGGGCGCCGGGCTGATCTGCTGTCAGCTCCGATTCTAATTTAGAGGGCTCCACGCAGCATCCTGTATATTATGGGATGTAAATGAGTGTGGAGAGTTTGTAGGAGCGTGGAGTTTCTCTTTTCACATCAGTCGACCGGTGGAATAAAACTGCCATGTCAGCGTGTTCTTACATCTGCCTCCCGGTGTTGGGGGGGTTCAGGTTCGGATCCTGATCTCTCTGCAGTTTGCATGTTCTCCCCGTGTGCGTGGGGGTTTCCTCAGGGTTCACCGGTTTCTTCTACGGTCCAAAAACATGGATCCAAGGGGAACTGGCTGCTCTAAATTGCCCCTTTATGATGTTTATGGGCGGCACGGTGGCTTAGTGGTTTAGCATGTTCTCCTTTCAGCGCTGGGGATTCCCGGTTCGAATCCCCATCTGGGTGGAGTTTCCATGTTTTCCACGTGTCTGTGTGGGTTTCCTCCGGGTTCTCCGGTTTCCTCCCACAGTTCAAAAACTTGGATCAAGTCAATTGAGTTCTCCAAATTGCCCCATATAGAGTGTGTCTATTTGAGTGAGTGTGTGCCCTGCGATGGATTGGCGCCCTGTCCTTGGTGTATCTGCAGAGCGCCTGAAACGTTCTCCGCTGGATGGACATGGGGAACCCCACCGCGACCCTAATAGAGGATAAAGCTGAAGATAATGAATGAAAAAATTTCTTTAAGACGGTGGACTCGCGGCACCATGACGGACAGTCGGCCCTCGTTCTGTCAGCTGGTGAACGACGTGCCACTTGGCCGCGCTGCTCGGATGACGAGCCGGAACGTTTTCGGCTCAGGCCGGTCTGATGTCCGTGCTAATCCCATTCCGCCGAAGCCTTTTGTGCCGGGAGGAGATCTCACCCTCTGCCGCTGGAAGAGCTGCTTATCTCGGCGCAGCACGCGCAGCGCTCTGCCTCTTTCGTTTTCGCGCTCTGTGTTTATCTCCCGTTTTTTAATTCTCGCCGCCTCAGTTCTGTTTACCCAGCTGCACCATCTCCCTGTGAGTCTGCAACCCGGGCACGGCAGGTTTTTAACAGGAAGATCAGATGTTAAGTACGATGGAGGACAGTAATGATCGGGTGGTGAAGCTACCCAACTATATAACCAACTGTATAACCAACTATATACCAGACCATATACTAAAACTTTATCTAACTATAAACTTAATTACATACCAGACTATATACCAAAACTACATATCCAACTATAAACTCAACTATATACCAGACCATATACCAAAACTATATACCAGACTATATACCAAACTATATACCATTGGACTGATGCTGCTGATACCATGATGCTTAATCTTAACACGCATGAGATGTATGATGTCATAACCTGCTTATACTGGGTATATTATAGATATGGGGGTAATCTGTTGCACAGGGCTCAGGCCGCTGCTTAAGGGCCCACAGTTTGGTAGACTTGGAGTTTGAGCCCCAGAACGCTGACCCATGAGCTGCCGGTTCTAATATAAGAGAACACAGCGGTGCGTTTGAGTCGTGAACATGGGTGCTGTGATGTGGAAGCTTCTGCTTCTTCGTATCTGCGTATGTTCTGTAATTACCAGGACGGGGGGAGCTGCGAGTCTGAAGGGATTTAGGCAAAGTGTGTGTGTGTGTGTGTGTGTGTGTGTGTGTGTGTGTGTGTGTGTCGGGCTCATTAGGCTTCCTGCTGACGTTCTGCTGCTGTATTCTTTGAGCTGGAGTATTAACCGTGTTACTATCGACATTAGTCTCTGCTCGGTCCCGGCGGGGGGTGGGGGAGCGGGGGGGGGGGACTGAGATCCCACTGACGATTGATTTACAAATGAAACAAAAATAATATGTTTCACAAATTAAAGAACCCTGCAGACCTGCTTCTGTTCGGTTCTGATTTCTGTTTGTTTGCCGTAAAAACAAGCCTCATGTTTGGCTGTCAGTGCATTATAGGTTCACCGGGTGGGGGGTTCACAGGGTGGGGGGGGGGGCACTAGGTTGAACCCCTGATGACCCGAGGAACCTCAGGAACCTTTTTAACGTACTGAATTTAAAAACATGATCTGTCTACTTTGGGGACAAACAACCTTCATCATCCAAAAAAAAAAGGTCTTTTTTGAGCCTAAAGGAAAATGCAGTACAAAGTCAATGGGCAAAAGTATTGGGACGTGCCTCTTCAGCATTGAGTTCAGGAACTTCATGCAGTCCAATTCCCACAGGTTTAAACCCCACGTTTGAGAACCTTTAGGGAAGTTCCTTATCTTCTCCAGCATGACTGAGTAAGAACCTTTACTTTGTGAATATTTCGTACGTCATGCTTGTGTTTCGGTGTTTCGCTCCCCTGTGATAAAGTAGCTACTGTGTGTGTGTGTGTGTGTGTGTGTGTGTGTGTGTGTGTGAGTCACACCGCATGTTTCGTGTGTCTTCTCCCATATCATAGGGTGAGACAGCTGGAGCTGGCAGGCTGTGGCAGAATGACAGGGCAGGCATGTGTGTGTGTGTGTGTGTGTGTGTGTGTGTGTGTGTGTGCGTGCGACCTGCTGCTCCACCGGCTCTCTGTAATTAGATGATGCGAGGTTGTGTATCCTGCCACGCTCGGGTTTAACGTGTTGAACACGGACTGAATGAGAGACTCTGTGTCTCTCTGCAGACGCCGCTGTACGTCCTCACCGCGGACGAGCTTACACGCCGAAAAGTCTTTACCCGTCTGTTCGGCGGGGGTGGGGGGTTATGGGGAGGTTCGGATCACGTTTCAGTCCCAACACACGCTCAACACACGCAGTACATCGGGGGCTGTGTGTGGAGACGAGGAGAAACAAAGGAAATAAAGACCGGGAGCGAGACGGGGAGACTCATTTAATATTATATAGTTTTTATAGACAACAATTGTTGGAGTTTTTTCAAATGTTAAATACAGGTCACATGATCATCACATTATCTGTACATCGCTGTCCTGCTCTGTTGATGTTGCCCCATTGTCCCCCGCTGAGCCTCGGTCCTCACAAGGTTTCTTCCTTAAAATATCAACATAACGGGGAGTTTTGTCTTGCCGCTGTCTCTTGGTCTTGCTCTTTGCGGGTTTAAAGGCTTATAACTCTGTAAAGCTGCTTTATGATGAAGTTCTGCTGTAAAAAAAAAAAAAACTATAAATAAATTACTTCAACATGAACTTAGAGAGACGGGAAGACTGACAGAGAGAGAAAGAGAGAGAAAGAGAGAGACGGGAAGACTGACAGAGAGAAAGAGAAAGAGAGAGAGACGGGAAGACTGACAGAGAGAGAGAGAAATAAAAAGACTCTGAAAATGACAGAACGAGGGGATGAGAGACATGAAAGAAGACAAAGAGAGAGGCAGGGGAAGAGGCCGAGACGTGAGAGAGGAAGTGGTACTGCACTGTGACTTGGATTTTTGGATTTTGTTGTTATGGCAACAGCAAGAGACATACGACAAGAATTATGAGTCCCGTTAATGCATTAAAAAAAAAAGTTTCAGTCATTAAACAGCAAGCTTTTAACTTTGGGTCCTTGATACATTGCTCTCTCGCTCTCACGCTCTCTCTCTCTCTCTCTCTCTCTCTCTCGGTTGCCCTCTCTCTTACTTGCACTCGCTTTCTCCTGCTTTCTGTCTTTTTGTTGTACTTTGTCTCACTCTCTCCTTCTGTGTCTCACTCTCACTTTTTTTTAATAGCTTTCTCTCTCTCGCTCGCTCTCTTGCTCGCTCTCTCACTCTAACTCACCCACCCTCTCTCTCTTTCTGAGACGGATAGTGATGGATAGCAGTGGAGCACATAGACTGGAGGGTCCTAACCTCAGTCATCAGTGAGCTATTACGATCAGATACACACACACACACACACACACACACACACACACACACACACACACTGCCTGCCATGTGAGAGCTCAAGGCTCCTTATTAAAAAAGGGAGATATGATTTCTCTCCCATACTTTGCATTCGCGGTGCGTCCAGCGGCACTTTGCGGCTCCCCGTCTCTTTAAATGTTGATGTTTCGGTAACGGACGCGTTTTCATCTCGAGCGTCCTGCGTTTTTACATCATGTCCATCGGTCAGCCCCGCGCCGCGTCCTGTCTCACGCCTCAAACGCCCGTCAGAGTTCCGTCTCCGTTCCAGAGTGGTAACTGTGTCTCAGTGGCGAGTCTGTTTACCCCCCCGGACAAATCCAGCCACGCACGATTAGAGACAGGCAGACAGCAGCGCTGCGAAGGAAAAAGGACATGCTGCATCTTTTACTCCATTTAGTCTCTCTCTCTCTCTGTCTCTCTCTCTGTCTCTCTCTCTGTCTCTCTCTCCCTCTCCCTCTCTCTCTCTCTCTCTCCCTCTCACTCTCACTCTTTCCCTCTCTGTCTCTCTTCCTCTCTCTCTCTCTCTGTCTCTGTCTCTCTCCCTCTCTCTCTCTCTCTCTCTCTCCTTCTCTCTCTCTGTGTGTCTCTGTCTCTCTCATTCTCTCTCTCTCCTTCTCTCTGTCTCTCTCTCTCTCTCTCCTTCTATCTCTCTCATTCTCTCTCTCCTTCTCTCTCTCT
>JAFMOD010000641.1:379788-391532 GCA_019802435.1 Corydoras maculifer | reverse complement strand
TGAGTGAGTGTCTGAGTGAGTGTCTGAGTGAGTGTCTGAATGAGTGAGTGTCTGAGTGAGTGTCTGAGTGAGCGAGTGAGTGAGTGGATCAGCAGATTAACAGATTGACCAGAGAACATGATCACTTTAAATGATCCTAATCCCTAAACTTTATGACCCGGCTCTCTCTCTCCCTCTCTCTCTTTGTCTCTTTCTCTCTCTCTCTCTCTCTCTCCCTCTCTCTCTCTCTCTCTCTCTCTCTCTCTCTCTCTCTCTCTCTCTCTCTCTCTCTGGCGCTGTAGTGTATTGTACTCTGTGATGTCACGGCGCCCGTTCACCAGCGCAGGTGTCTTTGTGTTCGTGTGAGTCTTGGCACCGTTTCACTTCCGCCTCTGAGCGCTCTGCTCTCCAGGAGCCGACTGAACGCAGTCTGGTTCTCCTTCAGTCTGGTTCTCCTTCAGTCAGGTTCTCCTTCAGTCTGGTTCTCCTTCAGTCTGGTTCTCCTTCAGTCTGGTTCTCCTTCAGTCAGGTTCTGTTGAGATTTCGGGGGCTGCTCTTTCTGCCCCTGAGTCCCGGAGACGTGTGACCTCAGAGAGCATTGTTTCTAACGTTTAATAAAGACAATGTGCTGTTTGCTCAGATTGTGGACTGCAGGTCACTGCGTTTATGCATTGAGTGTGTGTGGGCCCCTCTGGCATGGGGACCCCAACCCCTGCGACCCTAATATTGTATTAGGCTGAAGATAATGCGGGCATGCATGTTTCTAACAGTTTGGGGAAGGACCATTTATTCACATTTGTGTTTTGTGACCTCAACCACATTTAGAACCTTTGGGATGAATTAGAACTGAGATTGTGAGACAGGTCGTCTCATGCTATAGATGAGTTCCCACAGTCACACTCCAGAACCTTGTAGAAAGCCTTCCCAAAAGAGTGAGGGGAGGTCACTATGGGGAGGTAAAGTGGCGTGGGGTGTCATCCTGTCCCCCGTCATGGGTTCCTTTATAAATATAATGTGTAAACATTATAATAACTTTAAAGCTGAAGGTCACACTGCAGGAAGATGCAGCACGGCGGCTGTTCCAGATTTCTCCGTCGTGATTTCCGTCTCCGGCTCTCACACACTCGTACGTTTTGGCCGGTCCACGTAAGAGGAACCGAAATAGCTCGGAGCCAAACGTTAGCCGAGGCCACGAAAGCATGCTTCTGTATCTCCCGTGTCTCGGTTTCCCACCAAGCTCTTCAGCAGCGAGGCGTCCATGTGACCTCCATCAGTTATGCTGCTGGAATGCAGTTTGGGTCTCAGCAGTCTGCACTGTGGAGTTTGAGTCATACCAGGCGGCGACCGGCCTCGCCACACACACACACACACACACACACACACACACACACACGTTAAGTTCAAGTTATTTATTTATATAGCGCTTTTTACAACAGTACATCGTCACAAAGCAGCTTTACAGAATGAAAAGCCTTTAAACCCCCAAAGAGCAAGCCGAAGCAACAGTGGCAAGAAAAAACTCCCTTGTTATGTTGTTATTCAAGGAAGAAACCTTGGGAGGACCAAGACTCAGTGGGGGACTCGTCCTCCTTGAGAGGCCAGGCAGCAACAACAATGTAGGACAGCCATGTAGAGACATTTAACAAATGGAAAAACTAAAAACTGGAAAACTATATGTGAGTCCATTAGGGGGCGTCCTGCAGGACCGCCAGTCCAATTGATATTCAGGTTCCATCCAGTGTTCGTCGGCAGAGCCATGGATGAAGATCTCCAGGAAACCAGTCACACCTTAAAAGAAACAGACAAGGAAGGCAGTTAGAGCTGATAAAGCATGGCATTTAATTAATTCATTATTCATTATCTCCCGCTTATCCTCTATTAGGGTCGCGGTGGGGTTCCCCATGCCCATCCATGGGAGAACGTCTCGGGCGCTGGGCAGATAGACCCAGGACAGGGCGCCAATCCATGGCTGCATTTAATTAATAAGTAATTTATTGACACAGTGCAGCATGTGACTCCGGCATCACTGACTAGAGCAGCAGAACTAAAAGAGGCAGATACTGCAGGCTCTACATAGTTGAGATGACGCCCCGGAACTGCATCATTTCAGCATCATTTCAGCGCCACACCCCCCCCACACACGCGCACACACACTTTTCCGTTCCTAAAGCTGCAGCGTTTGTTAAGGGTTAACTTTGGGACCTTCAGCCCAATCAGGGTAGAGTTCACCTAAAATAGATTCGGTGAATGTCTTTAATTTAACGATGTCTCCCGGTATTTAGATGTCATCACGTGATTAAGGGTTGAGGAGTGTAAGAGCCATTTGAACCCCTCAGCACGGCCCTTAACCCTCAGTGCTCCAGGTCTCCTGTATTAACGCTGACCCCGTTCCCTCCTACATTCAAATTAGGATCCTCCTCTGCGCACAGCGTTAGATTTTGGAGCGTTAGTGAAAATTCTTGCCCGTTTAATTAGAAGAGCCTTTGAGAGGTCAGGTACCGATGATGGATAAACTCTTATAAGTTTATTATAAAGGGGTAAGATTGGGGCCTCGTGCTGTCCAGTCACAATCCTCCGCCTGTAGGGGCCGTGGTTTGTGCATCGGGGTACAGTCATGACCTATAAAAAGGTCCTTAAAACGTTTCCAGTCGGATGTTACACATCGGAGGCCGTAAACCCGATGTTCAGTCCAGCGTAACACAATAATCAGACTCTTTCTATTGTGTACACACGCGTTAATCACATTTGTGAGTGTGTGAGTCAGTCTCAGTGTGTACGCTGTGTGGACCCGTGGGTGGGGTGGGGGTGGGGGGGTGCTGGGTCAGGGGTGTCTGATCGATTGTGTTCGCTCGTAACGGAACAGGGCGTCGCTTCGGTTATGTATTCAGAACAGGATTTGACCACCGTGACCCCGTCTGACGGTCCCACACAGTTTATTACTCATGTTGCACCGGCAGCCGCAAGAGCCAAACTTTATTACCCTCCCACACTGAGCGGGCGAGCGAGCAAGCGCGAGAGAGAGAGAGAGAGAGAGAGAGAGTTACAGCCGGACCAGAACACATTGAAAATTCATTAACCTGCTTAATCCTGCCACGGCATGAACTTTGTCATTTATGGTTGTAATTATCTGGGACGGAATTATTGGCGCCGTGACTTTTTAACACAATTAAACACGTCTGACGTCAGTTTCACGCTAATCTGAAGCAGAAGCTCGGTGCATTTCGTCAGTTCACACTATAAACGCTGAGAAAACGCCGTTTTATACGTGTATTTATTTTAATATGAGGTTTTATGGATGTAGTTCATCAGTCTCTTTTTATTAAACAGCTTTATTGTTCCATCTGAGAGACTGAGAGCCCTCTGTTGTACAGATCAGGTACTGCAGGCAGCTGAATCGTGGTTTTCATTTCATTCATTCATTCATTCATTCATTATCTTCCACTTTATCCTGTATTAGGATCGCGGGGGGGGGGGGTTCCCCATGCCCATGCCCATGCCCATGCCCATGCCCATCCAGGGGAGAAGGTTTCGGGTGCTGGGCAGATACACCCATGACAGGGCGCCAATCTATCGCTGGGCACACACACTCTATATGGGGCAATTTGAAGAACTCAATTGACTTGATCCATGTTTTTGGACTGTGGGAGGAAACCGGAGAACCCGGAGGAAACCCACACGGACACGGGGAGAACATGGAAACGCCACCCAGATAGGGATTTGAACCGGAAATCCACAGCGCTGAGAGGAGAACATGCTAAACCACTAAGCCACCGTGCCCCCCCCAAATATGTTTTGAGTTATTGTATGAATAACAGGGTTATTGGTGGGGAGGATGTTTAATATATATATATATATATATATATATATATACAAGATTCTTATATTCATCAAGTTGTACAGATGACCTACTAACTAGTACCTGACTAGTTAAACGTGCTAAATTCAGTAAGTAATGAAACAGAAGGGCGACATCTAGGTCTGTATCCACAGAGACTGTTACTCAGAGAGAATATAAATCCCGAGGGCAGCGGCGTCGATGAGGGAACCCGCCGGAATGCGAGTTTAAAAAAAAAGGTCAGGTGACACGTGGGTGAGTTACAGAGTTACAGAGCTTATAAGAGTTACAGAGCTTATAATCTGCCGCGGTGCCGTAATCCTCTGGAACGAGGTCCGAATCAGGCTTTCGGCATGTCGTTCTGTCCCGGTGTTCTGAGAGTTCGCTCGTTGGCTCTAAAGGCTCGGCATGTCATGCACTAGGTGGTAAACATCTGTGACCGGTCTGCGCCGGCTGCTAAATATAGAGCAGAAAAATGTTTGATCGAGTCCATGAGTGTTTGTGTGAGTCGGGGTGAAATCAGGCCCCAAGCGCGCCCCTCAGAGCGAAGCAGAACTACAGATAATGCTGCTTTAAACACTAATCAGGTTTTAATGCATGTCAGTGTGAATACTTAAAGGCCGGTGGTGCTGGGGCTCTTATTTCCAAAGTTAATCTTCCACCTCAGATCAGTGACGCGCCCTCATGATCATGTCTTAATATTATCTAATCTGACCTGATCTGACCTGAGCACGTGCTGTATTTTAGAATTAATAGGAGCAAATGGGCGCAAGGCTCTTAACATGAAGGATAATGTGAGCACTGCACCCCCTGCTGGACACCGAACACCGATTTCGTTTAAATTGAAGTGTTGCTTTGGGTTGACCCTGGTGTTTGTCTCTGTGCCGCAGGTTCTGCTTGTGTTTTAGGAGCTCGCCTCCGTCTCCGAGTCCGTATTAGTGCGCGAAGTGGCGCTCCTTCGACCCGTACGTCTGATGGAGGGATTTCCTGTCCACTGAGTGTCCTGCAGCCCGCACTGCAGACATGTCGGCTTGCAACGCCTTCACGGAGCACGTGTGGAAGCCCGGCGAGTGCAAGAACTGCTTCAAGCCCAAGAGCCTGCACCGCGTGTCCGGAGGCACTCCGTGCATGGGTGCCCCCGAACCGGTCCTCAACCAGCACCACGCCGCGGGTGGCAGACGCAACCTCAACCAACAGAGCCACTCGCCGGTAGGGGGTGGTCCCGGCGTCAATGCCAACTTTGCCTGCGGCAATCCGAAAACTGGCAGCGCCCCGCGATCCGGGCAGTTCCGCCCTCCGGTGGCGAAGAAGCCCACCATCGCCGTCAAGCCCACCATGATGCTTCCCTGCCCCGGCGTGGGGCCGGACAGTGAGGGAGACCCACAGAGAGGGGTGGACAGCGAGGAGAGCGGGAAGGCGCTGGCCTACAACGTGTGGAATCACAACGGCCTGAGCCAGAGGAGACCCGCCGAACCCAACAACAACAAGAAGCGGGACGAGTGGGTGGGGCTCCGCCCCGTTTTCCTATCGAGCGGCAACAACAACAACGGCCTGACCGACGTGCTGAAGGAGATCGCGGGTCTGAGCTCCGATCTGAGCTCCAGCAGAGCCGACTTCCTGGGCAGGATCAGCTGCTCGTACAGACGCTCTTTAGAGAGAGGCCTGCCCGCCGCCGGCTGCCTCGCCGTGGGGGGGGGAGGCGGCGCGGCGGCTAAACACGTGTGCCTGAGCGACAGCGCCGAGGTGATCAGCTCAGAAGGGGGGCGCTTCTGCTATCCGGAGTTCTCCAGTGATGGTGACGAGGACGAGGACGATGAGGATGAGGGCGATGGTAGTGAGGGTGACGACGAGGAGGACGACAGCGAGCACGAGAGCTGGGAGGAAAGCGACGAGGAGCTTTTGGCCATGGAGATCCGTATGCGCGGGCAGCCGCGCTTCGCCAACTTCCGTGCCGCCACCCTGTCGCCGGTTCCCTTCGCGGCGGGCAAAAAGTGGAACACCGTCCCGCTGCGCAACCGCTCGCTACAGCGGATCTGCGCGGTGGATTACGATGACAGTTACGATGAGATCCTCAACGGATATCCTTCCATGGACGCGCACGGCGCTCCCGTCCTGCTTCCCTACGGCGCGGATCCCCAGGGCAGCGGATTTCTGTCCACCTCGGAGTCCGTCACCTCACCGGAATCCTCCTCCTCCCTCCCCGAGGACTCCTGCACTTTAAGCAGCGGCGGCAGTCTCCCCTGCGCCCGGCAGAACGGCCTGCGCCCCCCCGGGACCAGCCGGGACCCGGAGGCGCCGCAGAACCGCGCGCCGCTCTCGCCCAAAGCCGCCGAGACCCACAAAGCCGTGCTGGCCATCCGACTCCGGGATCAAGACGCCAGTCAGAAGGATGGGGGCGCCCTCCCGCAGGCGCTGCCCGGCCAGCCCATCACCATCAGCTTCAGCCCCACGGAGGAGCAGCCGAGGCCGTACCGCGTGGTGAGTCTGGAAAAAACTCCGTTCTGTAAGCCGTACACCGTGGTCGACGTGTCCGCGTCCATGGCGAGCACGGAGGAGCGAGCGCCCGAGAACGCCAAACCGAGGGCTCCCATCGCCGCTCTGGGTCCGCCACCCTATCCAGGAGCATCTAGAAACATCCCCATGTCCGCCGCCGCCTCCCTGCTGTCCCCCAAATCACCCATATCCCCGAAAACCCCTCTCTCACCCAAGTCCATATCAGTGTCTCCATCCACCCCGACGTCTCCCTCGGCGCCGGCCGCTGCGACGCCCGACGCCTCCGGGAAGAAACCCGGAAACATCCGTTATCAGGAGGTCTGGACGTCCAGCACTAGTCCTCGGCAGAAGATCCCCAAAATGGAGTTGGTCGGCGGGACGCAGTCGGGTCCGTCGGTCCTTCCCAGATACGGCAACCATAAGTCCGCTCCCACTTCTCCAATCTCTGGGCTGTCCTCGTCCCGCACCGTCCCCGTCAAGTCGCCCAACCTCTCGGAGATCAAATTCAACAGTTACAATAACGCAGGGATGCCCCCGTTCCCCATCATCATCCGGGACGAGCCCACGTACGCCCGCAGCGCCAAGAACGCGGTCAAGGTTCCCATCGTGATTAACCCCAGCGCCTACGACAACCTCGCCGTGTACAAGAGCTTCCGGGGTTTGGGCGAAGAGCTCCCGCAGCCCAAAGAGCCGCCCGGTGGTCGCGTGGTCAGCCACACCTACGAGGAGATTGGTTCCAATGAGAGCACGCCGTCCTCGCCCACCGAACAGAAGGCCACACGGAGTCTTTTCTCATCCGCCGTGGAGGGAGAACGAGACTTCAGAACCGGACCCACGCCTCACGGCGATAAGGCCAGAGGTACCTCTGACGCCGCCACCGCCGGCCCCAGGTCGAACGGCATCCCGACTCTGACGTCCGTCTCCCGTAATCAAGCGAAATGCACCCCCAGTTGTAACTCGAGTGGAGAGCCGCCGCCCGCGGTCGCCAACGAGTGCCAGTCCTCCGGCAACTCTGAAAACGAGCACAGAGAGAAGGCCAGCACGGTGCTGTCCCAGTTGGTGGCCTCCATCCAGCCTCCACATTCTCCTCCCGAATCACCCCCCCCTCAGGTGAAAACCTGCAGTGCCGAGGAGCTCTACTCCCTCCCTCCTGATGCCACCAAGGCCACCCTCAGCAGACCCAAGTCCCTCCACTGCCCCACAGACAGCGGCCTTTCAAAATCCGCGTCCAAGTTCCTCCCCAAATCGCAAAGTGCCTCGGCAGCCGAAGCACCCACGAGCCCCAGGACCGAACCCGGCGCCCCCTTCCCTCCACCCAGGTCCACTTCCTCCCCCTACCACGCAACCAAACTGCTCCAGAGACACTTCAGCAACTGGACTCGGCCCACCAACCCCAGAACCAGCGATGGGGAGCTCAGCCCCGGGGGGGAGGGCAGGCGCTCGGCCGACGGTAACAGGCCCAAACGCTGGATCTCCTTCAAGAGCTTTTTCCGCCGGCGGAAAGACGAGGATGAGCAGAAGGAGAAGGTGGAGAAGGAGAAGGAGAAGGGCAAGCTGGTGGGTTTGGATGGGACCGTCATCACGATGCTGCCTCCTCCTCCAATCAGAGAGCAGCACTGGTTTTCAGAATCCAAAACGGACGACCCCAACCAGAAACCAACCATCATCTTCACATACAAACCCGACAGCGGGGCAGGTGACGGTGAGGCGGAGCTCCGGGTGGAAGACTGTAGCGCAGCATCCACTGGTGTGATGTCGTTCAACCAATCGGGTCCCCCGAAGAGCAGAGCCAGCCTCCTCATCAGCAAAGTCATGAGGTGTGTCCCCTCCATCTTTCTTTTTTTAATTCTTTTATTCTCTGTTTTTAATTTTTATAACGTAAGTTTGACACACTGCCCCCCTCGGCCGGGGTTTTAATCAGGTGCTACCTGCCCCTGAGACGCACCGCTTCTTTAAATGAGTTAGAAATATCTGAGGACCTATTGTTTATCATTTATCAACTACCCCACGGTATTCATCATCCATCCCCATCACTCCTCCTTTCATTCATTCATCCATTATCTTCTGCTTTATCCTCTATTAGGGTCACGGGGGGCCAGGGGAGAACGTTTCGGGCGCCGGGCAGATACACCCAGGACAGGGGGGGGAACCTATCGCTGGACACACACTCAAACACACTATATGGGGCAATTTGGAGAGCTTAATTGACTTCTCTAGGTATTTTTTGGACTGTGGGAGAGTACATGGTACATGGTAACTCCACCCAGATGGGCATTCGAACCGGGAATCCCTAGCGCTGAGAGGAGAACATGCCAACTACTGTCACCCTCTACTGGGGTCGCAGGGGGACCCCATCCAGGGGAGAATGTTTCGGGCACCGGGCAGATACACAGGGTGCCAATCTATCGCTGAGCACACTCACTCACACAGACACACTCTATATGGGGCAATTTGGAGAACTCAATTGACTTGATCCATGTTTTTGGACTGTGGGAGGAAACCGGAGAACCCGGAGGAATCCCACACGGACACGGGGAGAACATGCAAACTCCACCCAGATGAGGATTCGAACCGGGAATCCCTAGTGATGAGAGGAGAATATGCTGAAGCACTAAGCCACCGTGCCGCGCCTCCTTTCATGTTCCTTATAAAATAAAGTAATATGGTATGAGAGGGCGTGGCATTATTCTAAATGAATCACATAAATAGGTGTTATTTACAATTAAACACAACCTTCGAGTGTCTTATTGTTTTTATAAAACACTTACAAACACATTATAATAAAAAAAACAAGGTCTGATTCAGAAATATGTTTTTAGATACTTAATCCAGCATTCATTTAAATACCGCCATCTAGCGGCCAAATTATAGAACACACTTTATATAAAAACATTTCTGAGCCTGTTTATATTAATCTATATTTTAAAGATTTAATGTAGTGTATATCACGCATTGATACGAATGTTCAGCGGTGTGTGTTGTTGTCAATGATGTCATAACGGCTCAGCCAATCAGATTTGAGGAGCGTAACAACGCGTTTCATAATGAGAATGTGTTGTTTTGAGTCACGACTTGCAGTTGAGAGTCTTATCATTAAAGCACAGGAAGGGTTAATCATTCTCCCAGCTTTGAGTGAGCTGCTGGTGGAGGGTGTGGTCCAGAGGCACGCAGCCCACAGGTGAGAACCTGAAAGAGAACAGGGGTTAGGCTTGTTCCCAACATCATCCGTGGGTCGTTAATTCGGGCCTGAGGGGGACAGAGACTCCCGAAATGGGCAGCTGTGTGAGCCAGAACAGCAGGTAGGATTCCCACGTTCACTCGCGTGTCGGATTAACAGGGTGTGTGTGTGTGTGTGTGTGTGTGTGTGTGTGTGTGTGTGGACTTGATAAAATAAGGTTTGCGTTGCTTCAGTCCATCAGAACAAGTTTCAACACCACGTCTGGCTTCTTCAGGCATGACGGCGTGATCCGACAGCTCCAGCAGTGTTAGATCCACTCTGTATTCAGCGTTATCGGATGGCAAACGCTATTTAATTGTTATATAAATGTTTTTACGTTCGAGTGGAATGCCAGATTTGAAGCAGCTCCTGGTTTCAGTGGCGTGAACGACCCGCATCATCATCATCACCACCATCACCCTGCCCTTTAACAGACTTCATTTAAATTTAATGCATTTTATTCATTCATCCATCATCTTCCGCTTTATCCTCTATTAGGGTTGTGGTGGGGGGCGGGGGGGGGGTTCCCCATGCCCATCCAGGGGAGAACGTTTCGGGCGCTGGGCAGATAGACCCAGGACAGGGGGGCAATCTATCACTGGACACACACTCACTCACACAGACACACTCTATATGGGGCAATTTGGAGAACTCAATTGACTTGATCCATGTTTTTGGACTGTGGGAGGAAACCGGAGAACCCGGAAGAAACCCACGCGGACACGGGGAGAACATGGAAACTCCACCCAGATGGAGATTCGAACCAGGAATCCCTAGTGCTGAGAGGAGAACATGCTAAACCACTAAGCCACCGTGCTGCCACATTTATTTTAGATTTCTAAAAATCCCTCACGATGTTTGCGTGGCGGGTTAGCGGGGTAGCTCAGTGGTCAGGGTGTTGGGTTATCAATCTGAAGGTTGTGGGTTCAAATCCCAGGTCCACTAAAGTTACCAGTGTGGGTCCTTGAGCAAGACCCTTAACCCTTATTGCTCCAGGGATGTTGTGATGAACCCTGTGCTCACCTTGTAAGTCGCTTTGGATAAAAGCGTCCAATAAATGACCAAATTTATTTAATTTATTTATTTGCGTCACCTGGTGATCAGGCTCTTAATGAACCAGCATGCGCAGTTCAACCAGATCGTATGAACCGCGAGTTAAGAGTTAATATTGCAAGCTCCTCCGTTCGGCGCTCCTTCCCGTCTAACTCACGGATTCAGAGTGAGCTGAATAAATAAAGCTGTAAATAATAATGACGGATTAGTTCAGCTGCTCGAGCCTTTCGATAAATTCAATAACGAGCGTCTGCTTGGTGAGAGTGTGTAATAACATGGCTGTTCATACACACCGCAGCATTATGAGGCTCGAACGCGAAAACACACCATTACGAATGACATGAATTACGTGTAGGATGATCCGAGAGCGTTGTTTTAAACAAGATGCAACAGAAAGATGTGCAATTAAACTCACAGACTGAATGAACCCCATACCCTCTCTCTCTCTCTCTCTCTCTCTCTCTCTCTCTCTTTCTCTTTCTCTCACACACACAATACGGGCAAAAATACACCAATAGCAGCACTTGTAATGATTTTGGAGGAGGATTAATTATGAGGTCAGGCACCGATGTTGGACAGGAGGACCTGGTTTAAGTCTCTGTCCTCTGTGGTTGAGATCATGGTTCATGTCACTGAAGTCCTTTTACCCCAGACTAAATATTCATGGACTTCCCCAAACTGTTTCCTTAAAGCTGAAAGTAGACAGTTGTTCAACATACCTGTGGCGTCATTCATTCATTTATGGGGGGGGGGGCAATTTGGAGAACTCAATTGACTTGATCCATGTTTTTGGACTGTGGGAGGAACCCGGAGGAAACCCACGTGGACACGGGGAGAACATAGAAACTCCACCCAGATAGGGATTCGAACCGGGAATCCCTAGTGCTGAGAGGAGAACATGCTAAACCACTAAGCCACCTTGCCGCCCCCGAATGAATAATAATATAATAATTAAATAGTTGCCCAGCGATGGATTGGCGCCCTGTTCTGGGTCTATCTGCCCAGCGCCCGAGACGTTCTCCACTGGATGGGCATGGGGAACCCCACCGCGACCCTAATAGAGGATAAGCGGGAGATAATGAATGAATGAATGAATAATTAAATAGTGTGATGAATATTAATGAGTTTTAAATGGCCTGTGTTAACCTACGTCTTCCTCCCCCCCCC
>JAFMOD010000641.1:333537-379582 GCA_019802435.1 Corydoras maculifer | reverse complement strand
TGGCCTGTGTTAACCTACGTCTCCCTTCCCCCCCCCCCCCCCCCCCCCCCCCCCCCCCCGCCGCCACACCCCGCCCACCCCGCCCCCCCCCCCCCCCCCCCCCCCCCCCCCCCCCACCCCCCCCCCACACCGGCCACGGCGGCCCCCCCCCCCCCCCCCCCCCCCCCCGCCCCCAGGTACCTGTGGAGAACCGGGAGCCTCCGATGCCCTCCGCCACCTCCCTGCCCTCCAAGCTGGAGTTGTCCACCGTAACCGAGACGGCCGCTCGTCCCTCGCACCCCGCAGCTCAGACGCTCTCGCTCAGCGAGGGCAGCACCAGCGCAGGGGAACCCGAGGAAGAGGAAGGCATGCAGTGCCACTCCCACTCCCACTCTCCCGCCTCCAGCTCCTGCAGCGCCACCTACACAAACCTCGGCAAGTCTCATTTACAACCTGAACGACCTTCATCATGTGGTACAAGTACTTTACAGGTCGAGTTTTAAATGAGTCACGAGTCGTGTTTGTAACAGTCGATGTTGGATCGCGTCATGAGGAGAGACGGCGGAGAAACACGAAATGAGAGAATATTTATATAAACTATTTCTGCAGACGCCTCCCTTAATGTTTTCCCATGAGCCTCGGGAGTTTCTGACAGCCTCGGCTGAGGGAACCTCAGAAGACAGGCATGTTTCGTGACTCCCGCTGTGCATTTGTGCCGCCTTAACTTTTTATTTTTATTCTCCTCTGGAAAATCTCGCTGACGGTCGTCTCCCAACGGGCGGCGGAAAAAAAGACAAATGCAAAAAAAAATGAGGGCAGCAGTAAATAAAACCTACAACGCCAGTCACTAGAAGTAAAGAAGAGTGAGACACTTCTCACGTATCGCTTTTGAAGACCTCCACCCATCAACCCGCAGCTTTTTATTACTGACAGAAAACAAAGTTCAAGTTCAATTAATTTATTTATAGAGCGTTTTTTACAGCAGTACATTCATTCATCCATTATCTTCCACTTTATTCCATATTAGGGTCACGGGGGGGGGGGGGGTTCCCAATGCCCATCCAGGGAAGAACCATGCCTATCCAGGGAAGAATGTTTTCGGGCGTTGGGCAGATGCACCCAGGACAGGGCGCCAATCTATCGCTGGACACACACTCACTCACACACACACACACACTATATGGGGCAATTGACTTGATCCATGTTTTTGGACTGTGAGACTAAACCAGAGGAAACCCATGCGGACACGGGAAGAACATGGAAACTCCACCCAGATGGGGATTCGAACCGGGAACCCCTAGTGCTGAGAGGAGAACATGCTAAACACTAAGCCACCATGCCGCCTACAGCAGTACAGTTATAAGTTATAAGCCTTTAAACCCCAAAGAGCAAGACGAAGAGACAGCGGCAAGACAAAACTCCCTGTTATGTTGATATATTAAGGACAAAACCTTGTGAGGACCGACACCTCAAAAGAAACGCAGTTAAGAGTTAATAAAGCACAGTAATTAAGTAATAAGCATCACTGACTAAAGCAACAGAACTGTTAGGGGCAGCTACTGCAGGGTACTCAGTACAGAGGGCTCCCTGGAACAGCATCATTTCAGTGCCATACTCTCTACTAATAGACTTCATATAGTGCAGGTTTGAGTTCGGGATGCTTAATTAAAGCAGGAATGTGCGAGAGGATGTTGCTTTATTGTAACTAAATCCCTTAACGAGGTGTCATTAGGTCCGACGCAGAGGAATCGGCTCGCTGTTTATATTAATCTGTATTTAATGATTTTAAAATAACGTCTTGTATATCACGCATCGATGCGTGAAGCACTCAAGAGTGTGTGTTACTGTTAATGATGTCACGGCTGGACAAAAGGTTCAGCCAATCAGATTTAAGGAGCGAAATGAGCCATTTTATAATAATAATAATAATTATAATAATAATAATAATGTCTTCCTCCGCAGGTCAATCCAGGGCCAGTTTAATTCCTCCCAAGCACCCCCGACACCCCAAATCCTCTGACGACACGCTGCAGTCTGAAGGCTCGGAGAGCTCACATGTCGGCTCCAAAGCCACGCCCCCTCCTCTGCCCAAAAAGTGTGTTCCCCGCGCGCACCCCGAGACGTCGGTGGGCGAAAGCCGGCGAACGCGAGGCGAGATCAGGCTGGGGCACAGTAACCTGAGCGTGGCCAACCCCCTCTATGACTTCGACTCCACGTGGGAGACGGCCAGCCAGAGCTCCTCGCTCAGCTCCGATGCGCGTCAGCTGGACGAATCGGGGGACTCGCTGGAGCGTCCCGGGACCGGGGGACGGGGCCCGTCCTGCCCGGCCAACGGCGGCACGGCGGCGGACCGAGAGCGGAGGGGCTGCCGGAGCACGGAGAGCCTGACGACCAGTAAGCCCCACCGACTCGCTCTGTACAGGGGCTTGGAGAGCTGGGAGGAGGTGGCCGGGCGCATTCGCAGCCTGCACTCGGACACGCTGCGAAAACTGGCGGGACGCTGCGAGGACCGGTTCATGGCCGGCCAGAAAGACCACGTGCGCTTTGGTACGGACAGCTGGTCTCACTTCCGGCTGACGGCGGGGAAGCCGTGCTGCGAGGCTCACGACGCGGTGTACTATATGGCCTCCTACGCCAAGGACCCGCTCTTCAGCTACGCCGTCAAGGTTCGTCGCTTTAAACCGACAGAAACATTTATTCATTCAGTTACCATCCACCCATTATCTGCCACTTTATCCCCTACTAGGGTCACAGGGGGCCCCTACTATTAGAGTACAACTGCAAGGGTTTTGAATAAACTGCCAAAAAAATAATAAAACACTCAAAATCCATTCATTCATTCATTATCTTCCGCTTTATCCTTTATTAGGGTCGCGGTGAGGTTCCCCATGCCCATCCAGGGGAGAACATTTTGGACGCTGGGCAGATGCACCCAGGACAGGGCGCCAATCTATCGCTGGACACACACTCACTCACACAGACACACTCTATAGGGGGCAATTTGGATAATTCAATTGCCCTTGATCCATGTTTTTGGACTGTGGGAGGAAACTGGAGAACACGGAGGAAACCCACGCGGACATGGGGAGGACATGGAAATTCTACCCATATTGGGAATCGAACAGGGAATCCCTAGCACTGAGAGGAGAACATGCTAAACCACTAAGCCATCGTGCCACCCTGATTCAGTTACCAATTTTAAAAAATAAATTGGAGTAACGCTGGTTTAGTGGTTTAGCATGTTCTCCTCTCAGCGCTAGTGATTCCCGGTTCAAATCCCCATCTGGGTGGAGTTTGCATGTTTCCCCGTGTCCACGTGGGTTTCCTCCGGGTTCTCTGGTTTCCTCCCACAGTCCAAAAACATGGATCAAGTCAATTGAGTTCTTCAAATTGCCCCATATAGAGTGTGTCTGTGTGAGTGAGTGTGTGCCCAGCGATGGATTGGCGCTCTGTCCTGGGTCTATCTGCCCAGTGCCCCCACACCCCCCCCCCCCCCCCCCCCCCGCGACCCTAATATAGGCCTAAGCGGAAGATAATGAATGAATGAATATTTTGAGGAATAAAATGTGGGGCATTACGTTTCAAACAGCCCTCATCATTCTGTAGTTTAATACTCATTCACAAATTTTTGTACATTGGTTTAAAACTTTGGTATGTTCTCCTGCTTGTTAAGTACTCTCTCTCTCTCTCTCTCTCTCTCTCTCTTTTCACCAGATCTGCCGATACAAAGTCAAAGAGACGCAGCAGCAGTTCTTCCACAGCTTGGCGGTCCGACAGAGTCTGCCCGTGCACTTCAACATCCAGCAGGACTGCGGCCACTTCCTGGCGGACGTCCCCGCCCGCCTCCTTCCCTGGGAGGACGAGGACGGCGGCGCCGAGGAGAGAGACGAGGATGAAGGGGAGCCGCAGACGCTCGGCGTGAGCAAAGCGCCGACGGACGCGAGGCGGCACGCCGAGAGGGGGCCGACGGACGGGGCGCTGCGCAGCCGGGTGGTGGTGATCACGCGGGAGGTGCCGTTTCAGACGGTGGCGGATTTCGTGCGCGAGGGTGCCAGCAGGCATGCGCGCAACCCCGAGCTGTACGAGCGGCAGGTGTGCCTGCTGCTGCTGCAGCTGTGCGCCGGCCTGGAGCACATGAAGCCGTACCGCGTGGCGCACTGCGACCTGCGCCCGGAGAACCTGCTGCTGGTGCCCTGCCAGCCCGGTCACCCCTGGAACCTGGAGCCGCCCGAGCCGAACAACAACACCGCGTCGGCCTCCTCCGCCTGTCCGGCCCGGCTGATCATCAGCAACTTCTCGCAGGCCAAGCGGCACGACGAGAAGTGCGACGAGTTCCAAACGGGCGTCCTCATTTACGAGATGCTGCACCGGCCCGAGCCGTCGGCAGAGACGCCGGCGCAGATCCCCCCCCGGTCCCTGTACTCTCAGGGTCTGCAGCGGCTGGCCGGCCTGCTCCTCCAGGCGGACGAGTCGGAGCGCATCGGCGTGAGCGAGGCCCGCGCCTGTCTGCAGTGCCTCCTGTGGGGACCCCGGGACGACCTCCTGCGCGCCGCGCCGCTGCTCGCCCAGCGCCACGCCGCCCTGCAGAACTGGCTGGACCTGAAGCGTACGCTCATGATGATCAAATTCGCCGAGCGCTCGCTGGACACGGGCCACGCCGGCGGCGGCATCAGCCTCGAGGACTGGCTGTGCTGTCAGTACCTGGCCTTCGCCACCACCGACTCCATCGACCGCGTCGTACGCGTCCTGCAGCAGCTCTGAGCCTCGGCTCCCACGCCAACGCAGCCGCCCGCCCGGCCGGGGACTCCGGTGCCAGACATACCCCCCCCCGGCGCACGCACATTAGCACTGTACACTTTACTTCTTCATGCGAGGCGTGTTGGCGGGTTTTTAAATCGTATTTAAATCGAGGAGGCGTGTCCTCACCTGATCTGTGTGTCACAGTGGGGACTGCTGGACAAAAAAAAATGGGCCGATTGAAATGGGCCGATTATAAAACAAGAAAACCACTAATCAGAAATCAGCAAGAATCAAACGAAGGTAGAAATAATTTATGGGCTGGAACAGATCGCTATGGCAACAAGCCGTAACCAGCAACAAGAGGTTTCGGCTTATAAGCTGAGACTCTACATGGACAGAAGTATTAAGACACCCGTTTAAATCATCGAATTCAGGAGTTTCACTCAGTCCACTTGCAGTCAGCCGCCTAACCATGCGACAGTTTGGGGAAGGCCCATTCCTGTTTCTGCACGACTGTTCCAGACATGGTTGGGGAAGTTATAAGTGGAGGAGCATGACTGGTCCACAGCGAGCCCTGATCTCAGACCTCTCACCTTCAACATGTTGTAGAAAGACCTTGTGAAGAGGGTCAGTCAGCTCAGATTAGATTAGATTAGATTAGATCGGATTGGATTAGAAGGGATTGGATGTAGACGTGTAGTCATGTGTGCTATGCCATTAGGATTCAGTACAAACTTTAAGGAGTGACCGTCGCAGTCTGATGTTCAGTATATTTTCCTCATTGGATCAGCTGCGTCTGAAAGGGATCTGGGAACTAATCTGGGATCAGACGCTCGTCTTGTAACTGCCCTCCTGCCCGTCGGCATGTCACGCATCGCCTGAGAGTGCTGGATCCGCGTGGATCTGGTTTTAACACGACGGGATCACGCGTAAACAGGGTCACAGGATCCCCGAGAGGCAATGTTACATTTAGAAGATGACTTTTATACTTTTGATCGTAGGTCAAATAAAAGAGTATCGATCCATAAAGTATCACCGATTTATATCGACTCACCGCCGAGAACAGGGGACTAACCGAGTACGTAGACAGACTACAGGATGGAACTGTAAAACTACAAAGTCCATGGTAAGGAGCGCTGATACTGGGGGGCGGGGGGTGAGTGTAGGTTTGTGCAAAAGATAAAATGAGTCCCAATAAAATATTTAAATGAGGGTTTTTACTTTTCTAACAGGATGTTAAATCGTTCGCAGGGTTTTTTTTCCCATGAACTCCCGCCGGAAGCCCGATGTTCGGGGCGTGACGTGCACGTTGTAGTGTGCACAGTGAGGTGGCCCTGACCCCTCACGGCCCCCGGCATGACTCTCTCTCACAGGCCGAGAGACTGACCGCGACGAAGCCGATGGAACTGAACGTAGAGTTTATTTCTGTACCGATGATGAAAAAGACTCCGGGGAGCGTGAGGGATATTTTTATAAAGTTTACCAAAGACGAGGCTGCCGGAGCGCTGGGGGTGGGGCGGAGGGTTGATACTTGTTCGCACCCGAAGCCAACAGACACGTCACTCAAGTGGCCTTACGCGTGTTTATACGGCCGGGTCTGCGGTCGCCGTCGGAACGTGCACTGTGCTTTTTTTTTTTAAAGGGGCTCACTTTTGTAATACGTGCCCTCTCCTCCTCCTCCTCCTCCTCCTCCTCCACCCTCCTCCTCCTCCTCCTCCTCCTGAGCTGGTGGTGTGTAAGATAGAGATGCATTTTCAGGGCACGCTGCTGCGGAGCCCACTATAAGACTTCCTGTGCAATGTTTGTAAATGTCCCCCGTTACCCGTCGACCCTGTATTTAAAGAGTAGGTGTGTTCTCGCGGTTCTGCACGCAGTCGCTTTGGTTACTCTGAATTCGGCACATAGAGACACGGCCTCCGCTCTCAACCTCACACACGGAGGAGACATGAGCGAGTGGCTGTGAGTGGATGTGCATGTTGGGTGGAGCCTTTTGCCAAGTATCATTTTTTAGGATGTATTATGAGAGTGTGTGTGTGTGTGTGTGTGTGTGTGTGTGTGTGTGTGTGTGCACTTATTTTGTAGATAGTAAAGCTTGTACAAATCAGCAGCAGGTCTCAGTCGACATGGAGACCTGCAGTAAGCGATGAATCTATTAGACTCTGACCCCCCGTGACTGACTGTGAACACGTTCTGCTTTCTTTCTAACACTGAAGTGAAGTGATTCATGCACCTCCACCCCCCTCCACCCTTCACCCCCCCCCTCCCCCGGCCTGCATGCTCAATATTGCACTAATGCATCAGACTTCAGCTCCAGCGGAACCCCTGCTGGATTTAAAGACAATCAGAGTTCAGGATCCTCAAAAACAGAGACGTCACACGGTCCAAACCTGCTCTTTTGAGTAAGGGGGGGGGGGGGTCGTCCCGCACCGGACCGAACCTCACACAGATAGGCTTTACTTTTTGATTTTGTAGGTCGGTTTACTCCGAGCTGCTGGAGATGCTGACGGGACCCCCGTTTCGGAACCCGGCACTTCCTCGGCTCGTTGTTTGTACAGAGACGCCCGTGGACCGCACTGGTGGCCGTCCCTCTGCAGGTGTTGCGTTGGCTGGATTTGGGTTTAGGATTATTTTTGGCTGCCTTTTGCGCAGCACCACAGTCCCTTTGCTCATTTGTGTAACGGCCCCACCTCTGTCAGTGGGCACAGGTTTCTGCCACTCTCAGTGGAATCTTTATGAACAGTATTCCATTCTGCTCTATTCTCTTTTTCAATACTCTCAATAACAGTATGTTTACTTTTACTGGATCAATAAAACACATTTAAGAGCCGTCTATGCTTATATGTCTGCATTTCTTTTGAGATACTGTGTACTGGGATACCATCACTAAAAAAAATAGTTAACAATATAAATCTGCTTATTATAATCACAGCAATGCAGTGAACCCTCCACCACCCAAATCATACCCTCCTCTGTGGGGGTCCTGAAGCTGTTCGAACAGCAAGCGGATCTAATAAAGTGGCCGGTGACCAGTGAAGCTTTATGTCACGACGTTAAAAGGCATTTTAGACATTTAAAATCCTTTCAACAGTTTGGGGAAGGCCCTATTCAGGACAGGACTCTGCACAAAGCAAAGTCTGTTAAATGTACCTGGACATGTTTGCTGTGGAAGGATTCAATACAGCACTGCTAAGATGAGGCGGACATTGGTTCGCAAAGTGACGGGAAAGGCCTTAGCACCCCACACACACACACACACAAACACACACACGAACCTAATTAAGATGAGTGTGTGTCGTCATGGACTTACGTCGGAAAGTATTAAGACTTGTACTAAATATGGTGTTTGTAATGCAGATTTGTACCAGCAGAGGGCGGAGTTTCACATGATCCATATACAAATGCGCGTTTCCGTGGCCTCAGCAGTTCGACTGTAATCTGCAGAACTCCACTCCGCGTGATGAAGCCCGTGTATCAGCATTGTCCTGATCCCCGAGGAGTGGAGTGTGTATACACACACACACACACATACACACACACACACACACTGAGACTCACACACATACACATATACATACACATACACACACATACACACTGAGACTCATACACATAAACACATAAACACTCACACACATATACACACACATACACATATACACACACACACTGAGACACATACACATACACACATATACACATACACACACACACTGAGACTCATACACATATACACACACACACTGAGACACATACACACACACACTGAGACTCACACACATATACACACACACAGAGCGCTTTGAACCACAGCAAGCAGTCTCGGTTATGAAGCTGATTCATAAAGTCTGTATCATCTGTATCTTCATCATCTCACTTCATCAGTTTACTGTCTGCAGTTCTGCCGCTGTCTCCACCGGGGAGGCTTTCTTTGTAGATTTGGTATGTTCTCCCATGTCTGAGTTAGTTTCCTCAAACAGTTCCAAGTAAACACGCACTTTAATCTGTTTATGTTACGTGTGTGTGTGATGAAAAGGTGACAGTAGGATTAATACCTGTGTGTGTGTGTGTGTGTGTGTGTGTGTGTGTGTGTGTGTGTATGTGTGTGTAAGCTCTGTGTGTTCACTCCACCTTCTGCAACTCAATAGAAACTCACTGCCAACCCATGAACACAAAAGATTACAGGAGGTTAGTGTTTAATACACTATTTAACTCTTTTCTTATTGTTTTGTTCTCTTCGGATAGCAAGTGTGTGTGTGTGTGTGTGTGTGTGTGTTGCTGACAGAATGGGCAGTCTGGATGATGTACCCTTTAAAGTTCCAATGGGTTCCCTGGACGAGCCACTTATCAAGATGGAGCCGGTTAAAGCTCCGGAAATCAACATTCCTGACTGTCACCGAATTCTGCAGGACACACAGGTCTCTCTCTCACTCTCTCTCTCTCTCTCTCTCTCTCTCTCTCGCTCTCTCTGTTATAATTCATTGATAGCACTGGTGTAACGCTGACCGCGTATCGTTGTTTCATTCCTGCAGTACGAGTTCTCTTTAGAGAAGTGGGTTCTCATGGGGTTCCGTAACCCTGAGCATGTGGATGCGCCTCCGTCATGCCCTCCATACTGGCTGCTGTTCAGCGGTCCTCACGAGCGTCGCGCCGCGCATCACTGCAGCAAGGCGCCGTGGGACTCGGGCCGGCCGCGCAGCCTGAGTCTGAGCGCTGCAGACCTGCGCAGGCGCCACATGCCCCGCGCCGTCCACTTTCTCATCGGCAACGCCGAGCACGAAGCTGCCGGCTACAGTGAGGATGATGAGGGCTCCTCACCCGAAGAAGGAGCATGTCTGCGCTCTCGCAGCGCAGAGAGACCCAAGCGTCCACTGTCACTCTTTAACGGTTCTAAGCGATCCTTGTCGCCCCGACCTTTGAATCACAACCAGACGGGTTCCAAGCAGCTGAACAGCCCACAGAGTCACAGGAGTTCACGCAGGAGACACGGCTTCAAGGCGTCCAACAAAACGGAGCCCGAAGGGCCCGCTGTCACCGATACCTCCCTCAGCACACATTTCAAACTCCAGGCCAGACCCGCCTCAGCCGGCCCACAACCGTCCGCTCGGCAGAACCGGCCTCCTCTGCAGGTCCTAAATCAAAAACAACCTGATCTGAGTGAATCGTTATGAGATTACAGATTGTGTATACAGTTTGTGAGGTTCTGCATGTCATCTCATTCACCGTGGACGCTCTGGTTCTGGTTCTGGTTCTTCTCTCAGAGGGCTCGTCCTCGCACGTCTCACGGCGGCTGCAGCTCCGCGGCGGACCCATCGGTGGAGCTGCTCTACGCTCTGAGCCAGGAAGAGAGAAAGCTGGTGGAGACGATCACAGGTGAGGGGTACACACTCCGATCTGCCATACTCGCTCTGCAGAGGACTGGCACACGCAGTGTTCAACAGGTAACACACACACACACACACACACACACAATTACATGTAGTTTAATTCTATTAAAACGTAACTTTATAAACTACATGGACAAAAGTCTAAATGAAAACTGAGCATCTGAGCATCAACTTTATACAGATTCCTGTTTCCAACACAGTGGAAACAGTTTGGGGAAGGCCCTTGGTTAAGTGACCCACACAAAACGCAGGCCTCGACGGACCTCCAAAATTGTGTAGCCTCCCTAAAAGACTGGAGCTGCTTCAGCAGCAATTCAGGGAGCAGCTTACTATGTGATGGCATTAAATCTCCTGTAGGTGTTATGACTTTTTAACGCCTAATGATACTTTTGTCCATCTTCTCAGATCATTAACTATAAAGTAATTAATCTTTTTGAATCTGGTCAGCTAAAGAAACGAAACCAATTGGAACCAAAAACCCGTGAAACCACCAGGATGATAAGGCGAGCAGAACGATTAGATCAGGAAACGTCCCTTTTGTTTCGCTGCAGATTCTGAGCTACCTGCTGGCCTGCGACCGTCTGTGTGCGCTGGGATATGAAAAGGCTCAGGTGGAGGATGCTTTGGAGATGTTTCAGAACTGTGAGACTAAGGTGAGATCCACATGAGCTGTGTGTGTCTGTATGAGCAGTGCGAGTGGAGACCCATATGAGACCAGAACCAGAGTCACGGAGCCTTTAATGATACTCTCTATCTAACGCAGACGAATTCTTCTGTATATAATCAGAACTCTCTGTAGGTCACTGTAGTTGCTCATTTACGAACCCAGCAGTACGATACAGAACATCAACCTGACGCAGCGGAACACGGCTGAGCAGGACGTCGATATCCAGATGTTGGGATGTGATGAATACGGGCTGCATGCTGTACGTCTCATTGTTTTTCCGACAGGCAGCAGAGTTCCTGCGCTTGCTGGCTCAGTTCTGCGAGATGGGCTTCCAGCAGAGTACCATTAAAGAGGTTCTGTTGTTACATGAGAACCACTGGGAGACCGCGCTGGAGGAACTCATGACCCGTATCACCTGAACCCTAAACCCCGGGGGGGTAGTTCCAGCCTGAGAGGGTTGTTTGCAGTGTTAAACACTGTTAGGGCTGTTAGAGCAGAACTGCAATCTGTTGGAATGTGGTTCTAGTGGCTTCACAGCTTTTTCATCTCTGTGAACATTTTTTTTTCTTTTATTGTCTGATTATCTTTCTACACAAACTCACAATTACATCGTGTAATCGTAACAATATGTAGTGAACACAGTGAATAAACGACTCCGTTTAAGCCAAAATGTGTCTCATGTTTGTTGATTTCATTAGCGGTGCCTTAAGAGCAAATAAATAACTCACTGCTGCCACCTTGTGGTAAAACACGAATGCACGCTTATTTAAGCTTCTTGTGTTAATTTGAACCATAAAATTGAGGTGCCAATTTTTTCTAGATATTACGACTTAATTCTCAAACGCGATCAATGTTGTAAATTTCATTGTGAAACTTTTTAACATCCTTTTGTAGGTTGTCTCTATGTATATTTTTTATATGTATATTTTTATTTTATGCTGCTTAATCAGATATGTTATATTATATATTATATTATATTATATATTATATTTTTTAGATGTGTATATTTTTTATTTTATGCTGCCCAATTAGATAACATATGTGCAATATTTGATTCATTTTATTCCTCTATTGTAGGACTGTAAATAACTAAAAATTAGAAAATTAGAATTTTATCCTGTATATATAGATTTCTAATTCTATTTTAAAATGTTCCTAGTCTTTTCATTTATTCATTCATTATCTTCCGCTTTGTCCTCTATTAGGGTCGCGGTGTGGTTCCCCATGCCCATCCAGGGGAGAACGTTTCGGGCGCTGGGCAGATAGACCCAGGACAGGGCGCCAATCCATCGCTGGGCACACACTCACTCACACACACACTCTTTATGGGGCAATTTGGAGAACTCAATTGACTTGATCCATGTTTTTGGACTGTGGGAGGAAACCGGAGAACCCGGAGGAAACCCACGCGGACACGGGGAGAACATGGAAACTCCACCCAGATGGGGAACCGAACCGGGAATCCCTAGTGCTGAGAGGAGAACATGGAAACTCCAGCCAGATGGGGATTCGAACCGGGAATCCCTAGTGCTGAGAGGCGAATGTGCTAACCACTAAGCCACCGTGCCGCCCTGTTCCTAGTCTTTTTTGTTTAAATCTCTTCTAATGACTTAATAACTTTTTCACCTTTCTTCGAATGTATCTGCTGCTGAGAATGGGAATTTCCACATCGTGGGACAAATAAAGGTTTATCTTATCTCATCTAATCTTATGTTAATTCATTTGTAATATTAATTGATAGAAATATAATAACCATAAGGGTTGTACAGGTGGAACAGTCAGGTGCCTGCAGCGTTTTGGAGATGAAATGCATTTTAATCCTAATTGTTACTGAAGCCGAATCTGTGCAGAGTTGCGTTGATGCTGCTAACTGCATTAAGAAGGGTTTCAGGGGGTGGGGGTGGTAGCTCAGTGGTTATGGTGTTGGGCTGTCGATCTGACGGTTATGGGTTCCAATCTCATTACACTGAAGGTACCAATGTGGGGCCTTGAGCAAGGGCCCCACACCCGTACTGCTCCAGGGGTGTTGTACAGTCAACCCTGAGTTCTGACCCCAACTAAGCGCTACTTGTAAGTCGCTTTATATTAAAAGTGTTTGTGAAATTTCCTAAAGTAATCAAGTCGTGTCTTAATGGTGAACAATAATTACAGATGAGTACGGTGAGTAAACATTAAAACGCGGTTGTTTGTGGGGAACCTTTGTGTTAATTGTGTGTTAGATGATGAGGTCAGGGCGGCACGGTGGCTTAGTGGTTTAGCATGTTCTCCACTTAGCACTGGGGATTCCCGATTTGAATCCCCATCTGGGTGGAGTTTCCATGTTCCCCCCATGTCCACGTGGGTTTCCTCCGGGTTCTCTGGTTTCCTCCCACAGTCCAAAAACATGGACCAAGTGAATTGAGTTCTCCAAATTGCCCCATATAGTGTGTCTGTGTGTGTGCCCAGCGATGGATTGGCGCCCTGTCCTGGACATGGGGAACACCCCACCCCCCCCCGCGACCCTGATATGGGATAAAGCGGACGATAATGAATGAATGAATGAATGATGAGGTCAGATAGAGAACCTGCTCTCAAAGCCTTGATTAAAAACCCTGACCTCGGCTTTTTAAATGGGATTATTTGTTTCCCTCCAAACTCCTTGCAACCAATCAGAAGACCAGGATAGGAGTTTCGATGACGTGTCCTGGTTTCAACCAATCCGCTTCGAGGACGCCTCTCCGAGCTGGATTTGAATCCGTGTGCGCGTTTCAAACGCGTTGGTTTTTATTTATCAGAAGTTCAGAGTCGCAGCTCCGCGGAACACGCGCTCAGATCGGGACTTTACGCTTCTTATTAGTTTTATTTCATGTAGTTTCATTTTTTATTTTTCTAACGGACGGAGACTTTCGAGGTTCGTCATGAGACAGAGGTAAGAACGTCATAATTAATAAAAAAAAAAAAACTGACGTTTAATCTGCAAATTACACACATTTTCAACTAAAGACATTGTCAATAATGTAATTTGTTAATCTCTGAACATCTATAACCGATAGTTTAGCGTACAGGCATTTCTGACTTTTCTGACGCATTAACACATGATCGGAATCAAAAAGTTGAATTAAATCACAATGAAATCAGCCAGATCTAAAGATCTTTTTTAAAAACGTGTCGTAAAGTCTCCTGAAATAATCGATCAGCAGGTTGTCACTTTTGATCCCGGATTCTGAACTATGAATAGATTCGCCCTTCCTGTTTTATCCTGTTTCAAGGGGCGATATTATGACGTCACAGTACGAACGCGTGTTGCAGTGCCTAAATATTATTATTTTTTTACCTTTTATGAAGATTTACAACAGCATTTCGGTAATTGTTGGACTTTTAAGTGATTAATAGCCATGACAATTCTCCAGTAGTTCATGCCCAGATGTTTTAATTTAATTTTAATTTAATGTCATTTTCACAAACATTAATCCCCTTCTGACTTCATTTACAGTGGTATGTCTGTGTCCGTTCTCGAAATTGCCCCATATAGAGTGTCTGTGTGAGTGAGTGTGTGCCCAGCGATAGATTGGCGTCCTGTCCTGGGTCTATCTGCCCAGCACCCGAGACGTTCTCTCCTGGATGGGCATGGGGAACCCCCCACCGCGACCTAATAGAGGATAAAGCGGAAGATAATGGATGAATGAATGAATGTCTGTGTCCTGCACTGACTTCTGACTTTGTACTAATGTTAGGCCTTTTTATAATCGAGACCTCAGTAAGAGCAATGCTGTAAATCTGTGAATATTTGATGTAATGTGTTAGACTTGTCTTGTTCTCCTGATTGTACATGTTTTTTTTTTTTAAACACGTACTCTGGTTTGTCTGGTTTTCATGTTTGATTTGGCAGCGAGCTTCATGCCGCTGAGTCGGTGTCGTGCTTGAATAAGGCACTCAATCGCCTCAAAGACATCTGGGAGGAGATAGGCATCCAAGAGGACCAGCGAATGCAGCGAACAGAGGCCGTGAAAATGCACATCAAGGTACGACCGACGTCACTGTTGTGTTTTTAAAGTGTTTCCAACCCACATTCTGCTGCAGGCAGGGAAGTGTACGTTGTGAAATACAATGAAATGTCTCTGCTGTGGAATGTCTTGACAGAACCTTCTGGACATGATGATCGCAGAGGAGGAAGGGCTGAAGGAGCGGCTGCTGAAGAGCATTATCTCCTGTCGAGAGGAACTGGCCACTCTGTGCATGGAGCTTCAGCTCCACCCGTATACGGTATACAGCGTTCCTGCTGCTCCACTGGTCCAATAAATGAAATAAAAGCACGGTGAGTGATTTTGTTTTGGAATGCTGTGTTTCAGGAGGAAGACGACCTGACCATGCTGCAGCTGGAGAAGGAGCTTCGTACTCACCTCAAGACGCTGCTGAAGCAAAAGGGTGAGCGCATGAGTGTGCTGAAGGGGCTGATCCAGCAGGACCGCGAGCTCTGCGATATCCTGTGTGATAACCCCTATCCCATCAGTCCCAACACCGTCCCCTCTGCACAGCAGCTGGAGGACTACCGCCGGCACAACGTCGCCCGAAATCAAGAGAAGGTGCACAATTACAAAACCTTAAACCAAGTTAATCAAGTTCGGATGGCGAGCTGTCCTCTAATGTTCACTGACGTCTTTATACTTTCAAATTTCACAAGCTTGCTGCGATGCCTCCATCAGTAATGAGCTCTCATAAGATCAGTGAGCTGCCGTGTTTCAGGGCGAGACCGCGAGATGGTTATCTCATCCACACTGAGATAAATGAGATAAAACATCACAAGACTGTAAAGATTCATTTATTCATTATCTTCAACTTTATCCTCTATTAGGGTCGCGTGTGTGTGTGTGGGGGGGGGGGTGTTCCCCCATCCCCATGCAGGGGAGAACGTTTCGGGCACTGGGAAGATACACCCAGGACAGGACGCCAATCCATCGCTGGGCACACACTCAAACACACACACTCTATATGGGGCAATTTGGAGAACTCAATTGACTTGATCCATGTTTTTGGACTGTGGGAGGAACCCGGAGGAAACCCACGCGCACACAGGGAGAACATGGAAACTCCACCCAGATGGGGAATCGAACCGGGAATCCCTAGTGATGAGAGGAGAACATGCTAAAGCACTAAGCCACCGTGCCGCCCACTGTAAAGGTTATATTTAATAACTAAAAACATTACAATTCTTCAAATAAATTCTTGATCAATATTAATCTGGGATCTGCGTTTATTGGATGTAATGATGATGTAAAGACGCCGTACAGACTTTATTCCGTTTGTTTCGTACTGTGCTGAGTTAGAGTGAAAGTTTCACAGTCACACCGCAGACCTGGGGTGGTTTGTGGTTTGGTTAAGCGCACGTAATCTGGAGGAGGTTGTGAATCATTAACAAGCATGAACCAGTCGTACTGTACAGTTCACTGATCCCAGATCATTTCTTTAGGAACGTCGATATGCTGAGTTTGTGGCCATCAAGCGTCAGATCATCGTGTCCATGGAGGACCTGGAACAGAATCCAGACACCAGCTTCGAGAGAGATGTGGTTTGTGAGGATGAGGACACCTTCTGCCTCTCGATGGAAAACCTAACCGCCCTGAAAGTTCTGCAGAGTCAGGTACCGAATGAAACCTGCTGCTTCACGAACGGAGACCAGTCTGAACAGGCTGCCAGTCGATTCATCCATTCAGGGCCAGGTTCTGATATTGGCCTATAGGACGGGGTCTGGACCAGGCATGAGAGTGTTAGATTTTAAACTTATTAAATAAGAAATAATCGTGATTATTATGCAATAATTAACAGAAGTCACAGGAACGATGCACCGTTCCTTGTGCTTGTTTGTTTTTTTAATAGAAAAAGCACAATGCAGAGCTATTGGTGAATATACAAAATATTCTTCATAACACAAAATTTTTAATTAATTTAAGTAAAAAAAAAAAAAAGAAATGTAGTAAAAGTGTATAGTAAAACTATAGTATAGTTTTATATAGTAAAAAAAAAAGTAATTATAGGCGTATCCGATTATGATTTAGGTTTCTTATGAACACGGCAACTGACATATTTTTCTTTCTCAGCACTAGGGATTCCCGGTTGGAATCCCCATCTGGGTGGAGTTTCCATGTTCTCCCCGTGTCTGCGTGTGTTTCCTCCGGGTTCTCCGGTTTCCTCCCACAGTCCAAAAACATGGATCAAGTTAATTGACTTCTCTAAATTGCCCATATAGAGTGAGTGAGTATGTGCCCAGCGATGGATTGGCGCCCTGTCCTGGGTCTATCTGCCCAGCGCCCGAGACGTTCTCCCCTGGATGGGCATAGGGAACCCCACCGCGACCCTAATAGAAGATAAGCGGGAGATAATGAATGAATGAATGTTGTCATGATGATGTTGAGACGTCCCTGTAATTAATTAAGTAATTGTCGCATATTTAATCGTGATTAATTGTCAAACTGATTAATGGTCTCATCCCTAATCTGGACCCTCTTGGTCTTATTTGTAAACAGCGCGATGATCTCTCTTGCTGCCTCCGAAATCGCCAATAAAAGCGTTTTAGCGAGTTTTATTAAGTTTTAATTTAACAGCTTTAATAACATTCAACTTCTTACTTCTGACTTAATGACATTTCTATATATTTTGTTTAGTCGTTTCATTAATACTCGATCCCGTGTCTTGTTTAGTTGGAGAGTCAGAAAGCCGAGCTCGAGGTCGTCTGTGCATCCTATCGCTCCCGTATCACAGAGCTGTGGGAGAGACTGCAGATCCCTCAGGACGAGAGAGAGAGCATCGCCGCACACATGCAGGGAAGCAAAAAAAGAAACATGGATGCTGTAAGTACCCAAACACGCATTGCTTCCTAGCTCATGTAGAAATCAACTCTTCAGCTGCACGTTCTCTCTCTCTCTCTCTCTCTCTCTCCTGCAGCTCTCTACTGAACTGGAGCGTCTGGAAGAGCTGAAAGTAAAGAACATTAAGAACGTCATCGAGAAGGTCCGAGTGGAAATCGCAGATTTCTGGGAGAGATGCTTTTACAGCGTGGAGCAGAGACGAGACTTCACGTCGTACTACAGTGGTACGTACCGCTGGTGTGTTTCCGATGGTGTGGAAATCCCCGGGGCTTGAACCCTGTGCTGTTCAGAGGGCGGCGGTTATTCCACAGGGCTTCAGTTTGAGCAGAGCTGTGCATCCTGATTGTGCCGGTTCATTTTCCTGTTTCTATCTTAGTTACACTTGTAAACACTCAAATTTAGGAGCGCTCATTTAAACGGCGGCTGATTTTTCTCCCTGTTAATTTAGATTTGACGCAGCTGCTTATGATCCCGCTGCACTTTGTTAGCCGTACATCAGTGTGTAATTGGATTGGAGCTACAATGAATTAATGGCTGATTTTATATTGCTTGAGCATCATTTAGTTGAACAGTAAAGCATCTTAAATGCACGGCAGCTAATTCAGATCACTGGCAGGATGCCCTGCTTCACTCGCATCAGCCGCGGCTCGGCTTCAAATAGCTCCTGTCACAAAATGAGCGTCGGCTCTGAACGAGCCAGCGGCCGTCGTTCCTGTTTCGTGTATTATAGTGTATAAAAGCACTATGAGCAAAAGTATGTGACCTCGATTTCTTAATCATAAACCACTTTTTGTTTGTAGTATTACTAAAGAAGTAACAAACCATCCACAGTAATGCCAAACAGTTTAAGGAATGTATTAATTCGTGTTCATGAAATAAGGCGCTCTCAGAATTGAATTAATTTGCTGTAGAGGATGTTTTTAATGAGGCCACATTGAAATTAATTCACGTTTTTTCCGATTTAGATGCCTAATTGCAGAAAAAACGTGAAAACGTTTGCTTTAACTTGGTGGACAGTCATGATTGAGTGCCAGGCGCAGGCCGCTGCGCAGTGTGTTTTAGTGACATCTAGTGGTGAAGTTGCAAATGACCTCTTTCCCTGAACAATATGAAGGCTGCATGATATGAGCAGCAAAGTCAGACCTGCATGCTTATGTGTAAATGTAAAAGTGCACCTTTAATTTACCAGTTGGTTTCTGTTCAGATGATTTTAGTGAGGAGCTCCTCACTGCACATGAGCAGGAGGCGCAAAGGCTGAAGCAGCATTGTGAAGTCCATCAAGAGCTTTATGAAGGAGTGAGAACCTGGCAGAGCAACTGGACTCTGTATCAGGAGCTGGAGGTGAGGACGGTGCTTTCTGTATTGATCGTAAGACTAAAGATCAGTTTTTAGCGTTAAATAATGTGTAATTATTATAAATGTTGGTCCTTTTTAGAAAAAGGCTTCCGATCCATCGCGCTTCCACAACAGAGGGGGCAACCTGCTGCGAGAAGAGAAGCAGAGAGCGGAGCTCCAGAAGAGTTTACCCAAGGTCAGCCGTCACTGCTGCACAATCCTGCTGTCCTCGCTTTATATGTGCTTTAAGTCAAAGCATATATAAATATTAAATTATAATACGATCTGATTGGCTGAGCCGTTTGTCCAGCCGCGACGTCATTAACACACACCTCTGAGTGCTTCACATTCGTTTTTAATGTGTGACGTACAATACATTATTTTAAATCATAAAATACAGATTAATATAAACAGCGAGCGATTTCTGTTACGGCTTTTTTTCATTCTGTAATTTGGCCACTAGATGGCAGTATTTGTTAGAGAAACCGCTATCTTGTTACTCTACTTGATAAATTGGACTAGATTACGTCACAGGAGCAGTTTATTTAATAAACGCATTTATGAATCAAACCTCTTTATCTTCACTTTGCGTCACGTCTAATCACATCTCGTTCCCGTGATTTATTCATGATAATACCCAACCACTCGTGACTTATTGCTTTAATATCTATATTTCTGTGGAGGAACCTTAAAGGTCTCATTATTTAAAATGCCTGCTGTCTTTCAGCTGGAGAAAAGTCTGAAGCTTCAGATTGAGCAGTGGGAGGAGAAACACGGTTCCGAGTTCCGTGTCAACGGTCAGCGCTTCATGCAGTATGTGGAGGAGCAGTGGAACCTGCACCAGCTGGAAAAGGAGCGAGAGAAGCTGGAGAGGGTAATGACAGAGTTACATTGGGCACATGCAGGTGGTTGGTTATGTTCTGAAATGTGATGGTAGAGTTCATCGTTCTGTCTCGTTCTCCGTCTATCGATTCAGCAAATGAAAAAGAACCGGCAGACGGAGGAGGACATGCAGTTCGGCACGACCCTCAGAGTGCCCACTAAGAGGCGCTTAGCGGGAACGCCGACGCCGGGAAAATCACGCAAGGTACTGACCGACCTGCTCACACTCACCAAATGGTTCTGTAAAAAACCTAAATGTTTTAGTCTAAATGTCTTACCGCTGAGTTCTCTCCCTCAGATGAATCTAACCTCCAGTGTGTGTAGCTCCACCCCCAACACCACCATGCGCTCCATCTGTCTGTCTCCTGCCATGAGGCCTCCTCTCTCTGCCAGCAGGGTAAAAGAGCCACGATTCACATGATCCCCCACATATTTTGAGCTTCACAGGCAAATGAATCATTTCTCTTGAGTCATGTTCAGTCTTCATCTGTACGTGGTGATTCATTTGTTGTGCTGAAGTCAGATGTGACACAAGGCGGTGTGTTCTTATACATCTATTAAAATCTCTCTCTCTCTTTCTCTAGGTTGGTTTAGGTTTGCGCACGCCAGCCCGGACGCCGTCTCGAACCCCTCGAGGCCTGGAGCGCAATAAAGAGAATATTTCTCAGATGGCCGGCGCTCTGTGCACCATGACCTCCAGTCCATACCATTCCATCAACTCCATGGCCACTTCATACTCCGAGTTTGCGGTAATTTCTCCTCAATCCACCTCCTCCATTACAGCAGTTTCAGCAGCACACAGCCCATTCACACAGAGAGGAGGTCCGCTGTGTCCGACAGATCAGTGCAGATGAGGAACCTGATGTACCATTAAGTTCTAAAAACAATTCTTTATTAATTTAATTCAGCGAGATAGACCTCTTAACATGAGACTTTAGCAGTATTTTAAGTTAGCTGCTCTAAATTTCCCATATATCTTGTGTGTCCAGTGATGGCTTGGCGCCCTGTCCTGGGTGTATCTGCCCAGCGCCCGGAACTAATGGATCTAAGGGATAAAATAATGGATCAAACCATGTTTTATGTTAGTTGGTCAATTAATAAGAACGTTTGTTCATATTCCATTATTTACATTATTTAGACTTATTTCATTGTAATCAGCAACATCTACTGGCAAGTTGATGTGCCAGCTCAGTTAAGTAGAGCTCAGTTAAGTCTGGCTTCTCCCTCAATAAGACCTTCAGTGTTTTTAAGCTTTTAATCATCATTCTTTAGACAGAACATCTTAACAACCATTCATTTGCAGCCGGTCCTGAATTTGGTTTGTACCGGTGTGGACGCATGACCCCAGGTCCCTGTAACAGATTCAGACTCTGTATCATGTCCTACACTGATTGAGCGTTGACTCCCGATCAGATCGCAGGTCTAACTCTGAATTCTATTTTAGAGGGATTGTGCCAACATTGAATCCACAGCCATCACCAGGTCTGTATGACTTTTACCTTGACCTGTATTAACCCCTTCCCCGTCCCCACTTTTTTGCTAAACACCCTCTGTGCCCACACACACACACACCCTGCTTCCCTAACCTGACTGATCATGCACTGATGGAGGATGTGTGTTTGTGTACAGCTCCTCTAACTCTCTGTTTAAATGGACTTTGTGCTGCTGGTCTTTAAACTCCTCTCCTCGCTCACCTGCACTTCTCTGATTTGTTCGTGAGGATGCGGGTAAACAAGCGAGGGGTAAACAAGCACCCAGGGTTGTGGGGTACATCTGAGCTGTTGTATTAACAAACACCCGCTGACTGTTTCACCCACGATTAACCCCACGTTTCAGTTTTTCTACACAGTGATATAAAGTCTGCTTAATCGTAACGATGCTGTGATTTCTTGCAGCGAGATCTCTCTAAAGCTTCGAAATCCAACTGCAAAGCTGGAGTTCTAAACTCCACCGTCACGCGCTGAACTCCACCATGTAACAGAGTGCTTCGCCGCAGAGCTTCCGAAGATGAAGGGACCTTTTTCAAGAGAACACTGAATGTAAATTGCCGCCAAAAGATGTTTTCTCCAACAGCGTTGTAAATATTTTATATCCACTTTTATTGCTTTCTGTTTTAGCATCAAACAAATCAGTTCTACAGAATCCCTGTCTGACTCGAGTTAGTTTTTATAAAAACTGCAGATGATTTGATGAGTCTTTTCAGAGCTTGTACTGGTTTCCTTTTTGTTTCCTGAAGGGATTCGGTCTGTATTTATTTTTTAGTCTCGACTCTTAACACTAGTCCTTTTCATTCACACTTTAATCAAGCTGTAGAATAAAAGCCTTTACTGAAAGACATGTTGGGATTTATTTTTTACTGTTATATTAATTATCTTGACATCATGATCAATTATTAATGGCTTCGAGCGAGTAATCATTCAAGAAATACACGCAATATTGAACACTGGTGTTTCAGTCCCATAGAATCAAATCAAGCCTCCAGTCATGTATTTTTGACATGGGCAGGCTTCCAAATTTAAGGAAACAGTTTGGGGAAGGCCCTGTTCTTGCCTGGCTGTGTTCTCATGCACAAAGCGGGGCCTACATCCATCCATCCATTATCTTCCGATTTATCCTTTACCAGGGTCGTGGGGGGTTCCTCATGCCCATCCAGGGGAGAATGTTTTGGGCACTGGACAGATACACCCAGGACAGGGTGCTAATCTATCGCTGGGCACTCACTCACACACTATATTTGGAGAATTCAGTTGACCTTGATCCATGTTTTTGGGCTGTTGGAGGAAACCCACACTGACATGGGGAGAACATGAAAACTCCACCCAGTTTGGGATTTGAACCGGGAATCCCTAGTGCTAAACACTAAGCCACTGCCCGCAGGGTCTACATATTTTTTTATATTTTTATTTTATAGAAAGTCTTGGTGCAGAGCCTTTGAGATGAACTGGAACAGAGATCATGAGCCAGGTACCCTCATCCGACATCTGTGTACACCCGAAATGCTCTTAAGGATGGATGGATGGATGAACATTGTCCCAGACACAGGCTGCCACTTTTCTGATACCTTTATTGTTAGGTGGAGGTTCATCCATTTACATTTTCCAAACGTTAGCCAAAAAAAAAAAGGGTTCCTCATTACATCACAGTGTGTATTATTATTTTGGGTCACAGTTCACTCAACAACGGGGTGAGTATAAAGCTTTATAAATATAAATATAAAGCTTTATTGATGAGGAGTGAGAGGTACTGTGTTATCAAAGTTGCACGGGTGGGTCTCTCTCTCTCTCTCTCTCTCTCTCTCTTGCTTACACACACACACACACACACACACAGCATGTCTTGCAGGCTCACCGTGCTCACAGCGGCGCTTGCGACGCGCTCGTTTCGGTGAACTGGTCTCGGCTCCGGCGGCGTCGCTCGGTTCGGTTCTCATGCCGCTCGCCTCGTCGTCGTCCTCGGTGCGCCGCATGGAGCGCGGCGGCTGAGCTCCGGAGCAGGAGCGCGGTGTTGAGCCCCTCTGCTTGCGCCGAAGCAGAACTCCAAGGTAGGGACGCACCACGCCATTCCTGCTCTCACGGCATGCTCAGCTCCACCTGGACCTCAGCCGTTCATCTGCGAACACGGAACCCGTTACCGCCGCGTCCGCGTGTCCCTCACCGACAGCTCCATCACAGGACACTCAGGGTTCGTCCTGCACAGTTTGTAAACATTCGGCTTTATTTTTTCTGTGTGATGTCCGCATCAGCATCACGCTCTCAGAGAACCTGATCACACATCATCAGAACCTGCCAAAGCCAGGAGGACATGATGCCACAGCAGGTCCCCTGTTTGCCCTCAGCCAGACCCAAGAAATGAATCATGTAAAGACAGTGACAACCCCATTATCCCAACTGTTACCCCGGCCCCATGTGCCGATGCTGAATGATATTTGCAGGACAGGATTTTTTTCCTGATGACAGAGTTGTCATGGTCACCATCATCCCCATTACCCATTACTGCCTTCACCCAGCATCACTGTTAGTAAAGGGGAGGGAGCGGGTCCTGAGCCAAATCATTATTTATCACCTACACGATATTACACTGTGGACTCCTAACCCCACGTTTTCCAGAGCTGTGCTCGGGGAGGGCGAGAGGAGCTGCCCGTGGGGTTCAGTGGATGATTTGTTCCAGGAGCAGAGTGAGACAGGATTGTTTTTGTCACTTTGATTGATCTAGTTGTCGATCCACTCTTGGTGGTATCAGTTAAAGTCTGTTTCCTTAAAAGGCAATGCTTTAACTTAAGGGCTTGCTGTAAAGAAGTCGTTCTGTAGTTCATATTGGCAAAATCAGCAGCTCCTGATTTAAATTTCATTGGCCCTGATGTACCTACACGGCACCGGCCAAAACTAGCGCTGCCCTTACAAGCTGGCGCCCGCTGTGTGCATCTGCTCTGCCACGGTCCCGTGATGAAGTGTTCGTATTTGGCCACGATGCAGTTAATGCTATTATGACTCAATCCTTAGATTAAAAGTAAAAATGATTTATTAGTGTGTGCTTACTAGCCTTGCTTCAGCGGAATGAGCTGACAGTGCAGAGAATTTCCCCATTAGCTTCTCCTGCTTTACTCGCAGCACTAACATAGCTCCATTATTATTGATCACTGCTCTTTTAGGATAAACGACCAATAAACCGAAGTACACGCTTTCATTTCTTCTTAGCCTCTCTCTAACGCTGTCTGTCCATTTAGCCCCAATTCATCAGCATTAGAAAATATAATTATCTGTTTGTTGTCGGTGCTACTGAACAGCTTTAAGTGAAGACTGGCTGTTGAAGCATTTCTTTTTTTTTTTTAAAAAAGTAGGTAAAGCAAATTCTGATTTGGACACTGGAGAAGTACACGCCCCGTGAATATTTGGAATCATATTAGCACACACTCACGCTGGAGCCAAATGATGTGATTATGCTGCAGAAATCTACTTATCCTGCAAGTAATTTCCCTGGTTGCTCTCAGCATGATGCCTTTGTGTGCATTCCTCTGATCTCCACCGGCTGCTGTGAGCCGTCTGCCTTCCTCACATGCTCACCCACGCATGCGGAAACTACAGTTCCATGCAGAAGGAGGCATGGTTTTGTAACTTGCCATGGGCTCTGGTGGGGTTTAGAATGCCAGCTGATTGTTGCAATGTTAAAATGGTCTAAGAAAGCAAAACCAATATCAGGATGCATCATTCCTCAGACACATGCACAATTACAGGAATAATTAAAAGGAAAAGTGACCTGAGTGAGATCAGTCCTGACTTTGCAGGGACTTCTGGGCAGCCTCCTGACCAGCCCATGTGCTCCACCTGCAAGCAGCAGGCTGTGAAAGAAATTGATGCACACCTGGATATATAATATGTAATATATAATATGCAAACTTAATATATAAAGGGTTTGTCATATGAAAAACAGTCTTAATGGCTACCATTTCAGATCACATTGGGAATTAGTCAAGAGGATGACACACTGTACTTCATATGCAAACTGGTTCTTCTATCCATACATCCATCTATTATCTTCTGCTTTAATTCAGGGTGACAGGGGGGGGGGGGGTTCCCCATTCCTATCCAGAGGAGAACGTTTTGGGCGCTAGACATACACCCAGGGCAGGCTGCCATTCGTCTGGAGCAAAGGTTTTAATCTGATAAAACCGATATGTAATCTCAGTCTTTCCAAACCCAGACTTTTATGCATCATCTCTCGGATTCTCATTCACACCTCACCCTCGCTCACGCTGCCACCCTCCCACAGCGTTCTCTCCCTGACTCAAACATACCGTCATCCACAGCCCTCGTCATCACAGTTCTATTTATTTCTTGCCGTGTACAGCAGGAAGCTCTGCTTTAGTTTTTTTTTATTATTTTTTTTTTAAATCATTTTCTAGTTAGAACCTGCAGAACCATCCTCTGTTTTGCACAATGCTAAAATGATGTTGTCTATCAGAATCTGTCATTATTAATGAGATAATGGTTTCAGATGTTCCGATCTGTGATTAGTTGTCAGTAACAATATGCCACATCGACACTGGCCTACTTCAAACAGACTCACTCGAGAGAAAGCCTCGCAGCATCAGTCATAAATCGTAGCTGATAGCATTAGCATTTTGAGATAAGCATGTCAGTAATTAAGATATAAATGCTGTGCCAGCGTGGAAGAGTGCAGACTTACAGGGTTCAGAATCTAAGGGCCATTACACTTTAAATATTCAGCCTGTAGTGTTAATGTTGCTACAAAATCCCCATTATAAGCGAAACGATTAATTAAACCACATCAGATTCGTCAAAATACAGTTTTGCAAAACACCAGAGGGGTATTTGGGATATCAGACACTGACGGTGAATGAGGGGTTTGACTCATACCTCTGCGCTAGTTCATCTGAATGGTGTTGGATGGATGGGTTGATGCTCAATGTGGCTCAGTCAAGCTCCCATGGTCCTTGCTATTTGTTTTGGACCTTCCCCAAATTGTTTCCACAACGTTGGAAGCATAAAGTTGTTCAAAATGCATCTGACATTCAAGAGATGTGTCCCAATGAGATTATACACCCATTCATTTGGTTTTTAGTTATCGTAGGGATATGTTAGTGTGTAGGAAGGGATTCCTGTTTTGCCCCTTTGCCCCTCAGAGTGCAAATATTACTTAAATATTACTGTGATTGAACAATTAAAGGTTTTATAAATGCAACCGTGCAGGTTCAGTTTATTTCTGCTGTAAAATGAAAACCTTATAAAAGGCTTTTATGTCGCAGCTGATGTTACTCGGAATCGATGTCACAGCTTAATACAGCTGTGTAATTTTTCCTTATTGTTTTTCTCTGGCGTTGTGTTCTGCAGTCACAACGAACACGAGTCTCTGAGGACAGAGCGTGTGAGCGAGAGAGAGGGAGCGAGAGAGCGAGAGCGAGAGTGAGCGAGCAGTGAGTGGGTGTGTGGTCTGAGTTGCTGTCACTGTGCTGCAGTCTAATACTTTGCTCTTCAGAACTCTGCTTTTTCATCTCCCTCGTCTCGCTTTGCCTGTTTCGCTCGCTTTCTCTCATTAGTGTAATGCTTCTGCTTCCTGTGCCAGGGGAGAGGGGGTGACTCATACCCCCCCCCACCACCCCCACCCGTCCTTCCACCTTCCACCATTTATTTTTCTCTCCCACAAACACACTTCTCCACAGTACAACAATTTTTTCCCTTCAAGTCAACACATTATTATGTTATTAATGAACTTTCTGAATATCTGCAACGTCTGATTATTAAAAGTCCACTACTCCACCTCTCTCTTCCTCTCGCTACCTGTGCAGACCAGGAGAACGTTCAGTCTTCTGTTTGTCCTCTTCCTCTTTTTTAGGTGGTGGAACGATGTCCTCAGCACAGAGCCGGGACATCTCGGACTACCACGTCAGCGGTAAGAGCTTGCATGAGATAAAAACATCCTGTTATTGATCAGTAATGAGTTTCGTATATAGGATTCATGTGTGTGTGTGTGTGTGTGTGTGTGTGTCAGTGGTCCGTGAGCCACCTTCCTGGGAGGTTGGTGTGTACATGTTGGGTTTTTTAATTCTGCTGGGCATTGTTGGTGTGAACCTGTGGAAACTGTGGAAGTCAGGTTCCTTCCCCGCACCCTCGCCATATCCCAACTTCAACTATCGCTATTTGCAGGAGAAATATGGGAACTCCTACCCTGAAGTCAGACAGAAGGTAATTCTTTGCCCCCCTCCTCCTCCATGAGTTGAAATACTTTTAAGATAGTTCGAATTTTTTTCTCTTTCACAGTGCGTTGCGGCTTCGAACCACAGACGGGCCTCGTCCGCCAGCCGCAAGCCCAGCCTCCAGCTTGCAGACACTCCGGACAGCTTCCGTGAGCTGGGCCCTTTGGAGCTGATGAACCGAGAGCCTGAACTGAAACGCTCATCCTCAGTGGACTCGTTATGCTCCATCTCATCAATCGGGCAGACCTTTGGTCATGATGTCACTGTGGGCCAGCTGGAGGTGACGCTGGAGTTGGAGGCTCGTACCTCGCTTTTGCATATCACCCTGCATCAGGCCAAGGACCTGCTGGAGAAAGAGGAGGAGAACTTCCCTGGCTGCTACATCACTGTGGTGCTGCTGCCTGATGAGATCAGCGTGGGAGCCACGCAGGTGAGCAGACAGGACAATGCCCTTTGCTGTTAATACCAGTTTATTTTTATGCGTTCTGTCAGTGGGCATGAGTTCTGTTGATGGTATGATGTAACGATAATCTTGGGTATCAGGTTTAGGATTTAAACACACGACTGGTATATTTCTCCGTCCTGGTCGGTAAGCTTCTGTATCGTCCTGCATGTTGCACCATTGTTCGAGAGGCTCAGCGTTTCCTCCCACTCTGTCTGAACATGGACTTGATTTGAAATGCAGGTCACGTGCAGATCTGCAGGAATCCCCTGGTCATCAATCAAACTGTGGCTCTGTTTGTAATGAGCAGCAGTGGTGCCATGTTAGAGTCGTACACTCAGAATCATAATGCAGTCTAAATGACCCTCATTCAGCCTGTAGTGCCATGAGAGAGCGTGTGAGAGGAAGCGAGAGAGAGAGAGAGAGAGAGAGAGAGCTGTAGAAAGAGAGCTGAAATCAGCACTTTTGCTCAGCATGGCTCCATAGAAAAAAAACGACTGCTGTGTTCCTGTACATAGTATATCGTAACTGTTTGTTATAAAAATGCTTTCTAGTAAACAATGTCCTCCACAGAAAACATATTTTATTGTAAATTACTATTAATTTACTGCAGAAGTGGATCATGACCTTGAAGTTATGTCCCTGGACTCTCGGCTAATGACTGACACATTTTCAACGAGAACAACAATGACAATTATAATGTTACGGTTTACTAGAGATTATCATAATCACAGATTTGTTAAAAATGTTAAAATATTTGCAGAGTGATAATTGTGTAAAGTGAAATATCGCTTTAATGTGTTAATCTCAGAATAGACTGATGAATAGACTGATGCATGCACAACATTCTCGACCTCAGCAGAAATTATTTGCGGTTTCCATGGTGAGCCAATACCTAGACAACTTTCTTTCTCTGGTTTGGTCCACCTGCCAGTCATTTAATTCGAGCCTGGCTTATTTAATGTCCACTTAATTTAGAAAGAGGCTGTGATTGGTTAATTGCAGTATCATTGAAGATGTAATTACTGCTCTAGCCTGCTGTAAAGAATCAAGCGGGACCACCGATCACAGATGGGCTTTTAAAATTACATTATGAAGCTGAAAGGTCACGAGTGCAGACACATTAGCTACAGTCACACTTCGCTCCATCATTAGAGTCGATAGCTTGTGTTTCTGCCTGAGGGAGGTTTGTTTTCCGCTCGTCTCAGACTGACTGCTGTACGAAGCAGCTGAGAGCAGCACTGCAGCCTTTCACCTCGCTGACACAAGGATACAGCAGATCAGCTTACTTTGCTTTTAGTCTTTAGGACCCCTGGTACTGTCTAATCTTTATATCTGGACTCATAAACAGGGATAGAATCTGCCACTGTGAAGAAGTTGCTCAGGTCCTTCTACAAAAAATAAGACGTAACCTGGTGGAATATTCTGTAAGCAAAGAGTGTAAAACAAAAACTCTGAAAGGGTTAAAATAGGTGACAATAACAGGACATTAAAGCATATTTTAATGAGGGCCTTTTGCATTTCAATGGGTAAAATAATATTAAAACATAGGACAGACAGTAAATGAGCAGACGGGTTCCAGTTTAGTAGTATCGGTATTTATTGAGCTGATGTTTCTGATAACCAATATACAGTATTCAAGCTATCTTAAATATATTTGCATAAACAAATATAGAGACTCATTAAACTGTGATCTCTGACTGAATGAAGTGTTCTAATGTGTAGATTATTTCTTACAGGTTCAGAGCAATGCTTTCACCGTGCTGTTTGACGAGCGTTTCTCCATCCCGCTCGACCCTGCTGCCGTGGACGACTACAGTCTGCGTTTCTCTGCATTTGGAGTGGACTCTGATGAAAGGAACATCAGTGCTGGGCTGGCTGAACTCAAACTCTCTGATCTGGACCTGTCCATAAGGCCGTTTAATGCCTGGTTGTACCTGCAGGACATGAACAAGGTGGGCTGAAGATGTTTATTAAAGCCAGTTTTAACTGCGCTGGGCTTCTGGCTGGTGGTGCAAAAGAAACAAAGGTTGCATCCTAGTTGGATCCCGGGTGCCATAAGTCCAAGGGTACATCCTTTTGGGTAAAAATATTATAATAAAAATAATAATCCTTCCCAGGAGATAAAATAGAAGAACTTAATATCTGACATCAAGATCATTTAAAGACTCTCTGCTATAAGGGACATCATTGATCCAGGAATATTATCCTTCTGATTGTGCAATGAGTCTGTGTAAAAGTGCATTAGTGAGGTTAATGAAGTGGGATAAAAATGTTCATTTGGCACTTTGCATCATCTTTAAAGAGATTACTATCAGAGTTTGCATCATGAATGTAAACGTAGTATGATAAAGTTTACTGCGTTCTGACTCCACAGGCTGTGAATGCAGTCGGAGAGGTTCTCCTGTCACTCAGCTACCTCCCCACAGCTGAACGCCTGACTGTGGTGGTTGCTAAAGCAAAGAACTTGGTGTGGACTAATGGCAAAAACACCGCAGGTCGGCAACAACTTCTAAACCTTCTATAGCAGAATACCCGTTTAACTTAATACCATTTTACCAAACCTCCACTTCTGAAATCAAACAGATCCATTTGTGAAAGTGTACCTTCTCCAAGACGGCAGGAAGATCAGCAAAAAGAAAACTTCCGTCAAAAGGGATGATACCAACCCTATCTTCAATGAGGCTATGATCTTCTCTGTGCCTGCTATTGTGCTACAGGTAACACAGCTGCAAACGGATCCATGTACCATAAGACTTTATTAAAATCAGAAGACAAGTGAATGAACCTTTATTTCTAAATCAAGAGAAAGTAAAAGTGACGGGAAATGTTTTAATGATTTATCATTTTTTGGTGTGTCTATGGGAATGGAGGCTCATGGCCAGGCCACTGTTCAATTAATTTAACTAAATTTCTATTGTTCTTAGTGAGAGTGATGTAAGGGCTCTGTTCCTATCACCATAGAGCATATGGTTTATTTTATAATATATGGTGTGTGTATAATATATATATATATATATATATATACACACACACACACGCCCGCTTCATGCAGGGTGTGTTTATTATGCAGCATAATATACCCCCGTGACACCATAAATTAAAATATAGTAAATGAATTGCCCAGTCTAACTCATTAACATTTTAAAACTGATGATATAATAACCTGTCTTTGCTTATGTCTGTGCTTCACTCTTCATGCAGGACCTTTCTCTAAGAGTCACAGTGTCTGAGAATACAGAGGACGGGCGCGGCGACAATGTAGGACACGTGATAATCGGGCCAGAGGCAAGCGGCATGGGCATCACTCACTGGAACCAAATGCTGGCCACTCTGCGCAAACCCGTCTCCATGTGGCACCCGTTGCGGAGGACCTAATTTTAGATTTTCCCCCCATTCCCGACTGCATGGTGCCTACTCTCTGTGACCCACCTGTATAGACTGGGGTTCGAAAAGAGGGTGTCTTTCAGGAAAAGCCGTGTCTTTTTAGAACCTTCGTGCAGCCAGAGTACAAATGTGTTCTTATTAACAGTACTGTGCAGATCTTGACATTAGTCCTTTAATCCAGGTTAAATCAGTCTTTATTTGTAGCAGTTCTCACAGGGTGGCTGAATAAACAGGCTGAAGTGCCAGACGACACTGCATTGTACCTTTTACAGTTAGAAATAATGTTATCTACAGTATATGTTCTTATTATTTATTTTTATTAAACAAATTATTGTTATCATGAGGCTGCTGGGTGTTAAGCAATAGAACACTGGACTAATTTTTAGACATTAAAAAGTGAAGTAGTTCAGACAATGTGAACGTGTGAATACTTTGATATCTTTCATCACAGCCTCTCGGTATCTATACTGCGTGAGTGGGAGCATCCTTTCTAGTGCTGTGTGATGTTATGATGGAATGTAAATCTTTCAGGGCTAGACTCTTAATGTACTAATATCACTAATGCGTTTCTTATTTACCCTGAACCTCAATATACACTCTTTATAACTGGCGTAGTTTAGAATCAGTTTAGATTTTATTATGTATGCATACATATTCCTCTCTGTCCTCTTTGCATTCTCTCTAGAAAATATTTTATATAATATATATATATATTCTTGCCTCCGTAGTGACTACAGTAAGTAGTTAGGCAATAAGCTGTTTTTCTTTAATGCAGAACCAGTTGTGGTGTGAATGTGACATTATATTGACATCAAAATGTGACATCATATTGCCCTGAGTACTTTGTCTGCTGGCAAGTTTTTAAGTTTGATTTTGTTATTTTTATTTGAAAAGATATTGTATTTATCTTAACAGGTGTGTGTTTTGTTCTAGCTAAAGTTGACTATTCCAAGTATCAGAGCTCAGTATTTCAGATGTTTCCTGACTAACGCCACAGTACACAACATACGTCCTTTTGTGCCAATATTCTTCATTCTAATATTCCTTAGAAAAGCAATATTTACACATAGGATTTAGTATTTTGAATGTCTGTGATTCTTCGGGAGTAATTTTGCGGTGCATGTATTAAATATGATAAACTGATGTTCAAATATAAAACTACAAAAAAAATATGCCTTTCTTTGTGTTCTTTGTAATTTGCAAACAATGGTGGCTCATTAAGGCCCAGATTTGTTAAATGGATCATAAATATGTACATCAGAAACTTAATGATGGTCATCTTCTCACTATTGTTGCTGTTATAATGATGATTTTAATTGATTACACTTTTTAACGCCAAATCTTGTCTTTTATGCATTTAGGCACTATGATGCTGGAACATCTTTCCCCAAACTTCCCACAAAGACAGAATCATACACTGGTTAGCTCACATGGCTTATAGATACCATCCAAAACCTGACAAATTCAATGGACGAGAGTTCAGAAGCTCCTTTCGAACAAGGGGTCCTATGTGCAAATGTAACATCACCTAGAATAAAGTTTTGACTTGAAAACTTTGATTTCAGTTTGTATTAACCCGCTAATGCTTATCATTTCACAAATGACCATTTTTTTGTTCTTTATGAAAATGAAAAAGTAGAAAACTGCTGTGCATAATAATTTGGAACATGCATTTTGAGCCTTTTATTATTTTTTAAAAATATACTGTTATCATTGGCAGTTTGTTAAGATAAGATAAACCTTTATTTGTCCCACAATGGGGACATGTCCCACATTCTCAGCAGCAGATACAATAGAAGAAAGGTGAAAAAGGTATCCAGTCATTAGAAGAGATTTAAAAAACTAGGAAAAATTTCCATTTAAACAGAATTAGAAATCTATATATACACAATAAAATTCTAATGTTCTAATTTTCAGTTCAAAAACCTTTCAGTCGTACTCTTATAGTTGATGATTGGAAAATGACCGCAATTCATAAAGGTACTTTTGGAAAATCTGAGAAAATATTATTTGCATAACAATTTGGAAACACAGGGCGGCATGGTGGCTTAGTGGTTTAGCACGTTCTCCTCTCAGCACTAGGGATTCCCGGTTCGAATCCCCATCTGGGTGGAGTTTCCATGTTCTCCCCGTGTCTGCGTGGGTTTCCTCCGGGTTCTCCGGTTTCCTCCCACAGTCCAAAAACATGGATCAAGTCAATTGAATTCTCAAAATTGCCCCATATAGTGTGTGTGTGTGAGTGAGTGTGTGCCCAGCGATGGATTGGCGCTCTGTCCTGGGTCTATCTGCCCGGCGCCCGAGACGTTCTCCCCTGGATGGGCATGGGGGACCCCCCCGCGACCCTAATAGAGGATAAAGCGGGAGATAATGAATGAATAAATGAATTTGGAAACACAGGGTAGTACGAGGAACCGTGTTATGACGTCTTTCGTGTGCATTCAGACGGACACGTGGTAGAGCCAATCAAGATACAGCGTCGAAGCTGGAGGCGGTGCGTGCGGAAGTTCAGGAACAAAAAAAACAGGCGCTGCGGGCTGCAGGTGCTGGACGCTCACTGACCACAGAGCGCTTCATCCTGCAGGAGAGAAGGCAGCGGGCAGATGGCGGACGACCGGGGAAAAGCCGCGGATCAGATGAAAGCGTGGAAGGAAGGCCGAGGCGCTCAGGTATCAAACACGTCAGAAATAACTGAACATGTTTTTCGGGTTCGACTCCCGAAGCTGCGCAGCCAAAAATCAGGCCAGAGGTCAGTCCGCAGCTCGTCTGCGATTATTATTAACGCCATTAATCTCTTTAATAAGTTGTTAGGAGATCGGGGTTACGGAAGAACAGCTGGCTGCATCTAATATAAATATGCGACGTTGATGTAAACTCATGTTAGCCCGCAGCTCGTTGGCGATTGTACAATGTTTAAATGTTTTAATGCGTGCACGTTCGGTTTTATAACGCACTTTAAGTCACAATCGTTCCTCATATAACTCATGTATAATGTTTTGAACTTGGCCCCGGACAGGAATCGCCCCGTTTAACTTCTCAAATCTGATTGGCCGCTTGAATCGGACCAGCGAGCCAATCGGAGCGTGGTGTCAAAGTTCAAACGAGGTTTGGCTGCGGTGTGGTCGCCCGCTTGTGCAACCGAGGGCACGCGCCTCCCGGCCGAGATTAAAAGGCATCAAAGTCCAAAAGTTTGCCCCGAAAAGCGCGTTGTTTTAATCCACTCTGACCCCCTGATGTTTGTTTTGAATGAAAGCTAACCTTGTTTATTGTGTGTTTTTTTATTTTTATTATTATTATTCATTCATTCATTATCTCCCGCTTATCCTCTATTAGGGTCGCGGGGGGGTTCCCCATGCCCATCCAGGGGAGAACGTCTCGGGCGCTGGGCAGATAGACCCAGGACAGGGCGCCAATCCATCGCTGGGCACACACTCACTCACACAGACACACTCTATAGGGGGCAATTTTGAGAATTCAATTAACTTGATCCATGTTTTTGGACTGTGGGAGGAATCCAGAGAACCCGGAGGAAACCCACGCAGACACGGGGAGAACATGGAAACTCCACCCAGATGGGGATTCGAACCGGGAATCCCTAGCGCTGAGAGGCAAACGCGCTAACCACTAAGCCACCGTGCCGCCCTATTATTATTATTATTTTTTTTATTTTTTTTTGGGTGTATTAACCAGTGATGTATAGAATTCCCAAATGTAACCAAACTACACCTTTAAACTCTAAACCTAAGGGACTGGACCATCAGTGAGTCCATCAAGCTGTAGTATGCTGATAACACCACCAGAGGGGGTTGTAACTTCAAAACTGTGACCAGTCTGTTATTAAAATTTAAACCAATCTCTGCTTTCGTTGCCTGATTTGCGTTTTCAGAGTTGTTTTGATTTGGCCCTCTCATTTTTAGCGGCCTGATGTTCTGACCACGGGAGCGGGGGTGCCAGTGGGTGATAAGCTAAACCTTCAGACCGCCGGACCGAGGGGCCCTCTGCTGGTTCAGGATGTGGTCTTTACCGATGAGATGGCCCACTTTGACCGCGAGCGGATTCCTGAGCGGGTGGTCCATGCTAAAGGAGCAGGTCAGCTTTAAATAGAAGTTCATACCACCAAGAACGCAGCGTTGAATCAAGGGTTTGAGTGTTTGTTTATAAGCTTGTTGACGTGCCATGATGTCACTGTATTCATATAATACTCCTCCTAAAACACCTTTAACACTGCAGATCCTACAGGGTGATACTTACATATGCTAACATTGTGATATAAACTTTATTTGAAAATGCAGCACATTATTATTATTATTATTATTATTATTATTAATCATGCTTAATGACCCTTTATTAGTGTAGTGTTCAGGATTGAGATGGACCTAAATGTATTAACTCCACACTTTACTGCTACTCCTTTTCAGGTGCATTTGGTTATTTTGAGGTGACCCATGACATCACTCGCTACTGCAAGGCCAAGGTGTTTGAGCATGTTGGCAAGATGACGCCCATCGCTGTGCGCTTTTCCACAGTGGGTGAGTCTTTTTATTTTTTTCCTTCACATGTGATTTTAATGATAAAATCTAGTTAAGCATTGATCCACGGTTTATTTTTGTAAAAGAAACAAGAAGCAGCTGAAAAAAAAATTGTGTAAAAATAATCAGAATGAATTCTCTACAAACAAAAAAACTAAGATGGACCTTAAAAATAATCATCAGCTGCAGCCCTTTTGTTTTGAACTGTACAATAAAACCATGAGGTTCTTTGCTTCCAGCTGGTGAGTCAGGTTCAGCTGACACAGTGCGGGACCCTCGTGGCTTTGCGCTGAAGTTCTACACTGAGGATGGCAACTGGGACCTGACGGGAAACAACACACCCATCTTTTTCATCAGGGATGCCATGTTGGTGAGAAAGCCGCATCCTGATGGTTATCGTAATGAGCAGAGCCCAGCGTGCGTTTACTCAGCACCACGTTTGTGTTCCGTTAGTTCCCGTCCTTTATCCACTCCCAGAAGCGGAATCCCCAAACTCACCTAAAGGATCCAGACATGGTGTGGGACTTCTGGAGCCTCCGTCCTGAGTGTCTGCATCAGGTGCGTAGGAGTTCATTCATTCATTCATTATCTCCCGCTTATCCTCTATTAGGGTCGCGGTGGGGTTCCCCATGCCCATCCAGGGGAGAACGTCTCGGGCGCTGGGCAGATAGACCCAGGACAGGACGCCAATCCATCGCTGGGCACACACTCACTCACACAGACACACTCTCAATGGGGCAATTTTGAGAATTCAATTAACTCGATCCATGTTTTTGGACTGTGGGAGGAAACCGGAGAACCCGGAGGAAACCCACGCAGACACGGGGAGAACATGGAAACTCCACCCAGATGGGGATTCGAACCGGGAATCCCCAGCGCTGAGAGGCGAATGTGCTAACCACTAAGCCACCGTGCCGCCCCTGCGTAGGAGTTATGTTTGAATATGTCATTAAATTATAAATATTATTTTTCACTGCTGTGCAGAAACAGGTTCTTCTGAACATGGGAGTGGATTCGATATTCTCTTATGGAGTTGAGGTGTATTTTAATAACTAAACTGTAAATGTGCTGTTCCTCAGGTGTCGTTCCTTTTTAGCGATCGTGGAATTCCGGATGGACATCGTCATATGAATGGTTACGGCTCTCACACCTTTAAGTTGGTCAATTCTGATGGCGTCCCAGTCTACTGCAAGTTCCACTATAAGGTGTGTGTTCTCATCTGCATGTGTGTATCTGATGTCTGTGTTTGTTTGTAACACTGTCTCTCTCTCTATCTCGTGTTTAGACTGATCAGGGCATCAAGAACCTGACCGTGGAGGAGGCAGACCGCCTCGCCTCCTCCGACCCTGACTACGCCATCTCTGACCTGTACAACGCCATCGCCAATGGTAACTTCCCATCCTGGACCTTCTACATCCAGGTGATGAGCTTTGAGCAGGCGGAGAGGTACCGCTGGAACCCGTTTGATCTGACCAAGGTGCTCACAGCCAATTCATGCATTTTTTTTCATTTTTTTTAAATAATGGTTTAAATAAGTAATTTCCTGAATATGATTCCTGACTAATTATAGGTGGATCGCTTGCTGTTTTTCAGGTTTGGTCTCATAAAGATTACCCCCTGATCCCAGTGGGGCGCTTGGTGCTGAATCGAAATCCTGTGAATTATTTTGCTGAAGTGGAGCAGATGGCCTTTGATCCCAGCAACATGCCACCTGGTATTGAGCCAAGTCCTGACAAGATGCTGCAGGTGATTCCACTTCTGGTTTTTACTTTCACCCTATTTTATTTATACAAACTCACTCATGACCATGAAAGAAATGTTTAATTCCTTAATTGTTTCATATTTGTGTTACTGCTGAAAGCTGTGTGTGTGTGTGTCAGTGTTCACATTAATAATGTTGGCATTAGTATAACGATACCAGTGGCTCAGACACAGTAGTGTCTGTATAAGAACTGAACTAGAAAGTACCAATTGTGTCTTGTGCTAGGTGATGTTTTTTTTAATATAGATATTCAAACCCATTACGTCATGGAAACAGAAGCAAGAGTATTTAATGTTCTGTCTATTTTACTAATATCAGTCATTCTGTACATTCATTTTAATTTATAAGTTTTCACTGGTGTAATTTTATCATAACACAGAGGAATTCCAATCACATATCAGACTCTCTTCTTTGTTTTATTATGGTGACCCAATTTGGTTTATTCAGACAAAGTTAACATTGTGGCCAACATGCACACACGCATACACATACACACACGCACACTAAAATGCCTACATAGCTATTCATTATTATGTATTTATTATATATGATATTTATACTGTGTGTATATATATATATATATATATATATATATATATATATATATATTATACAAGTAGTTACTACGTTATGCTTTGCGTGTTATGAATTTCACATGAATACAGAATCCAAACCTCCCTGTGGTCTGCAGTTAGTCTGAACATTTAAAGCTTTCTAAAGAACCAAATTGGTTTTAACCTAGTTTGGATTTCCTGTAATGCGTTCATTCATACCACATTTGTAGAAACTGTCTTGGTTTTATGCAAAACGTCCTGCAACTTTTATGTTTTAGTTAAAAAAAATTAACTTAATAACTAATTAATAACTTCTTATTACTTTTAAGATGCTAAACATTTTTTTATATATATAAAAAACAACCAAAGAAGACCCATTTAATCAGTTTATTAAACACGCTCTTGATTCCAAAATGAATGTGAATGCAGTCCATCAGATTTCCATCTCTATACTGAGATCATATGGTGTGGGTTTGAGAGGTGACCCTCCTCATAGACATGTCTGCAGTTACTTTTACCAGTGAGTTTTCATGTGAACAATGGTTTATATGTATGTGATATTTTATATGTGAGAATGTGGGTAAATTAGAAAGATGTTTGTACAGATGGTGTTAACCAAAAGGCTTGAGAAAGTTCACAGGAATTAGGAGTTATGTCTAAAGCAAGTGCATCCTTAATCCCTTTAATATCGGCCTTTCTACTGAGGAACACTTGCTGAAGACAATTCCTGAAATGGTGCGTGGTGGAAAAGCTTTGAAACAATTGTTGTCAGGGTATTTTAAACATTTGTTCCTCCCCAAAAGGGGAGGTAAATGAAATCCCCAAACTTGCCGTAATAAAAAATAGTATATTCACGTCCCATGCACCTGACTGCTTGGGTGGTGAATAAACTATTTCATTATTTAGAAGAATTATCAGGTTAATGTGATCACTATATTTAGCATTATTTCTAATTTTCACCTCTGTCATGTGTTAGACATCAGTAACCATGGTGGTACTATGGGGTTATGTCTGTTTGTGGTTTCACATTGCTTTTTAAAAATGTTAACTAACTATTCAACCTTATAAGCCTTCAGCGGTCCATTTCAGTCTTAAGCCTTTGACCCAAAGGTGCTGGAGGTTAACACACAGTAATTAAACAATGTTGAATTTATGTTTTAAAAAGGGTCGCCTCTTCTCTTATCCTGACACCCACCGTCATCGCCTTGGAGCTAATTACCTCCAGTTGCCTGTGAACTGCCCTTACCGTGCCCGTGTGGCCAACTATCAGAGAGATGGGCCCATGTGCATGTCTGATAACCACGGTGAGTGTATATTGGTCTCGAGCGACTACAAATTGCAACAACAAATCATGTTCAGTGTTTAAACCTAAGAATTCCTGCAGGGGGCGCCCCCAACTACTACCCCAACAGCTTCAGCGCCCCCACGACTCAGCCACGCTTCGTGGAGTCCAAGTTCAGAGTGTCGGCGGATGTTGACCGCTACAACAGTTCGGATGAAGACAACGTAACTCAGGTGATTCAAACTGGCTGGGTTTCACATGCCTTGTATTGGTTTGACAGAATTATATAGAATTTCTTATAAGAAAAAATGAAATTTGAATCAAACTTTCCATATTTACTTCATTCTATATTTTTTATTAATTTTTTTACTTATGAGTTGTCCATCATGGTTCGTAATTAGACTGCTATAAGATTTGATTATGTCTTAAGTTTTGCTGAAGTGTCAATTCAATGAAAGTTCTCGAACTGTTTCTGATGTCCTGTGATCCATGTGTGACCTGCAGGTCCGTACGTTCTTCACAGAGGTGCTGAACGAAGCCGAACGCGAGCGTCTGTGCCAGAACATGGCCGGCCACCTGAAAGGCGCTCAGCTCTTCATTCAGAAGCGCATGGTAACGTCCTGCACCCAGCTCCACCTTTCTCACGGGATGTGCAGCATCATGGTGTTATCGGTTTCTGACGAGCTCATCTTTTCTGCTCTCATCAGGTCCAGCGTCTGATGGAAGTGCACCAGACTTACGGCTCTCGTGTTCAGGCGCTGCTTGATAAGTACAATGCCGAGGGCAAAAAGGTGAGCCGTGCACCATCTTCTGCAAATTTTAAAATTAGTTTTTAGGTTTTGGAATATTTAGACTGTTTAGTGCTTTTTCATCATTTAGAATTTCCTTGACCCTCTCTTTCAGAACTCTGTGCATGTCTACACCCAGGGGGGTGCGTCCTCCAAGATCTGACGAGGTTCTCTTTAATAAGAGCACCAGTCTGATTTACCATCAATGTTTCAGGATGTTCACCAATCCGTCCATGCTTATGAAAATCATATCTCAGTTAATTAATACAGTGAATAATCGAATGAGTTTGGGGAGATAGTTTAGTTATCAAAGATCAGAAAAATCGGATGTTTTCTGTTAACTGGACCTGAATGTTCACTTAATCCTGGTTCTCATCTGTCAGTATTTAATCGGCTCAGTGCTCAAAACGTTATCGAGTCCTAGATCCTATTGTGGGTCACATGGACCCTGTTTCTGCCTGCAAACTCACCAAGTGCTACTCACGGATCATGATGCAATGTGGATTGATCAAAATACACTAAAACAATAAGCAACACTTTTAAAAGCAGAATTTGAAATAATGCATTTTATTAAAACAACATGGCATTCAAGTATTTTAAAGATTGTGAGATAATAAAGTAAAAAAAAAAATTTTTCTGTGGAAAAACTTGCTATTTAAATAATTTCCTTTTTTTGTTTTGTAATAATTCCTACTCATTAAAAACAAGAAATATGCATTTGATTGTTTTATTGTTCACCGAGATTTAACATCATCGCTTCCTGTTTGATTCGTTGGATTTAAAATGGAACGTCTTTTAAGTTCCCATCACGTTCAATAATTTAATTCTGTATTTAATTCCTTCGTCTCCTTCTTTATCACTGTTGCATTAATTACATTAAAATATTAAATGATTTTTAATTAAAAGTAATGTTTGTATTTTTATTTTATTCTTCAGTTACTGGTTTGTTGTGTGACATTTATGTTAGTACATAGCTTTTAGAAAAGAGTTCTCTTTAGTTTTTGTTTCAGCTATAGAACAGATGAGGTTACATCACATTGTTGAAAAATGCACTTGCAGTCATGACCAAAATTGTGAGAAATATTCGGGTTTTACAATCGATTTGTATTAACTCTAAGTGGTTATGCATCAGGTGAATTGCAATCAACACCAGTCTTTTTTTTCTGGTACATGAATCACAGAATCTTTGTTTTTACCTCATCTCACTGATGCCACAGCCTGTTTCAAGTGATTTTTCTCTTTGGCTCGTGTGAAAGTGCAGCTGATTTCACTTTGTTATGCTGATTAAATCAGAAGAGCAGGTTGTGTTAAGAGTTGGTGGTGCTTAAAATCACCTTCCTGGCTTAATCTTCTGTTCTGCCAAGGAAAACTGTGCAGTCGTCATTGCGTTGCGTTAAAAGGTCTTTAAAACACGGACATGTCTGCTTCTAAGATTAAATCGACCATTTAGCAATTCTTAAAAAAAACTCATCGAGGGAACATTGACATTCTGCAGGAAGAACACGGTTCGGACTAAAGTTACATTATTTTCTTTGAGGACGCTGCCATCAGGACTGACCGGAGAAGAAACGGTAAGTGCACACCCAGGTCACAGGTCACATAGAATTCATTTCTGCATTTTAAACTCTCCATGTGCTACAACAGTGCTTTAAAACAATCTTACAATTGCAGTTTTTACAAAAAAGCCACATTATTCAATTTTCCTTTTTGAAAAATAATATGGTTAAATATATTGTAGTAATATGTATATAGAAACCCATCTTTGAATAGGATGTTTTGTAATAGAAATGTCTCATTGTTTCGTTTTGTTTACTTGGTTAATTTCTGGTTACTAATGGCAGGAAGTATAGTTTACTTCCCCTATTTAAATACCACAATGTGAACAGTGCAATATTGAGGAATTGTTGCTGTTGTACATTCATAACACTTCTGTTTTCACATAAACTTTTACAATCTGCCATCGTGACATAAACCCTGCTCTGGATTTAATGAATTAATAATTTGACTATTGTTCATGTTCATTGCTATCATTTAACCTCTTACTTTTTAAAATTGCATTGATGGAATAAAATAACTTAACCTTAACATGGACCTAAAATTTGAGCCAGAATTACAGAAATACACAATATTAAAGTTATATGGTTATCTTATTTTGATTGTAAAAGATTTGAATTACTTTAAGGGTGTAATTTTTATAGACTGCAAACTTAAGATGATTTGACCTTTCTTTAAAGCAGTGCATAACAAGATATCACAGAGCAAGTGATATTAAGTGTACTGAGCAAACCCTCGTTTGTTTTGTAGGTTAAAGTGTTAATAAACTAAATTAATGTTGCTGATGAATTTGAATTCATTATTATTTATTGATGTTACTGAATTTCGTTTTTCGGTATCAAATGGCAGTCAGTTCAACAATGTTTCTCGTTTAAATAAGGATTTTATTCGTTTCTGTTACAAACTAAAAAACAAAGTTAACAAAATTATTCTGTTCTAAGTTGATCTATATTTATTTTTTTATTATTCTCTTTATTGTAAATTAGGAGACATTGTTATAAAAAAGGTGTACTTTCTAACAAATTTATAGACAAATCATACTACAGTGGGCGTGTAAAAATACTTTATCCCATTTTGTCATGTGGGAGGGGGGTGAGGTGAGTGAGCGTGTGTGGGGGGGCGCAAAATGTTTTCTTCTTTCCGGGGGGGGGGGGGATTTGAAATTCACTGCTTTAAAGTAATATTAACCATTTAATTGTCCTTCTTTGTTTTTTCATGTAGCAATGATTAGTGAGGATGTATTAAACGTTTGATTTTATGAATTTCGAAATTTATTCATTGTAAAATAAAACAGAAAAAAAGGAGTAAAAAAAGTACTGACATTAAATAAGAGACATCACGTGATTTATCTGAACTCTATGGTGGGTGTCAATGAACAGAAAGGTCTGCCAACATTTCAGCAGATCACATGACCCACCTGTTATGCCTAAATAGGGGTTTCGTGCGGTGGTTGTGTATTCCACTCGCGTGAGATGCAAACATCTCTGTTTGACTGTTCTTTGTAAATCTACATTCGCACCTGAAACTTGACAGAGGGCAAGTTGTGGTGGCAAAAGCATCAAGGGTGTGACGGCGACAGGTTGAGTAGAATATTGGTCAACATGCAGAACTGGGCAGGTCAGGACAGCATGCCAATGGCTAATAATGCGGTGCAGCCCGGTGTGGTGGTGGTGAGCATGCCTGAGCATCCAACAGATTACGTCGTTTGGTCCTTGTGCAACATGGTGTATGGAAACCCATGCTGCCTGGGTTTGATTGCGTTTTATCTTTCCATCAAGGTAAGCTGCAATGAATTGTCATTTTAATGCCTTTCCTAATAAAAAGAACAAAGCCATTTCGTAACTGCACCATTGTATTTTAAAAGGTTTCATTCATTCATTCATTATCTACCGCTTTATCCTTTAGTATGGTCGCGGTGGGGTTCCCCATGCCCATCCAGGGGACAACATTTCGGGCGCTGGGCAGATAGACCCAGGACAGGGCGCCAATCCATCGCTGGGCACACATTCACTCATACACACACTCTATATGGGGCAATTTGGAGAATTCAATTGACCTGATCCATGTTTTTGGACTGTGGGAGGAAACTGGAGAACCCAGAGGAAACCCACGCGGAGACGGGGAGAACATGGAAACTCCACCCAGATGGGGATTCGAACCGGGAATCCCTAGTGCTGAGAGGCGAACGTGCCAACCACTAAGCCACCGTGCCGCCTTTAAAAGGTTTCAGCTTTGTTTTTTTGTATATTGAATTTAATAATGGTGTTCCAAGGTCAGCTGTATAAAACTCGTGAGTTCTTTTTCCTTTCACAATCTGAAGATGATTTCAGCACAGCCATAAATGTGTGGATATTTGTCTGCTTTGTGGTGGACTGGTGCCCATGTCTGCTGTTGAGGGAAATCATATATTTTTAAAATAGAGATATTGCCTTTTATATGATCTTATGCGTTTGCATGAATGTTTGCACTGCAGGCCAGAGACAGGAAGGTGATGGGAGACCTGCCCGGAGCAGCATCATACGGAAAAAAGGCGTGCTGTGTAAATGGTTTTGCTCTTGCACTTTTCGTTGTCTGCGTCATCGTCAGCATTGTAGTGACGGTGAAAAATCGCACCTGATCCGTCATTTAATGAGTTTTATGAAAATTGTCACAGAAATGAAATTCAATAATGACTTACAGAACCAAAGAAATGTTTGTACTTTGTTTGTAAACTTAAGTCAATAAAGATGGTTTCAATTTTAAAAATTATATATATTTTTCTTCTACATTCTACAAGATTTTATCTCCATATCTAATTCCCCAGACAAACCAATACTTAAAATAAATGTAAGTAAAATGATTTAAGGACCTAAAACCATTTAAAACGAAATAATTCTCTTTGAATATGTGTTTTAGAGTGGTGTTAAAATAGTGTGCAGTTCGAAAGAACCGTCCTTACAATGCACTACAATTCCTTGTTCTTGTATTTAAGACATGTCATGCAACGCACGTAAAAAAACTGGGTGTGGTTTCGAGTTTACAAAAAATACTGAGTCAAAAAAAAGTACCAACGATTAAAAGTACAAATAATAACTCACTTCTGATCGTTTCACAGTAAAATGTCTTAGTTATAAATTAACTGGATGAAATTAATTGATTTGAATATTTTGGTGTTACCTTATATGTTCCACGAGGGGGCAGTATTAAAACAAAATTCGCAAAGAGCAACGTTCAAAATAACCCCGTTACTCTTCTTAACTTCTATAAAAAAGGAAGTTGTGCCGAATAATAAAACAATACATTTATTTATATTGAGCGATTTTAGTGCATGGATGACAACAGTATTAAAGTGTTATTTGTAATTGCTCATAATCATGAAACTTTGATAATTAACAAATAATTATTATGGGTTGGCTGGTGTTTTGATGTTGCACAGCTTCAGAGATAAGGGTTTGATCCTCATCTTTTGGTCCTGCTGTTTGGCAAATAGTAAACTGATTTACCAAATGTACTGTAAGTGTGTAATAGAGCTGATTTGAAGCTCTAACACTAAAACAACAACGTTTTTAATTTCTGCCAGTAAAAATCTAAATGCAGTTATTATATTTCCAGAATGGGTAGATGGGGAAGTTATGGGAGAGCCTCTTGACCGTTCTTCACTAAGCACCACTCATAATAACAGCCTTGCTCACACTCCTGCGTCTCTGGCTCGGTTTCTCTCTGGGTCACCACCCCTTCATGGTGTGGATATAAATTTGGATCAGGGTTCTAAGTGTTGTAGAGTGGCACCAGAACTACGATTTAGAATGGACAACGCCACGTACAGCTACTCGACTGACTGCACTCCTCTCACAAACTGCAAGTCGTCCCGCAAGCCTCACGGCTCCACCGTGGTCAACATGGGCACGCCAACCAAGAAACCTCTCAACGACTACCTGGTGTGGTCCCTCTGCAACACCCTGTACGTTAACTTCTGCTGCCTCGGCTTTATGGCCCTTATCTACTCCATCAAGGTGAGAAAGACTAAATGATGGTGTGCTTGTTTTTGTGGTTGATTTTAACTCTGTTCTAAAATGGACATTTACTAAATTGATCTTGTTGATCTCCTCTGGTATATTTAATTCTTAATATTTTTTTAAATCCAGTCCATTTTGATTTTATTCTTTTAATTTCTTTAAAATTTGTTGATTAGTTAATTAAAATTTTGGTTCTTACTTTTAAATAAAAAGTG
>JAFMOD010000641.1:285753-328011 GCA_019802435.1 Corydoras maculifer | reverse complement strand
GTGTGTGTGTGTGTGTGTGTGTGTGTGTGTGTGTGTGTGTGTGTGTGTGTGTGTGTGTGTGTGTGTGTGTGTGTGTACGTGTGGGCGTGTGTGTATGTGCGTTTAAACCCTAAAGATGCTAAATGCACATCGATGATGTATTATATTAATTGTTGATTGGTTCAGTCTGGAGTCTGCTTATGTAACTGATGTATCCAGAATGACTTACAGAGGTCATTACCTCACAGTGTCCTGAATCTTTAACCTTCTGTAGCTCAGTTCTGCAGCCACCACTAAAAGCCAGTTTGGGCATCGCTCCATAGTCGATATGACGTGGCCTTATCAAACTGATAACGGTTATAAAATAAGATCTGGTCAATTAAGTCTCGTTCCAATATAATTTTGGTTGTGCCAAACATGTTAGTGTTTGTGCCAGACATGTTGATTATTAAATATTTTACAGTTTTACCCATTCTAATATGTACTAGTAAACTGATTAATTCCAAAGTATAAAGAAACTGTATTATTTTCTTTAAAGCAGTTTTTCAGGTGTGCAGTACCTACAAGTTTTTTTCTCTTTCTCTCTGCCCTCCAGCCATTAGGAACCACTAACCAGCTAATTAACACCTAATCATCACTTTTTAATTTTGAAAAGCGGTTGGAAAGTATTTTACAAGATAATGAACCAGCAATATGACCTCAGAAACCTAACTTGGTACTAAAAATTATCAAACGCCTTTATGAATAATATTGTATCAGGGATTTTTTTGTGCATTTGCACTGCTGTAATAAGTAATGTTATATGTGGGGATTAATGGGCACTTGGTTTGACCACACTGCTGGGGTTTGAGGGCACTTGGGTGGATCACTGTTTTGCAATGTGAAATTAGAAGCTGCAGCAGATGAGTGTAGAGAGCAGATTTCAGTTCCCCGTGTGCCGAAGGTATAATCTTCATGAAGTGCCTGTGATATTTTGTTCTGGTAATGATAAATGGTACAAGGCATCGAATGAAGCTATGGCTGGGTGTTTCTCTGATCCCACCCTATTCCAGTAATAGCTTGTAAAAGAGAGGGCAAAAACCTGCAGCTTCTTTTAACTGCCAACTTTTTAAAGAGATATCTAAGATGTAAAATAAAATATAAAAAAAACTGTTAGCTAAAAAGATTTACCCCTCTTTACAGGACCTTAACAAAACTATATTCTTTAAGCATCATTAATTCTTGGTATTAAATCGTGCATTCAAGCCAAACAAACTGGTTCCTCTTATCCATTTTCTGACACCTTTATTTTTTTGTATGGATATTAAACACCATTTGTTTAGTGTCGGCCTGCGTACAGTGTTTATAGGATTTGAATATATAACCTAGACTGACAGGAGTTCTGTACACTTATTTAAAAAGACCCCCCCCCTCCACCAGATCAACCGGTTAGTGTGGTTTAGAAGTGTACAACAGTTCAGTCGCTTCAGAAATTTGAACTCCTTCAATAATCATTGAAATCCAACTCTGTTTATTTATTGATGCAGTAATTCTTCTAGATCAGACAAAAAATATGGAAAATTATGCAATGAATGTTTACATCCCTCTGGTGTAGAATAAGCCTGATTGGGGGGGGGGGTCTTTTACCCCAATCCAGTTTTAATTCTTGCTTCAGCAAAGACCAATTAAATGTAAATCGCTTCTTGCCTCTGCATGCATTGAGTTCAGATTGCCAGGGGCAAGAACATTTTGTTCTGCCTAGATGTTCTAAAGGTGTAGTTATAGGATGACGTCAGAGAAACACTGTGACTGAAAAGAGGCATTTTTGAGTTATGGGAGTTTAAAGAATGTTAAGACAGCTTTACCTTATATGTAAATATTCCCAAAGACAGACTCGTGATCGTCACCCTTAAAGAACTCGTAGTATAGTTAACAGAAAGCTGTGTTTCTTTTACAGTTATTTTAAAATTGAAATAACAGCACACACACACGTTGCTGGGGAGGGGATCAACACGTATTTACTTAAAAATCCCTGTTTGTGATTTTTGCACATTTTCCTGAACACACTGTCCATCATTCAGAGACAGGACCTCACATGACTGACTGATCTGATGAGCAAATCAAAATAGGTCAGCCAATAAAGGTTCTCTGGAAACGTTCTCTATAATGATTTATCCCAATCCAAAGTTAACTTCCCAGAGTTAAAGGTTAAAGAGTTCCTTCTGTTTGTTTTATACCAATACAAATGAGACTGACTGTGTAAGTGAGAAAGTAGGGGCTTCAGATCTGTCCAATGAAAAGAGACAGGAAAAAAACCAGAACAGAATAAAAACGTGATCATTTCTGTATGTGAGAGATTTTAACTTGTGAAGACAGGGCTCATACAAATTCTGTTCAATGCTTATCTTTCTTTTTAATATGTGCGATGCAGCTAAAAACAGCAGCTGTGAAAAAAAAATTTAATATAAAAATGGCTTTAAATTTTTAAATCTTTAAAATGCTTTCTTGATAAGAACATGATAAAGAGTCAGGCACCGAAATTTGAGCCACTGAACAGTTTTACACAAGACATAGAGTATAAAGATACCCTCCAGGTCTGTAGGGTGGGAGGGGTTGATAATATCAGCTCTGAAGATAACACCAGGTGTCTGAATGTTCTGTTCTGTTTTGTTTTGTTTTCTGTTTCTTAAACTTGAACTTGAACTGCAATTATCTGACCTGAATTATTCCTTCTATAACACAGAAACCAGCAAAAATACATTTGTATAGACCTTTAAATAAAATACTTTATATAATATAAGTCTTGTAGTCTATGGTATCTGCACTAAAGTAGCCTACATAGTTATTTGCATATGCAACAGACTATGAAGCCCATCAGCACATTAAAGTTTCATTCACATTTAAAACTGTGCTCAAGGGAACTAGACATCTATAATTTTTACCAACATTTTTTTCTTTAAAATGACCTGGTACTTTTCTTTAATGTAAAGAAACTAAAAGAATAGATGTTTATTGTTCTCTCAGGACGAGACATATTCTTTGGTACATAACTGAACCGTGATCTGTTCAGACAGGTCTCAGATTTAAGATACACTGAGCAATTATGTGGGGTGAGAATGGACCCAGGGTTCAAGCGGGAGAGTGTGGTGTGTAGAAAGTTTAATCCAACAGTGTATTCATAACAACATCACGAACATGAGCGGCAAGCAAAGGGATCAATCCAATCAACCAAATAAAAGGTTAAGGTACAAAACAGGGTTTGTCACATAATAAAGCGAAATCGGGGCATTAATGGCGTGGCTCAGCCGATCCGGGTGAACAGGCAGGCGGTGGTAATATGAGCCCTAAAGAACTTAACAGCAATGAAAGCCAGGTTTGTGTGATTTGTGTGACTGTGTAAAACGCAGTGAGGAAATTGTTGTTACCAACATGCAGATTACATTGCTCGTTATAAACAAAGGTTTAGTAAAGAACACTTTAATACTCTTTTTATGACATTTTATGAATATAAATTGGGACCTGTGCAGATGCGTCCTGGTGCAGGCGGAGGTTCAGGCCTTTATCGAGAGCTGCATGCTGGCAGTGGGAACTAAACCCGGCCATGCCCGCAGCCTCGCCGAAGTGCTGGTGGAGGCCGACACACGTGGCCACTATAGTCACGGGCTGAACCGCATGGGTGAGTCGATGCATCGTTGAGCTCTGTTCAACCCTGTCTCAGATTAATGCAAAACCGATTTTTTACTATTATATGAGATGTTACTTAGTTTACAGCTTTTATCGTTTTTTGCTCGTTCTGAATGACCAGACGGCCTGATTCAGTGGAAGCCTTGTGTTGTGTTTTAGATTTGTATGTGCAGGAGATCCGCTCTGGAATCAGTTCACGGGAGGGCGAACCGGTTGTGGAGAAGGAATCGGCAGCCACGGCTCTTGTTAATGGGGGCAACCTCCTCGGTCCGGTTGTGGGAAACTTCTGCATGAGTTTAGCCCTGAAAAAAGCTCGAGAAGTGGGAATTGGTTGGGTGGTGGCGCACGGCAAGTCTCCCTCATACCCCCATCATACTCTCCTGTATTTTTGTTCTTCGGCAGTTTTTCTCAGTACAATATAAGTTAATAATTGTGATTAAAAAATGTATTGTTCTTTTGCCTCTTTTTAGGATCCAACCACTACGGCATTGCAGGTCATTATTCCATCCAAGCCCTGAAAGAGAACATGATTGTGAGTTGCATTGTAATAGATCTAATAGATTGTCCTGCATTTGTTTTGTGACTGTGTTGGTTTCTGGGTGCATTAAAAATATTAAGTTGGTTAAAAACAAGTCTGTAAGTTCTGTTGTCTTATTGTTCTTTCTTTGTGCAGGGAATGTCCTACACCAACTCCTCTCCTCTCGTCGTTCCAACACGAGGCAAAAAGGTCAGAATTCATCTCCTGAACATCTTACATCCTATACATCCTTTTGTGCATGATATTTCACATAGTGAAGAGTATAAAGATAAATAAAATAGCAGATGAATGTGACAAAGAATGTCCTTAATTTGCGTGCAAGGCTGGTTGACTTGGGGTTTTATGTTTGCATGTTCTCCCATGCCTTTGTGTGTCTCCCATGCCCTAGGATTTCACCTAACGGGGACCCAATGATCACCATCTCTGACCCAAATTGGACTGAGCAGTTCAATTAAATTTCAATAAATAGCAGCTTTTTGTTGAATGATGAATGATTCTGAAGAGCTCTTTTCGTTCATGTTCACCACGGATGCCAGTATTTGTAGATGAAACTGTATTTAGGTTTTAAAGTGTGTAGTTAAAAAAGACTTGAGTAGTGAGTTACTCTTAACTCTGGAGCCTTCACATAAATACAGCCATGAAATGTAAATAAAAAAAAGTCGTTTCTGTTTTGAACTGTAATTTAAAAAATGCATGCCATCAAAATAGAAGCAGCTCCTCTGGGAAGCAGGGTTCGTCTGCGTTGGGTTCTAAAGTAGAGGAGGATTAAGAGACGGGTTTTTTTGACAGTAATAATTACACATTACTCATCACACAAGTGAAAACAATGCAGATGGAACAAACCGATGTGGAATGTGCTTTATTGTAAAAACATGATGGGACAGGCTGAAGAATTACAGAGCAGTTATGTAAATGTAACCAAGACAACAGCATGAGGCTGAATTAAGGCAGCTGCACCAACTTATTTATCATCCTGCTATATTTGTGTGTTTTCTGTGTAGTGCACTTTGGGAACAAACCCCATCAGTGTTGCAGCTCCAGCTAATAACGGTGACAGCTTTGTGCTGGATATGGCAACCTCTGGCGTTGCTCTTGGGAAGGTACATTCAAACACCACCATCTTTCACCATCAAATGAAAATCGGGAAAAAATAAGTCAAAATAAATAATTAAAAGGTGATTTTTGTCTTTTAGGTGGAGCTCAATGATCGTAAAGGCGTGCCCATTCCAGAGTGTTGGGGTTGTGATGCTCAGGGTCATCCGACTACCGAGGCCAAGAAGGTGCTAGCTGGAGGAGGCTTGTTGCCCCTGGGTGGCAGTGAGACCACAGGTTCTGTCTCAACCACTTCCTGCAGCACGAACTCCCAATTTAACATTTCCATCCCACAATAACCTCAGAACTACCTGTGATTCCTGTTATTATACCTAATAATGCTAACTGTGTAGCTTACAGTAGACACACCCTGCCATGAATCACAATTAAGAAGTCATTAGAGTTTTTCGATGACTTACAGATCACAATACAAACTACGAATAATGACAACTTTACGCTGTCGTATGCATCAGCCACCAGCCTTTAGTTCAGTTGTTTGTTTTCTGATCTATTATGCCATGCATTTTTAAAAATCGCTTCTATTTGCTGTAGTTTCTTTTATCATTGATGTTCTTTAGAAAGGGAGGAGTCAGTGGTGGGGCCAGCTCTCATCTGTCTTGGTTTTACCACCAAACATCCTGGTGCTTATTAACTCTGAATCCTTTTTGTTTTGCATATCATTATTTTGATGGTTTTAAAGGTTTTCCTTTCTTGAAATCTGTGTTTGTCATGCGTCACTTTGCAAGCAGCAGCAAATGTATTGTTTGTCTCTGTGTGATAGGAGGCTACAAGGGCTACGGCCTGGCCATGATGGTTGAGCTGTTCTGTGGAATTCTGTCTGGTTCTCAATACAGTCAACATATTCGCACCTGGAAAGTGACAGACCGCGTGGCAAACCTGGTATTTACATCCAACATTTAGTTATGGGACCTTTATATCTAGCTGTGAGGTTGCACTTTTGTCCCCAAAAATTCTCATTTGTATGTAAAGCGGAATTGAGGAAAACATTAGATAATTAATAAAACGTAATTGTGATTAGTATATTTTTTAAACCCTGCAGAATGCACCTTTAAAATCAAGAGAGGCCACATGCATGTAACGTGATAGACCAAGTAGAAACATTGCTTACACTGCCCTCTAGTGGTCATTAAACTCTGTGTCAATTTTGCTCCACAGGGTCAGTGCTTTGTGGCAATAAACCCAGAATTTTTCGCTGCTGGATTTAATGACAGAATGGAGGACCTTCTGACCTTACACAGAAATCTCGATCCGGTGAGTCTGTCTTCAAAATAAAGTTCATTTTCAGTTATCTAGCTTTAAAATCTGTTCTATAATCCATTAATCCTGCAGCAGGACATGTTTACAATCTCAGTACAGTGTCCCCTGAAAGAATTTTAACTCTTATATTACTTAATATTAGTTACAGTGATGCTTGTAATTAAATATATTTTATTTTATTTTGTTAGTTTATTATATTTATTTATTTTATGTATTTATTATTTATTTCATTTTATTATTTAACATTAACGTCTCACTGAGGAAAACCAAGTCACAATAATTGACATTTTAACTCTATTGTGATTGTATTATAATTTTAGGTGAATTCTGCAACACCGGTACTGATTCCAGGAGACCCTGAGAGGAAACACATCCAGTCATGTGAAGATCTTGGTGGCATTCCATATCATCTGAATGTAGTCAAGCATATGGTGTGTTTGCACGCATTATTATTATTCATTCATTCATTATCTCCCGCTTATCCTCTATTAGGGTCGCGGTGGGGTTCCCCATGCCCATCCAGGGGAGAACGTCTCGGGCGCTGGGCAGATAGACCCAGGGCGCCAATCCATCGCTGGGCACACACTCACTCACACAGACACACTCTATAGGGGGCAATTTTCTGAGAATTCAATTAACTTGATCCATGTTTTTGGACTGTGGGAGGAAACCGGAGAACCCGGAGGAAACCCACGCAGACACGGGGAGAACATGGAAACTCCACCCAGATGGGGATTCGAACCGGGAATCCCTAGTGCTGAGAGGAGAACATGCTTAACCACTAAGCCACCGTGCCGCCGCATTATTATTATTATTATTATTATTATTATTATTGTATTATTATTATTATTATTATTATTATTATTATTATTATTATTATTATTATTATTATCATAAAACACAAAACACATGAACGCTTCCCCATATATACTGAAACTGTGCTAAACAGCGCTCTCTGCTGGCACAAAATTTAATTGTCGCAAAATTCGGTGTAGCGCTTTTTTTCTTATTATTATTATTAGTAGTACTAGTAGTATTGTTAAAATATTTAATTTAACACGTAAACGCTGTCCAATATACTGACATTGTGCTAAACAACGCCCTCTGGTGTTTTGGATTGGAGTGTCACCGGATTCGATGTAAGACCTTTACCGACAGTCCCTAAGAGTATCGGTTTTTTTTTTAATTATTCAAACATTTACAATTTACATTTACATTAACTTTTCCTGGCAAGATTTCAGAAAGGTAAAATATAATCACTACAAATTTAATAGACCATTTAAAAAACATCAACATTAAAAACAAACTTCTTTGTGAACCGGAATCGGTTTGTTATGAAGAATCGGATCAGATGAATGTTAAATTGTTAGGATTCAGTTATAAAAAGCCTAATTCTTTGTTTTTGTTGTCAGAATGGCGTTGCTTCTTCGCTGGGGGTGAGTCCTCTTCTGTCGACCGACAAACTCATCGAGTAAAACGGAATTTTGCTCCAAACATCTATATTTGCAGTTAAATAACTAACTCAAGTTAGATTTTTTTTTAATATAAAACAATAGCTTAAAGTTTAGTTACTTAAAAACCAAGCGGTCACAGATTGAATACGCACAGACATGCACATTAAAATATTGAATTATATTGAAGTATAATTTTGTACCGATTGAAACTAAACTAAATGTATTAATTTGCCTTTTCATCAAATTTTAAACAAAATGTATTAATTTGCCTTTTAATCAATTTTTAAACAGACGTTGAACACACGACAGTTGTGAGTAGTTGCTGAAATCATTAAATAAAGGATTCATTTATTATTCGTGAGTCTTTCATTTATGATCCAGTAGAGGGCGCCAGAGTTTTTCCTACAGTGGGGAAATTTCTACTCGTACTTTCTAAAGTTTTACCAGCAGGTGGCGCAAAGTACCGTGTTGTAATTTACTTTTCCGTTTTTAACCATGTTAACTGTTTGAGATGCATGCATTTTAAACTGATATGTAATAAACGTGAAGGTGAAATTTATTGTTGATGTTTTACTCAATTTAAGCCCTAAATCAGTTGTATCGGCAGTATTTATAACAGATTGATTTATTTAGTTTAGTGAAGGTGATACAGTGTACTGTTTAATAGATTTAAGCTTCCAACGTTTGTGCAGCAGGTCTAAGATACCTTCTCCAGCATTGACTTCAATGTCATGAAAACAGATTTTAGCTGATCAGGAAGGTCAAACTTCAGCGTAGAGTTTATTAGAACTGCGGGCGATATAAGGGTCTCATGTAACCTCATGCTCAGGTGTCAATTAGATCATTTAAACCAAGCTCATGTCTTGTATTTAGCAGATGGCTCTATGCACAATGACATGTAACGCAACCAGTAAATAGTTACGTACCTCGCTGGCAGATCAACCACTTTGGGGATTGAATCTGGAACCTTTCTATCCGTAGTCATCTTTATTGCGCAGCATTCTCATATGTGGAACTCTATTTTCTATGTTTTTTTTTTTACTTCTGATTTTGCTCAATGTTGCATCAATTCTTTACAATGTGCAGTCCATAAATCAGTTTGATGAAACCTGTCCATCAATCATTTGTATATTTGTGTTTCCTTTTGTTTCTGTGAGTTCTAAAAACAAGCATGAATCAAGCTGTATAGTTAATACAGAATCTTTAAATATTTATGGGATGTGGTTTGCAGAAATATTTCAGGTTCAGTCGTTACAGAATCCCCAGAGGAATTTATCCCACCTTACCATGACTTCCCATCACTGTTAGCTCACACCTTCGTTCATCCTCTTACACTCAGCTACATTTCACCACAGACTCCTTCACATGCTGCTGTGGCTCACACCTCTGATCTGAGATTAGTGAAGTGCTGGAGAGCATTAGCTGCTTCTGCTCGTCCTGCACTGCCAGTAATTCTACCTACGTGTGATTATCAGCAACAGATGTCCTGCATAAAACTTTAATAGATGATATTGTCTTTTACTAATCATCAGTAACGGATCCACAGTGGGGGGCAGAATTTGTTTTTTTCAAAGAATTCACACCATTTCCGTGTGTTTATTGGTTGGATTCAAAGACCTAGCTCACAGAACGGTACAGAGAGAGAAAGTGTGAGAGAGAGAGAGAGAAGATATGAGAGGTAGAGGGTCTTAACCATTTAAACCATGTATTTATAGAATCCACTTATACTTTTTAATATCATACTGGAACAGAAAAGGATGGCAGCATGAAAAATGTCTTGCTTTAGTATTCAACTTAAAAGTGAGTGAAATTTAGAGGCATATCCTGAAGCTGAAGAAGGAGAGGTGTTCATATGAGTTAGTTAGAGAATAAGACGTGTTCTCAGTTTATCTGAATATAAATTGTCATTTTTTAAATGAAATGTTCAAAAGTCATGGTGAACATCACATGTGAGGTCCACTGCTTAACACACAGGATGTAGGCAGATTGTGAGAGTAAAGAGTGCTGTAAGTTTAGGTGTTGGTCACGCTGTGATGCCCCTCCGGGGTGATAAATATATCACACTGCAACTTCACACCTTCACTCACATACTACTGTATGTAACACCTTGCATCCCATCAGCCTGCTCAGCTCATCCATGTTGTAACTATCTGTACAACCATGTTGTAACCCATAACACAAAGCTGCCTTTATTCGTTTATTCTAATTGTTACTGATATGATCGTGTCATTGTTTGCATGAAACGATATCAATTCCGTTCCCTTATTCTTTTGTTTCTCACTTTATGTTTTTGAATACGTTCCTGAAGCCTAACAACTTACACTGTCTTAGAAGCAGCCCATAACATTCTTATTAAAGAATTAATGAGGATTAACGACTAAAAGCAAAGTGAGTTTTAAAAAAAGCAGCGGGAGGGCGTGCAAGTATGAGAGAGAATGGATGCAGTGTGTGGAACCTCTCTCACACCCTCAGCAAGGGCTGTACGCTGTGTTCAGTTAGTGTTAGCATTTGGCAGGCAGTGAAATGGGCAGTTGGTCCGCCTCGGTCGGTTGGGGTGTGTCCCTGTCCTATTACATATTCTACATTATAATTTTCGAAGGGAGTGAACGAAAGCAGCTTCGCCACAGTCCAGATTCCAATTAATATGTTTAACAGGACGTTTTGATTTACAGATTCTGCTTACTAGGTTTAGGGTTGTGAGAGTTTACATAAGGTTTAATATGGTTATATAAATCTGTTGATTTATTTACATTTTAATTAGTTACTTGAGCATAAAGCTATTAAAAAAAGATTGTATATATAATATAGACCACCGAATCCTCAAAACGGCATTATGAAAAAATAAGATAAAATCATTCCGGTTATGTTTTTATGTAATGTCAGACCCCCCCCTCCCCCCCACACACACAGAAGCAGCAGTTTTCAGTTATATGTAATCTGAATCCAAATCTCCCTCTGAAATGAAAACGAGGCGTAAATTGAAATTAAATAAAGTAAGATGGATGGATGTAGCAGGGTGTCAGCTGGTACCCCGTCCCATTTCCTCCCCCAGCCGCCCTGCTGTCTGTGGTTGGCCAGCTGGTGCTCACAGCCACACGGCTGCGAGGTGCCTGGGACAATTTACACACAACAGTACTCAGGAAGGTCCTACATCTGCTACAAGACACTGCCCCCCAACACACACACACACACACACACACAAACATCCCACTCTGTCAGCTGAGAGATCAGAGGGGCAGCTGGCTCTGTTTCTTCAGGACCCCGATGGCACACTACCCCCCATCGACTTACATACATACACTGGCCATAGCATCACAATAGTAACTTTTTTTTTTTTTATTTCACATCATTTTTTTTGTTTGTTTGTTGGTGTAGGCACATTTAGGTCATCTCCATTTGCAAGATGTTACAGTGTGATTGTTATACAATAATTACCATTAGCCCATCTGTCACTCCAGGGATGCGTTCTATTGATTTCGAGTCCAAAACTTCCTTATTGTTAATGACAGCTAATTAAGAGTCACCAGAATGAGTCTGCTTTCATTTATTCGCTGTCATATTCAGGATTCAGTGGTCAGACATCAGGCCTGGTTTCAGCAATAAAAACCTGTTCAGACTAATCAGCCTCCACCTGTTATGAACATGCCTTACAGTTTTTGTGTATTTTGCCTCGGTCAGTAATGGATGGACTGCCACAGCGAGACGAGAGAGAATACCTGTCAGTATATTTGTATTTTAATTTGATTCCAAAACCTGCATTTTCTTTTGCACATACAAGTTCAAGTCTGGGCCTTAATTTAGGTCCACACTGCTGTTCACGCAACAAACAATTCTACATGGCATTTTAGAAATAGTTATCTTATATTGATAGTTAACTTAGGTTACCACCCATTGTTCCCTTTGTGCTAAAAGTACCTCAAAGTAGGATGTTACTACAACAGTATAAAATAGTTATAAGATCTAAGATTGGAAAAATTTGAAGTTAATTAAGGCATCCTGTCAGGAGTCATTACAGAGATGAGAATAAAAAATCATGAACTAATATGCACATTAAAAGGAGAGTATTTTTAGCTTGTCACTCATGGTAATATTGCTGATATATTGTTTGGAAGAATAATAGGGGCCCTAATACTGACCCCTGTGGAACTCAGAGGTGTCATATTGATTACATGTCCCTGATCTTGTACATGGCTGCATAATTGCTTGTGTTCTCCACATCCGAGGAGCCTCTATGGACATTTTTACACTTATGTGCTGTGTGTGGTCCAAACACTTTTTACAACAGACCATAAAACCAGCAATGAGGATATTCTATTTAAGGAGTGTGCATGTGCCCAGAGCCGAGCTTGGTAATGACATGGTAAGACCCTGAGTGTTGTTTCACAATTTAATGTAAAAGATGTACACTGAGGTTGGAACTGGTAGTGATATATATTAGTGATTTAGAACTAAATAGAAATGTACAGGCTTTATAAAACTAAATTTTACATCTTAAAAGGGCTGGGAATTGATCTTTCAATCTCCTGAATAACTTCCACCTAGATTTCTCACTGTGTAATGTGGGAAGAGTTGGGACTCACACCCCGATTTCCTAACCCCGATCACTCGCCTGCCGAGTCGATCCTCTCTACTCCCAACTTAGGCATCGAAGAGAAATTGGTTAGAACCTGAAGTTCTGAGTAATTTGGAAAATCTTGCATCTGCTGCAGCAGCCTTTCAGCTGCGTGACGCACCGCAGGTTCACCATCACACCCTCTGTGACTCACAACAACTAAACCTTGATGTCCAAAAGAATTAGTCTGTTTGTCAGACAGTAAAGAATACAATATCCGTTATTCATCTTCACACTTGTGTAGATTTAAAAGTAAAAAAAAAGTGTTCCAAATCTATTTCCTATAGCACTAAAGAAATTGGTTAATTGTTGAGTGCTTTATATTTATGTGTTTATATTGTTGGTGCTTACGACTTTGATTAGGCGCTGAATTCTAGTCTTGTAACAGCCTTCCAACAACTGCCTCAATTAGTTAAAGATCATTAAGTAGACGTGAACAAGTTACAGCAACCCTCTCAGTTACAACGCCTCCCATGTCCTCACCCAGCTGCCATTTAGAGTCATCAGTGTGTGTGGTCTGTGACATGGAGTGGGACGCACTAAATTTTATTTACAACGTGCATTAAACAGTTAAACACACACACATATATGTATGTGTGTGTGTGTGTGTGTGTGTGTGTGTGTGTGTGTGTGTGTGCAGGAATATAGATTTATAGAATATAGAATATAGCTGGATTTGGGATGGAGCTGGGGGTGTAGAAAACTCACAGAATCATTTTGGTGTATTTAACTTCTGAGTCAGAATGTTCAATTTAAACACCGCCAGTCTGATTAAAGAGTTCGGTGAGGTGGTTTTGTTGAAGTCACTTTTGTTAAAGCCACTTAATTAAAGCAGAAAATTACAAAGGAACCACTGACATTTTAAAGCCCCTCCCGTCGGCTGAATGCTGATTAAAACATACAGTTAAAGCTCCGAAAGACACCTAAATGGCCTTTTATTTTAATAATAAAAAAAACAAACACAATAAGCTCTGAGTTTGTCTAGTGAAATATCTATCTACATATGTTTCACACCTATCAGGAAATCAAAAATGAAAGAGGAAACTAATTGGGGAAGCAAAAACAGAACAGTGGTACTTTGGAAATATGCTGAAGGAATTTAGGAAGATAAAAGCAAAGCAAACAGTCATTTACTGAGTAGAATTTCAGGCGTGTAATGTTTGGATTAAGATTAATAATATTACATAAGATTACTGTGTCTTTGGTGTGAGGATGGACAGGATCAATATAACTGGAATATTTAAGGAAAAAAAAAAGACTGATGGCCGTTGGGCTTCTGCCTCCCTCTTACTTCTTGAATCAGGTAAGAACATAAATGAATAAAAAGCCACTAGAATTTATAACTACAAAGTTATGTTTTGAGTAATGTGAATTTCCCCATTTGTGAATTTCCCCATTGCGGGACAAATAAAGGTCTATCTTATCTTATCTTATCGTATCTTAAGTGTACAGCATTTTGCTTCAAATGTTTTGTTTTCTATTTTTCAAACATTAGTCCATTTGTATTTGCATCTTTAGGAAAAAGCTCTTGTGCTTTTCCCACCAGATGTCGAAAGACATGAGCTGGCGTGACGCAGCTTGGCTGACCTGGTTTTTTTCTGGTTGTTTGTCCGTAAACAGAACCCTTGGTGACTCTACCACATATGAACGACGTCATTTTACACCTCGCATCACTAGTACTGTGCTTGTCCCACTGTGCTTGTCATTAGTAAACACTCAGAAGGGCATCAGAAAGCATCGTGCAGCGCTGACTGACTGCACTGAACAAGAGAGCGAGGCTGTGGTCTTACAAAAAGCAGAAGTTTGTGAGGCCAAAGAGGGAAAGAGAGATGTGTTAGAGGTCTAAATGAGTAGAAGATGTGTTGTGGCCAAAAGTGCAAATAAACAGCCTGTCTTATTAACTGAATTTAGTTTAGTGAAATGAAAGGTTAACTTAATTTAATTGATATTTTTATATCTTCATTTTCATAAAGGCTGCTTCTTTAAAAGTGCAGATGATCGTTCTGTATGGACCTGTGGAAACATTTGCATGAGCACATATTGTATTCAGTCTACATTCTAAATGAGTGTTTTACCTTCAAAGTAAGAAGCAAAACATAATGACCACCTTCCATGAGGGAAGTTTCTCAGCTCCTCATTCTTGACTTTTTCACCCCCCCCCCATCTTAATTTTATTGCTCATCCCACCTGTGATCTGTGCTTTAAATAACAATTCTCTTACCGAGGCTCCTGAAGGACTGACTTTACTTGTAGTTCTGAACACAGTTCCACGAAAAAGCATCAGCCTGGAATTTTCACCTTATTTTACAGAACTGAAGCAGAGGTGCAAAGGTCGAGTAAAATCCTTCCTCAGTCACTGAACCTTATAATTACCTGTTGTGATGAAGAAGTGGTCAAGCTGGAAATTCACCAAACTCTGCTGGACTCCGGACCCCCGGGCCAAGAGCTGTGGGGTTGGCAACCATAACTCCTGACCCTGATATTCCCCCCCAGGGATCAGTAACTGCATTGAAATTCTATTTAAAGGTATGACTTCATCCTTCCAATTTTAAACATGTTACTTAGTTAATAAACATTTAAGAAATTACTACCAAATATACTTATCCCAACTAATTTTGGATTCTTTATGGACCATAAGAGCTATAACTGAGTGATCTCCAGAAGAGCAATTGAGTCATTGCACTGATGTTGGACAAAAGGGCTTCATAATTTACAGTATGTTCTTCAAAGCTTCAAAACTCAGTCACGCTGAAACAGAACACAGCCCCAAACTTTCCAATGTTTTACACAATGCAGACTTAAAGCGAGCTTTATACACCTGTGACAATAGGCCTGAATGAAAACATTTAAGTTCAGTAATTAAAAGACGGTTTTCAGTACTTTTGTCCAAATATATAAAAACACAGAAGACTTGTGGTTTATATTACAAAATTTACTTCAGAGACTGTACAGTGGTGAGAACATGGCTCAGAAACACAACGCAGATCCCATTTTGCTTTGAATGCTACTTGATTGAAAACACATGAAGAAACAAAAATCACAAACACAGATGTTTTACAAATACGCCATAAATTATAAGTGTATTTTACATTATTTACATAAAAGTGGGTGACATAAAGGACTTGGCTCAAATACCATAATATTTGACTTCTGCAGATTTAAACAATGTTCTGTATTAACCCATCCCCTCTCGAACTAGTACTCATGTGAGCATAAAAAACAAACAAAAGCCACATCCATCTGTCCCGCATATGTACATAACCAGATATGTGTGGTCCATTGATTCCCACTGCTCATTAAGAGTAAATAAACATGAGCACGAACAGAAAACACTGTCAAATCTTAAATAAAGAGACGTTCACCCCGCGACTGAAGGCTCATTCGTAAAGTGATCAGTGTTAACATATACAGTGTAGCAACCAACAGGGCCATAAGACCCGGAATAAAGTGTTATTACAGAAAACATGGTGATGGCATCGCTGTTGTGATGGTACTGGTTCCATCACGGCTTCTACAGCAACAGTCCCATGACTTCAAGACATGGTTCATTTGGCTCATCATACAACTCTTTCTTTTCCAGTCGACCTCAGGACTCCCTGATCCTTGAGCGTTCTGAGCAAAGCATTCCTTCTGTCTGGTTTCTCACAGGCAGGCAAGTTGGCCGATTAGCAGCCATAATATTCCTAGAGAGAAACAGCAGCAGGTAAACATCAGTAAACATACAATCATATATATAAAATACAATCATATATATATATATATATATATATATATATATATATATATATATATATATATATAATTTTTATTTTATATCATTTTAATGCATGTCAGTTGTTTTAACCAATGCCAATTTTTGTTCCCTGGACCTGGAAAAGCAGGAGGAAATCTGTCGCAACAATGCAAAACCAAAAATCCTATAACCCCCCCAGACCACTGGTTGCAATGACCCTTGATCTGTGGAGCGCTCACACGTTTGCAGTGTGCATGCCATCACACAACCACGATCCTCAGGATCGGTTCACGCGGCGGCACGTGCGCAATGGTTAGCTGCGCTGGACCTCGTTGGCGTCTCTGAACCACCCACGGAGGCTTTTCGTGGACAAAAAAAAACAAAAAAACAGGGTTCGAGCGGAACAGTGCAGTGTGTGCCACGCTCGCCATTCCTGGGCGACTTTTTTTCCCGCCACAGTGCGCGCGTAGCCCCCTCCCCCACGCGCTCTTCCTGCAGCAACAAATCCGGACCGCTACACGCACCACACCTAGTGCGCCGCCATGGCAAAACAAACAGGCTGCGGGACGAACGGTCAAAACACGCCAAGGACACGAGTGGCCCCCACGCACTTCATTCACACCACAGTAGACGCGGCTGCGCTCACCTTCACCGAATGCGTTTCCGCGGAGTTTGTTCGGGGAGCGAGGGGAAGGTCTTCTGTGGCGCCGTTCCACACCGTTTTAAACCCCCGGGAATCCGCCGTCTAACGTAGAAATCTGCCAAAAAACAAAAACACACGTTTATCACATTTACGTCTCAGGAATCGGTTGATAAGCAGACTGCTGCTAATTCTACAGTGTTTTTCAGGTTTTCTCCATTAACTACTGACTTGTGGTGTTCTCATTCAGATAAAAGCGTCCTCTAAATGATTAAATGTGAACGGAAACGCTGACGGCCGCGCCGCGCTCTTACCTGTAATGCGCGTTGCCACGAGCGATGGTTTCCTCCGTGCGCTCCGCTTCTTCGGAGATTCGCTGGTCGCCGCGGGAGGAACATCCCGCGCCTCCGTCACAGCATCACCCCGGCTGGGGTTCTCTCTGTCGGCTCGGACGGCAGTCCTTTCCCCGTGCGCTGGCTCGAGCCTCCTCTTGGCGGATCCCCGATAGAACGCAGGCGACGCGTCTGCTTCTTCCCACTCGTAATCGCCGCGCAGCGGGGTTTCGGTGACGAAGTTGAAGTTCCATCGCCGCTGATCGCGTTCGGAGATCTCTCGCAGTTTGGACTCAATGTCGCGCCTCAGCGCGTCGTGATCGACCGCCCCGAAAAGATTCCGCCGCGCCGCGTAGCGCGGCCGCGTCTCCGCGCACTGCGGACCGAGGCTCGCTCCCGCGGCGGAACCCGGCGCGCCGCCGAGCGAGAGCTGGACGCCGGACATCGCGCTGGCTGCGTTCGCGGGTTCGAGCGCCGACGGCCGACAAGATTGGAGGGACTAAGGCGGTCGCGTGGCTCGCTCTATTTACGAATCTCAGCGCGCGTCCGCACGAAGCTGCGCGTTACTATGTAACTGGTGGATTGTAATTTAAAGTCCCCTATTCCTGACGTGCAGGAGCCACATACACACGCAATGCCATTGGCCGGCGAGGGGCCACCCCGCGTGTAATCCCGCCCCTGCTCCATTTTTATTCGCCCTTAGCTTTTTGGAATGGCGCCAAAGCGCGCGTACGCGCAGTTGTCTGAGTGTGTGTGTGTGTGTGTGTGTGGGAGGCGGTTCGTTTAAAACTGTTGAACAGCGTTTTTTCCTCTTCGCGTTACTACGATTTTCGCTCCACCCATCCCCCCCTTAGTACACACAACCCACACGTACGCTATAAAACCAAAGTATACAACACACTCCCGATTACACAATCCTGACTATGAGATAAAAACACAATTATGATGCAATATCACTGATTGATTTAATGAGTTTGCAAATACCTCGTTTAGAATCCAATACAGAATCTAAATATTGGATGTAAGTCAAAACATCAAAATTCCATCGTCCCACCATCAAATACCTTTACAATATAAAGTGACACATTTCTTAGATAGATTTGTCTAAATTAGGTTGAAATTTAAAACCATTCCATTTAAGACAGTAGACTTCAGTGTTTTTCTCTGCGGAGTGTTAAGGTATTTAGGAGGAAATGTGTATAAACACCTAATTCCTTATTGTATATATATATTTTTTTAGAAATATATAATATAACAATATATCTATTTGCTAAAAACGTCACTGCTGCTAAAGAAGCTAAAGAAACACCAGCAAAGGGTAAAAGCGTCATCTAGTGGTTGTTGAGTAATCCACCATTCTGTATTATAATGTCATTTTTCTTCCCAAGACTGCATTACTAGATCGAGACTTTACATTGATGACTTCAGCGTGGTTTATATGTAGGCTATTGCAACGTCGTGAACATTTTAATTTATTGTATTATAGCAGTTTTAAATACTGACAATTTCTTAAGATATAAAAACTGAATTAATGTATTAATTTATTTTATAAACATAACTTGGCATCTTTAATTTTATCAAGATTTTTATTGAAACATCCCAAGCCACCGACGTAACCAATGTGGGCCCTTGAACAAGGCCCTTAACCTCCATTGCAACCAGGGGGTGTGTGTGTGTGTGTGTGTGTGTGTGTGTGTTGTATTAAAGTAGATTCTATACTCTGACCCCAACAAGTAACACTTGTCGTTTTGGATAAAGGCTTCTACAAAATGATCAACTTATTGTTAATTGTTATTAAATCATATATATATATATATATATATATATATATATATATATATATATATATATATATATATATATATGATTTAATAACAATTAACAATAAGTTGCATTAGAAGATACCTAATATGTTTAAACTTCCTCTATACATCTATCCACAAGATGGCGCTATTCTTTACATTTCAATGCAATTAAATTTTTAAGAATTATTTTTAAATCTCTTTTTATTACTGTGTGTGTGTGTGTGTGTGTATATATATATATATATATATATATATATATATATATATATATATATATATATATATATATATATATATATAATTTTATATATAATTTAAAAAAAAATTTTTTTACCTAAACAAGACAAATTATCCAGAAGAGTTTTTAAAAATTATTGTTACTAAAAGTTTGATGAAATAGTATATTGCATTTTAGTGATTATATGATTAAATGACTTTTTTTTTCGCTGTCTTCGTGTCAAAGCTTGTGCTAAGTTTGATGACTTCAGAGCCATAAACAACACGGCTTTTGAAGCAGAATTTCGAGTCTATAATTATCACGATTTAAATATTTTAAAATGTATTTAATCATATGTGTACAAGAATAGCCTCGGTGTATTATCTCTTTTTATTTTGTAAAATACAGAAAGTAACTGCGTTTTTGTTTCGGTATTCAGGCAAACGTTTTGCGCCATTTTTGCGCAATTCCAACGCACCTTGTCGTACTCGAATGCCCCCCCCTTGTGTTGAGGGAATGACGTTAAACCGCGCGACCTGCTCTGTGTGTGTGTATATATCTCGCAGTGGACGGTAGGCGATCTGGAGCTCGGGGCATCGCGCCGTCGTGTTGTCGGAGGTCGTGAGTAAAACCCGGTTCTGGTTCAGAGCGACAGAAGGCGGGCGGTTCAGACTTCCATGAGCCGCTCCGTGGTCTAACCGTGTGGAGGGAGCTCGTCAGCGCCGGGGCGGAGCAGCGGGGAGCGGGCTGAGGGAGCGGGCTGAGGCAACGCGGAGCGGGGAGACTTCATGGTCATGCGGCTGAACTTCAGCTGAATGAAGGGCTTTCGGTGAGCGCTAGCTGCGCGGGAACCATGGCGCAGTCATCCCGGTGACAGCGTAGCGGCTCAGCGGGGTTCGGCGGAGTAGGTGTGAAAGGTCGGCGGGTTTAAACGGTGAAGGTGACGGCAGGCTGAGTTTGGGAAGCGGATTAGAGCTCGGTTGCTGCTCGTTCAGGTCTGACCTCCACACGAAGCGAGGTCCGAGCTAAGAAACAGAAACATGGCCAAATCTGAAACGAAGAGGAGCAACACTCTGCCCCTGAGTGCCAAAGCTGGAGCCGAGGAGCAGGTCATTAACGGGCCGAGCGAAGCCGCGGCTCCCGGAGCCCCTGCAGAAGCGCCTGTCAGAACCAAATCCGGCAAAAAAAGTACCGAGAGCGAAGTGTTCGACGACGGAACCAACACGTTCTTCTGGTGAGAACCACGACTCGCAGACACGACCTCTAATAACTAATAAACAGCTGTTTAACAATCGAGTCGATTCTTTCAGAGTCGGTTCATCCCAATTCCAAATATTGTTTTTTTTAGTGAATGGGATGGAGAACGAAGAGATGATGTAAACAGGATGATGTAACTAACTCTGAAACATTAATTAACAAAAATTAGCGTTTGCCCTTTAATGTCATGTCCTAGACCTTCCAGTTGTGACAGTAGTTTGGGGTAGGGTCATCAGAATACTTTATTAATCCCCGGGGGACATTGCAGTTTTTTTTACATATGCTCCATTAGTCGTGTTTATATATATATAAAAGTAGAATAAAAAAAAAACCTTAAGCACAATACAATTAAACTAAAAGACGCAATAATGTAAAAGTAAAGTGGCTTGTTCGCCAGTGTGTTACATATATTACATTTAAAAAATGAGAAATTGAAAATATATTGCACTATGGGTCAGGTGGTAGTATAATATAATATTGCACATTTAAACAGTTTAATACTTGATTACATTATTGCATACCAAACTTTACCATTCTATTCTAAATTGGCTCGTTTACAGGGTCCTGCTTTCTTCCAAAATAACAATGACTCTAAATTTCAATGGTTTCAAAATCTGATTACCAGCCAGTTCAGTGTGGTCAGTATGATGATCAGGTGGCCAGAAACCACAATCGAACCAAATAGTAAAATTAGTGCATTCAATAAATGTTTATTCGTATTAAATCACTCTTAATTTACTTTTTTAAGTCCACCCAACATTCACATCTGTTAACAGTGAATAATAATAATAATAATAATAATAATAATAATAATAATAATCATAGGGATTTTGTTACCTATTCAAAAACTTTAGCTGTTTGGGAAATCAAATAGCTTTGTTGTTAAAATTTCATAATTTTGAGGAATATTATTGTTGGTGTGTTTATCCACCAATGACAAACTAATAACCTAAATGACATAATGGTGCTATAAAGGTTCTTCAGGCCTTATTCTTTGGTTTCCTCTGTTAACTAATTCCATTTATGTAGGTGTATTTGAGGGCAATTCCTAAGCTTAGGAATGTACAGGTAACAAGAGGATCACCCTCCTGGTGCACCCGTGGACCTATGCCCTTCCTGTTATACCTTTATAACAATTGAAGAACCGCTCTCCAGGAGAGTGTGATCCTCAAGTTACCTGTCCATTCCTCAGCTTACCTGAGTACAAAAGAATGTGCAATTAGACAATGTTAACCTGCTTTCACCAGTGAAACCGGTGCTGAATATGTAATATGACTGGCTCTGTAGTGTTGTGTTTTTGTTCATGTTTAGTGTTGGTTTTATGTTACCATTAAGTAAAATTACATGGAGGTAGTCTGCTTTAAATTGGTACCACAGAAAACAAAATAATGAACCGCATGTCAGGTGTTGTCTCATTGTATTTGTGCAGTGTGCATTATCTGCATTACGACTTAATGTTGCAGAGAGCACTTTACCTGCAGCATTTCATTCATTGATCTATGAATAATAAAAAAGGAACGGCTCATTAGTGACAGAAACAAAAGAAGCAGTGGTTGGTATTTATATTGTTAATAATGTCTACAAACTGCATTTGGCTGAAACATCATGTGAGTCTTTTAAAATAATTAGTGTTTTTTTATTATTATTATTTTTATTAGGATTTGTTTTCAATGAAGACTCTGTTGATCGTTGCAATTAAGGCAGTAGGATGTCCGTATCCATGGGGAGTGTCTGAGCATTACCGCTTTACTTCAGCTTCTCCTCCATTCCTACCTCCTCAGCAGAAAACAGGAGCTCAGAGTCATTAAAGACTTTAATCTGGAGAGATGCTGTTCCGCATGGAGGGAGGGAGAGGGTGGGGGTGTCCAACAAGCATGTGCAAGGATAAAGCTATTTTTTCCCCATGTGTCATTATCACTACTGAAAAAAACACAGTGCCTTTAACAAACTTTATCTAGAGCCTCATGGCTTTCCTGTGTGGTAAGAGACTTTTTATTATTATTCTACTAAAACCACAAAGTTGGAACAGTTTGAAAATGCATACGGCCGTGTTGCAACGATGCCATACTAACCAAACATGTTGTAATGCAAGACAGGGATGAGTTGGGGTCAGGATCTCTATTCCTAAATCCAATATGGGTTGTTTAGAGTTTGAAAAAAGGAATAAAAATGTGGATATTAGTTCAGCGTTTGCTTACACGCTGCTTTTTGGCTGCAGGAGGGCACACACCCTGACGGTGCTGTTCATACTGACTTGCGCTCTGGTCTATGTGACTCTGCTGGAGGAGACGCCCCAGGACACAGCTTACAACACAAAGAGGTATGAAAGACTTTCACACGAGCGTGTTTACAGCACACATACAGAGGCGCATGCACGTAAATGGTGACCTGCTTTATGATTTGTGTAAACAAAAGCTATGCTGAAGGTGGTTTCACCCTGCCCTGGAATTACAGCAGCTTTTAGGGCAACACGCTCACCTTGGATGCAAATTTAGTTCCGGAAGCTGCACTCGCATTGTGCGAAAGAAGACCAGGAGCAGCCAACAGGGCTGGGCCACAACTTCAAACGAGTGTGAAAGAGCTGCATGACTGAGCAGGTGACTTATGGGTGGAATATTCACCTCGCTCCTACTTCACCTTTAGATCACAATTTAGATAATTATACCGCTTATAATTATTTATATATATATATATCGCTCTGGGTGTGCTTTAACAATTTCAGTATATAAAATAATCCTTCTTTTCCAAATTTAAAACATCCTTATATTATTACTAGTAAACGTTAACACACATTATACAGTTTAATTAAATCAGTGGTGGTGAACCAGGGTTTGGAACCCATCTGTGTGCCAATTGGCTCTTGAATAACAAAGACTTGGTCCAAAACTAATACATGTTTTCATTTTTTAAAATCCAGCCATTATGCCAGGCAGCATACATCACATGATTCTTCATGTTCTTTGAGCATGCACATGCCGATTAAATGGGGACATTAAAGAAAGTTCACAACCTTTTGGGAGAGTTCAGGCTGTATTATAATAATTGCACCACTTTATTCTGCCCCCTGAATAATTATAACATGCATTATGCTTTATTATGTAGAAACTGGTTTTATTCTAATGCAAGCTGCTTTTGTAGCAGTGATCTGATTGATAACGTATCATTGTGTAAATATCATGACCATTTTATTTCCCACTGGCTTTATATAGGTTTCATGAGAAGCTTTCGAGTGATTGCATCATTTACTGTGTTTCATTATAAAACATGGAGAGGCACAGAAATGTGCTTCCAAAGTGAAGCTGTAAACACTTTTGAAGCTTGAAGATGATGTGTTGGTAGTGTGATGTTATTCGGATGCATTATCAATCGGTGGAGCATTAAACCATAATGATGATCCGGATTGGACCCAGACAGAAATCTGTAAACATTTGACTAAGCAAATGCTCAGTTTCCCTAGCCAAAGTGCTACATACCCAAGTAACTACTTCATTGTCATTCATTTTAAATGGACGATTAAGGGTATAAAACAAGGAGTTTACCTAATAAATTGACTGGCAATCTTTCCTGAATTTCCCTTTGGAATCAATAATAATCAATCTGTCTATCAAGTGTGTATATATTTATGTGTAAATGTGTCTGTTGTATTTTAGAGGCATTGTTGCTAGTATCCTGGTGTTCCTTTGCTTTGGAGTGACACAAGCCAAGGATGGTCCATTCTCACGCCCACATCCAGGTAAGTGCAGAAAAAAGCCTTTTCTTTTAATCAGATTTAATGGCAAAATGCTTTTTAGTGGACACTCTGCTCCAGCAGCAGCGGTTTCAATTGGTGCACCGGCAGACTGGAGCCTTGATGGTAATCATAACCTGCGCTGTGATCAATAAAATCACATTCCGTCAGTCCTGCTTCAGATCTCAACATGCTTTTAGATTGCATTCTGTAAATAGAGCTGCTTTCCCATTAACGAAGCAGCTGGAAAGTCTGTGCACTGTTTCATGTTAAGTGAAGCAGGAATAACAAAGAAGGGTGGAGTTGGGTGAGACATTTTTATCTATAGAGTAATGCTGCTGCAATCTGGATGTTTGCTGTTAGGTTCTGAAGGCTGGGTAGAGGTTAGAGGTTTCACTTTGCATGCGGTAGCTGATTAAACAAAGTGGAGAAATGTCTGCCTTATTTTAAACCCTTTTATTTCTGACTGATGCTTCTTGATAAACTCTTGAGTATTTTGCATAATCACTGAGTGATTAGAGGGAACATCCACAAGCCCTTGATTAAACTAATTTAACTGTTGTTGATCGACACAATCTGTTTTAAATAGGCAGAAACTTTGGCTATATATATATATATATATATATATATATATATATATATATATATATATATATTTACTTTAATATATTTGTATGTGTGTGTGAGAATCTTATAACTGTTTACACAAAGAGATGTCATCAGTTAATAAATAAATAAATGTTAGTGAATAAAAAAAATGTAAGAAGTGATTTTCACTTTGAATGCGACCAGCTCAGCCCGCTGGACGAGTCTCTTCTGCTGTCTGTCTTTAAACCTTTTAAGTTGGCCACTAAAGTGACATTCCATACTAACTAACTTGCTGAACCCGATGCTCAGGAATGAACCTGCATACCTCTTATTAGATCAGTTGCTGTACAGATGTCAAGCAGAGTGAGAGAAACAGATATTTATCATTTTGTGGTTTATTCCTAAAATGCAGAATATAAAGCCCACAGGCTTAAAATAGGTGAGGCTTTCCCTATATAAAGAGAGGCTGTGGGATGAGTCTCCTGGGGTGAACAGCTTATTCTGTCACATGGTAACAGGGCAGCCTGGGGATACAGTCAGCGTTGGAGGAAAGATGACTCTAAGACTCATACCAAGAGCACAGGGCAGGTGACGAAAGCAGGAGACACACAGATCTAAGATTTAACCTATGAGTTAAGCACGCAGTTAAAAACGATGTAGTGAGGATAATTACATAAAGGTCTTTTAGAAGCCAAATGAGCTGAATCCTACAAAAAACCTGGAGCAAGATCGGGAAGTTAATGAGTGTGCCTCTGGAGTTGGAGTGAATTTCTCTCCAATCTAAGACCATGTTGTGGTCATAGCAAAAGGGTTCTGGGTTTGGATACCCCGCAGTGTGTGGAGTTTGCATGTTTTCCATTTGTCTTTGGCGCCTTAGTCCAAAAACACCAACTAGTAAGTTGGTGAAATGCTTGTGGACTTGAGGACCAAATATCCGTGTGGAGGTGTGAGTGTATATAGCCTTGTTCATTTGTTTGTGTGTGTGCTCTTTTTTTTCAGCATATTGGCGTTTCTGGCTTTGTGTTAGCGTCGTCTACGAGCTCTTCCTCATCTTCATCCTCTTTCAAGTAAGTCTTGGTGCATACATTTGCATGTGTGTGTAATGCTGGAATTAAAGACATGAATTTCACAGACCAGTGATTTTTTTTGGTTTTGTGTGTGTGTGTGTGTGTGTGTGTGTGTGTGTGTGTGTGTGTGTGTTACAGACAGTGCAGGACGGACGACTGTTCATGAAGTACATCGACCCAAAGTTGGGGGTTCCTCTTCCAGAGAGAGATTATGGAGGAAATTGTCTAATCTATGACCCTGGAAATGTCACTGACCCCTTTCACAACATCTGGGTAACAAACGGGCCGTACATGCGACACCCTCCTGTTTACAACCAGATCAACATGTACAAACAATCTAATGCTCATGAACTGTTCTCATTATAGGATAAAATGGATGGCTTTGTTCCGGCCCATTTTCTCGGCTGGTACATTAAGGTTTGCAAAAACAGTAACAAGTGAATATTAATTAATGAACATCAGTGCATCAGAATACCAATTTCTCTTTTTGTGACACATCAGACTCTGGTGATAAGGGATTGGTGGATGTGTATGATCATCAGTGTCATGTTCGAGTTTTTGGAGTACAGTCTGGAACATCAGTTGCCAAACTTTTCAGAGTGCTGGTGGGACCATGTGAGTGTTTTTGCCTCATATTCTTTGAGAATCTTACACGTTCTCCTTATTTCAAAATGATATCGTCATCTGAACTAAAACCCAATCTAAAAATTTAATCAACACGCGTTTTACTATTGTGTGACAAAATTAACAGTCTTTCTGTTACAGTGGATCATGGACGTGCTGCTGTGCAATAGTTTAGGGATTTATTGTGGGATGAAGACGCTTGGCTGGCTCTCGATGAAGCCGTATCAGTGGCAGGGTCTCTGGAACATTCCCACCTATAAGTATGCTTGCTTATTGCTATTGCTTGCAATTAATTACTGATTTATTGACCGTCTTTAATGATTGATCGTTTCTGTAGTAACCTGTGACTCTGTATGAACAGGGGGAAGATAAAGCGCATTGCGTTCCAGTTTACACCATACAGCTGGGTAAAATTTGAGTGGCGTCCGGCGTCCAACCTGCGTCGATGGCTGGCGGTGCTGGGAATCATTTTTATGGTGAGTAGTTCATGAATTATTCTGGTTTAACAGAAGTGGCATGAATGGCAATTGTGTAAAGCGCAGGAATATATCAATGCTTTGTCTTCATTCAAAGAGTTTTGAGGTTCATGTTTGTTGATTCTTCATTTTATGTTCTATGTTATTTCTGTGTTCGTCTGTAGTTTCTGCTGGCCGAGCTCAACACCTTCTATTTAAAGTTTGTGCTGTGGATGCAGCCTGAACATTACCTGGTGCTGCTGCGACTCGTCTTCTTCGTTAATGTGGGCGGAGTGGCCATGAGGGAAATTTACGACTTCATGGAAGACCCGTCAGTACCAGTCTTTATATTATTACTGCTGCTTTTCTGCTTTAAAGTCATGCATATGGTTTGCTTTGTGTTTGTAGGTAAATAATTAAAGATTCTCAGAACTAGAACTGGGGGGAGTTGGTAACAAGGTTGTATTAAGTGTAACAAGGTTAAATGCTTTTTATAAACACAAAGCACTTGGTTATTTTTCTTTGCTCGTGGATTCCATCTAGTGGCTGTTTTGTGACCTGCAGCAAACCCACAGAGGCTCATTTTAGTCCAACCTTTTAGACTTATTTAAAAGCTGCCCCCTCCTTTTTACAAGAAGTATAAACATATAAGATATTAGATTTAATGTTTTTAGCCATCCATGAGAACGCTGAAGTGGTTGGTATAGCAGCGTGTCGTATGGTTATAATTTTTCAGCTTCTCCTGCTGTTTCTCCTCATTTAGGAAGTTCCACAGGAAGCTGGGACAGCAGGCGTGGCTGGTGGCCGCTATTACAGTGACAGAGTTCCTGATTGTGGTGAAGTACGATCCCAACACCATTATGCTCCCCATTCCCTTCTTTGTCATCCAGTGCTGGATCCTTGGCATCATCCTAATCCTCACCTGGACGCTGTGGCGCTTCTTTATCCGGTGAGTAATGTGGAAAAGGATGAGCGCGAGCTGATATCATAACGCTCGTGTTGAATGTGCAGCATCAGCAGAATGCATTCTGACCCTCTATAGGTTCAGCGTTGCAGGAAAACCTGGATTTTTAAATAATTCAAACATGCTATTAGTTTTGTTTTTTTTTTTTGTTTTTTTTGTCTCAATTAAGGTTTAAAAATTTTTTTTTTTCTTAAAGTCCTGCTATGTAAATATAAGTTAAACATTGTGGGCAGCAGGGGGTGCTGGTACTCAGTTTTACTCTTGGTATTACTTCATATGGTCCTTGTGGCAGTTGCTCTTGGTGTTAATAAGTGTCTTTGGAGGAACGTCCACCTTTCTTCATGAAGACGTGCATTAGAATTAAATTCCGATCCTGTTGTTTTCATTCAGAGACATCACACTCCGTTACAAAGAGACACGACGATGGATCCAGGAAGGCTCGGGTGAAAAGGAAAGACCTGGCAACAGCTCAAACAACCCAGGAACATCGGGTCGCAGCAAGTTGAATGGAAACACTGATCCCGTGCGACACCGCAGGTCCTAGAGACGTGCCCCCCCCCCCCCGCTCACACGTGTACGCTCCATATGTGCTGGGATTTACGCCGTGTGCGTTTGTCTGGCTGTCCAAACCATTCCAGCTTTGACTTACTGTTCTATCATCGGTGAGGGGGTGCCTTTGATCATTTATTATTATTTTTTAAGTTCCAAAACGATGAGGCTCCTTTCATCAGTTTTAGGCATAATACTGTTACATCGGTTCTTTTTTTTTTTTTTTTTTTTTTTTTTCCCATCGGTTCCTTTAGTTATTTATATGTATGTTTATGGTGTAAAGCTGTCGTCCGGTACACGATGTGCTGCTGATGCCTTATTCTGGGTTCGACCTGCTCCTTAACAGATTTATAGGTTTGTCGTTTCGCTTTGTTAAATACGACACAAGTCCTGGTAGAATTCATGACTTTGTGTTCAGGCTTTACTTTCACGGTGATCCTGATGTCATTGCTGTCACGTGGTGCAGCTGCTGGAACAACACACACACCTCAGTTCTCCAGCTTTTCTTTGTTACACAATGTGCTTTTAGCAGACGTTCCACTCGTTCACATGTTCCTCAGGAATCCACTGTGCAGAATAACAATCAGCAATGTGGGTATTGTGCACTACAGCAGTGGAGCATCTTTGGGTTTCCTCATTTTTAAACACTACCTAAGAATAATTTAATCTAAAAGAGAGGCAACACTTCCATTTATGCATGTCCTGGGACATGTATGATCCCTAGATCGCTCAAACTAGATGCATCATTGGACCAAAGCAGGAAGCGTGTCTTGGCCTTTCTTCTAAATCTTGTAAAGTTGAATAAATCGAACCCTGTAACTGGATTCCAAGGCGTGACCTTTTCTGGATCGCTGTATCATTATTCTGCAAAGTAGAAAGAGTTTCCGCAGGCTCTACAGAACGATTCCTAAACCATTTAGGTTCGGCTATAGTCTTGGACTGTGGTCTACGTTTAATCAGATTCCGATGTTTTTAGGATCAGGACTGAACGGAGTCCTTTGGTCCAACGGTCTGTGTTTCTCACAAACAGCCTCTCGTACCGTCTGTTCCGTTTCCATCATGAGCTTACTGTGAATGTAAATTTCAGAAGTTACTGTTATAGAAACAGGCCTCTTAATGGATCCTCTGACTGCTTGTGTACTTTTATACGTCATGCTAGGTGTATTTTTCAGGACGTCGGTTGAGAAACTTATGTTTTTTATGAAAGTCAGGGTTGTTTTTCAGTATTATTTTTAGGAAATACTTTGTGCGTCGGTCACTGATCTCAGTGGGTTAATTAGGAATTGTAATTATTAGGAAGTCTTGAGTTCTCAAGACATCTGAAGGGTTTTGTTTTTTGTTTTTTTCAAGCCGTTCTCTATCTGCTCTGTCTGCAGATGCCACGATGTTGATTTGTTCTTGTACTGTGGAAGAAAAAGGAAACTAGATATTAGTTTTTGCCAAATATTGGAATGGTGTTTGAATGTAATATGAACTTAAACTTGAGGATGCTACACTTAACTAAAACCAGGAAGATAAAATCAGAGGAATTTACTGTTTTTTATGTTCCGTTCTGCAGGTTTTAAACACTGGAGCAATAAAATTGTTTTTATTCAGGCTATTTTTTTTTTAATCACAGCATGGTTCTTACATTTTTAGCCGCATGCAGATTCACATAACTGTGATGCTGACCTATATCCAAAAAAGGTTTCTTTTCTAATGAGTATTATCTATTACATAACAGGTTACTACTAATGAACACACACAGCCAAGACATACACACATCCACAACTTCACTCCTCTCAAAAATTTATCTTTTTTGTTATAGAAGACAAATTTAAGAATATATAATGCACCATGCATGGGGAGATGCAGCACTTTGGCATTTTCTCCCCATCTCCATCATCCAGTTCCTGTGCCTTTTAAACAGTCAGTAGAGATCACAATGCAATGGTTGTTTAACACCAACCAGGTCCTCCACCTGTAAGGCACTGCCTCTCTGCAGTGTAAATTTGACTTTTTTTTGTTGTTAAAAAAAAATAATTACCACCCTAGTGAGGGAGATGAACACTTTAGTTTGTATGTTCTTCCCATGTCTGCATTGGGGTCTCTCATGAGCTGTGGTTCCCCCTGAACGTATTCTAATGGGTAAATGTTTGCCTGAGTGTAAGTGTCTGTCCTGTGTGGGACTGAAAACCCATCAGTGGTATTTCTTTGCTTTTTGCACTCAAACGTAATAATATGATTAACCCTATCCCAGCATCTTCTTGCTGGAGGTAGAAATGATGCAATTACATCTTAATCTTTTAGGCTATACTTTAATTACATTGATGGTTAAACACTTCATTGGTTGATGCATTAAAGCTTTTATATTACCTTCATTCTTTCTTTAAAGGCACAAATCTGCTGGACTCTGCTACATAAAATTAATTTTGGCTTAATTTTGATTACGTTGCTGTATGGTTACACTGTGGCTATTTAAACAGAACAGTGCAGTGTAGGTGTGTGTGTGTGTGTGGCTAGAGCGAGACTTGCACAAGTGATTCTACAGTCATAGGTAATGAATGCAATTCAGAATCCAAATAGAAGACTTAAAAAAAAGGATCATGGAAGTAAAGTTTTATAAGATTTCAATAAACTGCCTCAGTGTACTTTTTCTCCTTACAAAAACATTTATTAACACAAGTTCTGATATTCAGCAAATGTCTTTATGGTAACGTGGATGTCAGTACGTTTGTTATATGGCATATAATAGAAGCTCGGTGATGAAGGGTGTCGACAAAAATGACCATGTTATTGTAAATCTGTAGTTCATGTTCTAAATAAAAAAAGAAAAAAGAATGTAACGTCAGCTCAAATGTCATTAATATCATTGTACAATATCGTAAAACAATAATTATGAGATTAAACAGATGCAGTTAACCCTGGTTAGTGATGAAAGCGCCACCACGTGGCATCGAATCCAGGGTTATGGTTGGTTCAGGATGTGAAGGTGTGGTTTGGCATGTTGACATGTCTCAGTCTGACCCGTGTCTGGGATTTTACACCCGACTGATGGTCCTGCAGACTGTGGAGGGACGAGGGACTCACCGATCAGCCATGAACTGTTACATTTTGGAATAAAACGGTGCAGCTGATGGTGCTGGTGTCCAGGTTCGAATATGACACCGGATCGTGGTGCCAACTGGACGGTTGTGGTTCTGACCTGCCAGCACAAAGACAGTGTTTATGCTTTTCACAGAGGTAAGATCGAAAAACACTTGTTTTAATAAAGTAAAAAAAAATAGACGCTTAATTACCATAGGAATATTGACTTTTAATTTGAAAAATTTTGCAACACACACACACACACACACACACACACACACACACACACACCCCCCCCCCCCCCCCCCCCCCCCCCCCCCCCCCCCCCCCCCCCCCCCCCCCCCCCCCCCCCCCCCCCCCCCCCCCCCCCCCCCCCCCCCCCCCCCCCCCCTGTTTCTCGTTTACAGGTTTAAAAAAAAATTCCATCCGATATAACGTTCAGTAATCTGATCGACACGCCCCTAATGTGCTTGTTTCCATCAGTAGATAAAACCTGTTTACTTTTAGTTTAATTTAAGCTTGTAATTGCAGGCGACACGTAAAAAATGGTAGGAAAAGTACTGGAGACATTTCTATAATTATTAAATTCCGGTTCCTTATTGTCTCATTAATGTATCTGTATAAAATTAAGCACGTGTGTTTACATCTTGGACAACTGCATGATTCCAACTCTGGGAAACAGTTTGGGGAAGGCCCTTATCTGTTGCACCATGGCTATGCCCAAGTGAACAGAGCAAGGTGTATATAAGGCATGTTTGCAGCTGTGTGCTTATCAAAGAAAACAGAAAGTGTTCATGAAGCTGTTGTGTGTTGCAGAGTTGGAGATCCGACAGCAGCGTGGGCTTCTGCCCCCCACAGCTCTGCTGCTTACCGTTCCTGACCCACAGGAGCATGTGGGCAGTGGAGGAGCCACCCTGAATGCATTACTGGTGGCTGCTGAGCACCTCAGCGCCAGGGCAGGTTACACGGTGAGAGGCAGAATCATGGAGTCAAGCACTGACCGCACACACTTAGACCTGTTGTATCACATCTTATTTCTTAGCATTATTTTGGACTGTTGAATTCCAATCTGAAATTAGGAGAACATGCAAATCCACACAGGTAAATGTGTATCCTCACTCTATGGAATGCTACCTTCTTGCAATCTACTGTTATGTTCCTGGCTTTTGTTTTTTATATGTTGATTTAAATCTCTGAAAAAAGAAGGTTCCACCTTGCTGTTCTGCTTTATTCTCCAGGTGGTGACGGCGGATGTTCTGTGTGATGCTCATGTTCTCATTCTGCACACGGTGAGAGGATGACATGCTCCAAAAGTTCTGCAGAAACGTGTTTATCAATTTGTCAGCCTTTAGCAATTCATTACTCGTCTACTAGAGGGTTCCACATTGACTTATAAATTATATATATATATTTAGTGTTTAAGTAAACAATTTAGTGAGAATTCATTTGTGAGCTCACTCATGAGCAGACGGCATCATAATATAATAATCTGAATCTTAATGAGATACATGCTCTCACCTTCCTCCTGAGAAATCATTTATTGATGCCATCCGTTGCTTTTAACATTCATTCATTCATTATCTCCCGCTTATCCTCTATCAGGGTTGCGGTGGGGTTTCCCATGCCCATCCAGGGGAGAACGTCTCGGGCGCTGGGCAGATAGACCCAGGACAGGGTGCCAATCCATCGCTGGGCACACACTCACTCACACAGACACACTCTATATGGGGCAATTTTGAGATTTCAATTGACTTGATCCATGTTTTTGGACTGTGGGAGGAAACCGGAGGACCCGAAGGAAACCCACGCAGACACGGGGAGAACATGGAAACTCCACCCAGATGGGGATTCGAACCGGGAATCCCTAGCGCTGAGAGGCGAACGTGCTAAACCACTAAGCCACCGTGCCGCCTTCTTTTAACAATTTCTTTTAAAAATGTTTTGTTCATTCAGCATCCCCCCCACACTTCCCACCTGTGACCTGAATGCACTGTGTCTGAATGACAGGGCCGAGATTTTCCGTGGGATGGATGCAGTAGAGCGTTCTGCTGGTTGTCTGTTCCGGCAAACGAGCAAAAGTTTGAAGGACCAGTTTGTTGTTTAGATGTCTTGCTGAAATGTCTTTCAACCAAAGTGAGTAAACATCACCACCGTGAACCTGATGATGTAACAATTTGGATTAGTTTTTTAATTTTATTCTCTCGTTTAATTGGTGAATCAGCTGTGTGCAGGCTCTCCACCAGGGACCTGGGTGTGTAGCACTGACGCGATCCTGTGCATCCCAACCTCTCCAGGTTACCTGTGTAACACACACACACACACACACACACACACACACACACACACTAAGAGTTTACACGTCTCTGCAGACATGTCATGGGATGGTTTCGCTGGCGTTCGTGTCGTGTCTTTACCTGGTGATGTGTCTTTTGCTGCGAACCATGGAGTTTACCTCACAGACTCAGAGGTGGGTTCTGGGAAATGTATTACAGGCTGTTTATACACTTATAATACGATTATGCACTTTCTGTATTTACTTAATATTGTTTTTTATTTTAATCTTAGATGCATGTATGAGTTATTATACGTATACTGTGTGTTTAAAGGGTGGCGTGCGGGACATCATTTATCAAGGTGAGGAGAAGAGAATCTGCTCTATCGCACTGTCTGATGGGAAAGTTCCTCTGGTATGAGATTTTTATATTTACAATTTTATCGATAACTTTAAAAATATGTTGCACCTGATTGTCATAATGCCGTTTTATTGAAACAAGTTCTGATTTTGGTATAGTATCATCATTATTGTATGGTTTGTGATATCATTACATTCATGTTGGTTGCAGGTTTCTGGTCCTGCCTTTTTCTCCAGCTCTGTCTCTGAAAAGCTTCTACAGACTCATGTTACTCCACCGCTGGATGGATGCACTTACTTGGGTATGGATTCAGGAGCTCCACCAGTTCAGGTAGAACACTGAACATGTGTCTATAAACTGTTTACAACTAAATCTTACATTCTATTAAGGTTATTTTCAGTCTTATGTATATTATAGCTGCTGCATGCAGTCTTTGATGTCGTATGTTGTATATAATATACTGGGTCTGGGATTATAAAGGTTATAAAAACTTCTTGGGTCCAGTTCACAGATTATTAAACAGCCTTTATTTCAGAATAATTCAGATGGTTAAAGTACTCAGTGATATTCTGACATAGATTCTGAAATTATTTGATTATATTGATTCCAATAATTTTACAACTTTATTCTTTGTTAAAACTGATGTACACGCTGTTGTTTGGTCAAGAACATGGATTAAAATGTCTTTGATCTCTGTAGATCTCTCTGTTTTTGGATATCCTGAAGTGTCTCTGTTCAGACGTGACCGAAACACAGTTTGTGAATGAGGAGCGAGCAGGCTGCAGTTCACCCCTGGGTCCACAGGGGGCGGCAGTGAAAAGTGCCCGTTCTGTACTTTGGAGGACTTTAAGAGGACATTCCCTTTCTTTGGGTATTTGTCTTAATCACGTTTTCATTTCTTGTGCAACCTTTCATTAAGTAAATTTTTGTCCTCAATGCGTCCGCAGTGTATGTTCCTGATGGACAGTATGACTACATGACCACGTCAGGCAGAGAGCATATCACGCGCCTCACAGCGTCCAGGTCAGAAAAACACATTCTCTCCCATGTACAGGTGAGTACACTCATAGTACCCTTAAAATAGTACTAGATTGTTAATAATCAGTAAGTGAGAGGTGTACTGATCGCTGTAGGAGCTTCAGCGTGTGAGTGACCACGCCCGCATCATTAACAGCGTGCTGGAAGGAGATGTACAGGTTGCAGCAGGGGCAGTGGTGCAGCACTGCCAGCTTCAGGTTAGCATCACAGGCCTTTTTTGGGCCAAAATGTGGTGCAGATACATTATTTCAGTATAATTTTCTGTATTTTAGGGTCCTATTGAGGTGCATTCTGGGTGCCTGCTGTCTGGTTTGGATCTGAGGTCATCTCTTCATGTACAGAACCTTCCTCTGACCAGCGGGCTCATCGTGCAGGGGCACAAGTTGGTCCTGCAGGAACTGAAGCTCACAGTGTTTACTGTGTTTAGTGCTAATGACCGATTAGAGGTACGCTGTAACAATTAAATTCAATCTCAAACCTGCAAACTATTACTAGAGGGTTGCCAAATATTCAGACATTAACCTGGATATGAACATGGTTTCACTGTATGCTGATGTGTGATGATTATCTGAGCTACACATCATTGATGAGCTTTAGTCTGGATGATGTACGATTTTTTTTTATTTCAGGCCAACAGTGAAAGTGCCGCCGCATCGTTCCTCGGTCGGCCCTGGACTAATTTTTATAGCCGTACTGGAATACAGTAAGACAAATGAAATATTTTCTACTCCTGAACATTTAGGATTTCACAAAGAACCTCAGGCTCTCTCTGTGTGATTAACAGACCCGAGGAGCTGTGGGCGATGGAACGCGGTGACGGGCGCACTCTGCTGAACGCCCGCCTGTTTCCCGTGTTCATGCCCAGTAAAGGAGAAGTGGGGATAGAAGGTGTGAGCTTTCTTCTTGGTGGCTCAGACAGGATGGCAAGATGGAGATCGGCGTGGAGACTCTCCCTCAGGGAGGTTCTGTTGCTCACAGACCAGCAGGAGGAGCTACAGTGGAGGGAGAAGCTGCTGTTCAGTGCAGGGAGAAGAAGGGTAGCAGACGCTCTGAGGAACCACGCAGACCTCAACCTGCTTCCCGCCATCAGAGCAGCAGTACTGGGGGGCCAACATGAGGAGCTTCTCAATACACTTGATTCTGGTGAGCGCTGACTTGTACACTGTCCTCGGATCTCTGAGTAGGAATTATGTTGGAAATATATTTAAGAATATACGTCCATCGTTGAAAACAGCGTCCGTACTTAGTGGGATCCCACCAGGTTCTGAACCATCGTCACTGAGGCTTTAGTTGTTCTTTTTCTGACTGAACATCAGTGGCTTCCAGCAGCAGGTCAGACCTCGGCATCGCGGCACGCACTCTGGCATGCATCGCCGATGTCCTGGGCTGCGCTGCCGGTGAGGGTCGGGGAGGCTTGAGAAGTGGACCGGCTGCTAATCCATCCTGGGCTTCTGCCTTTAACCTGCTGGAGAACGGTGAGCTGGAGGCGGGTGTCCGGGAACTGGCCAATATGAGGGCTTCCTGGTTCAGCAGGTGAGATTTGGGGGGGGGGGCAGCATGAGAGCAGAAGTTCAATAAATAGCAATAACAATAACAAACTCACAAATCCAACAGACCTGATCTGCTGGTACGAGCTGCACGACACTATGAGGGGGCGGGACAGATTATTTTAAGGAAGGCGGTGATGTCAGCGCGGCAGTTTGTGCATGTCGGTGAGGGCGAGATGCCGCCGATTGGAGAGTGGCAGGAAGTGGAGTGTCCCGCCAGACTGGACCTTTCTGGTGTGTGTTTCCCGAGGCCATGTCTCTCATCTGATCTCTTTCTGATTGGTTTAGAGAACCCGCCGGCTGTATTAAAGGAGTTATTTGCTCTTTGTAGGTGGCTGGAGCGACACCCCTCCAATTGCATTTGAACATGGTGGTGCGGTGGTCAACGTGTCGATCAGGGTGGACGGAAAGCGACCAATCGGAGCGCGAGGCCGCCGGATTTCAGAACCGCAACTGGTGCTAGTGAGCAGCAGTGGACCCCCGGGCTGCGGCACGACTACACGCACCGTGTGCAAGGACCTCTGTGATCTGGAGGATCACTGCCAGCCTCATGCTCCTGGCAAGAGTTTTCAATTCTCAGGATGGATTGAATATTTACGAGATCTGTGTTTGTAAAGGATGAAAGCCTGAGTGTCCTGTTGCCGTTGCAGGTGCTTTGTTAAAGGCGGTGTGTGTGTGCAGTGAGGCCGTGTGTTTGTTGTCTCCTCTTTCTCTGGAACAGCAGTTGGTACAGAAATGGGGGGGAGGGCTGGAGCTCCACAGCTGGTCTCTCCTGCCTCACGGCTCAGGATTAGGTGAGACCGCAGTGCATTGTGTTCAGACTGTACAGAATACGTTAGTTGTGGATTTCCTCATTAAAATGTTTTGCGTGTTTCCGGAACATGTTCAGGGTGTGCTACGTTGTGTCTGCAGGTACGAGCAGCATCCTGGCTGGTGCGCTACTGGCAGCTATGTACAAATGCACAGGGCGGAGCTTTGACACCACGTCCCTCATCCATGCGGTACTCCACCTGGAGCAGATCCTCACAACAGGTCTGGAAATTAATTTATTTTTATATTTATTTAAAGTTTAAACTTTACAGACATTGGTAAGTGTTCCTGTATTTAGGTGGAGGGTGGCAGGACCAGGTGGGGGGGTTAGTAGGAGGCATGAAGCTGGCACGGTCCCGTGCCGCCCTGCCCCTCAAAGTGGAGGTGGAGCAACTCGCCCTCTCACAAGACTTTGTCGCTGCTCTGCAACAGCGTCTCCTGCTAATCTACACGGGGAAGACGCGCCTGGCTCGGAACTTGCTGCAGGTCTGAATCAGAGTGGTTTACTCACTCACCCTCTTGGGGGGGGTGGGGTTTAAAAATTTGGTCTTATAGTTGGTGTAATTATGTGTATTGCTTGGTAGGACGTGGTACGAAACTGGTACAGCCGCTTACCCTCCATTGTACAGAACGCAGAGCAGCTGGTGAGCAATGCCGAGGCCTGTGCTCAGGCCTGTACCGAGGGTGAGATTAATTTACACCTGATGGTATTAACTCGGCTCACTTCATTTCCTGATGTAAGCAGTCAGGCTTTAAAAACCTTGTTTCCTACATTTCATCTCATCTCAGGCTCTTTATCCAAACTGGGGGTCTGCATCAACCATTACTGGCGGCAGAAGAAGGCCATGGCACCGGGCTGTGAACCAGCGGCAATAAGAACGATGATGGATGCTCTGGAACCTCTGGCCTTAGGACAAAGCCTTGCCGGGGCAGGTGGTGGCGGCTTTCTGTTTGTACTTACCCGTGATGCTCAGCAGGGGAAGACTGCACAACAGATCCTTAACAACACGCAGGTTTGTTTATTCATTTTATTCAATTAATTAGTAATAATGATGCTTTGTTAATAAGTATGTGGACACCTTATAAGTGTTGATTCATCCCAAAAGAGTTCTTCATCCCTAAAAGTATCCAAGTGAATTATGGGGCAGTCACACTAAAACACTGGGCCTTCCCTAAATGGCTACATCTGTACTCTCTGTATCCGATGCCTTATCCTGAGTACTTAAATTTCTTTTTTTGTGGTGTTCTGAAGGGTCTCGGAGACTTCAGTGTGCACTCAGTACAGCTGGATATGGAGGGCATCACAGTGCTTCAGCAGAGTACAGGAACCACTGAGGCACCTACAGACTACAACCCGGGTGCAGACTACAATTCCTCAGTGCTGAAAGGCTCTTATTCTGAAGGGTCTCCTCTCTGGGCAGAGTAGTGGTTGAGTTGACAGAATAGATGGTTCAGCTTTTAACGAGATGCAAATAGGTACAAAGGACCAGTGTTCCCAAAGAGAATGCTACACATCAGCATCACAGTGTCCTCACAAATGAACTGTAGTTTTATTATGACGTCATCGCTTCCTTCCTCACCGTTATCAATTTTTTACTCCACAAATTGAAGGATAAAGACACTTTACAACCAACCACCCAACCAACTCGTACATCTGCCAACATGTCAACACCAAAGAACCCAACATTAAGAGGAGGCATTTGATTTTTTAATCAGGAGTTAATGTAGAGCAACCAATCAGATTAGATGAAATAATAAGGCTTTTGTTAATTTGACTTTATGGTACTTGAAGCGGCGATTTTATTTTGTTATATGTTAAAAGGTCATTAATTTAATTTGTGCTAGTTGTACCCAATGTCATCTGTAATGAGCAAGAAATAAATAATCTGCTGATATTCAGTAAACAGAATAATTAGTCTAACTTTATTTACAAAAATATTTAAGCACGTTAATATTCATATAAGAATAATAAGCTTTGTGAATTTCTAAAACGTTGTCAAACCATCAGCTGGAACACTCCCAGAGTCCACTGGTTGAGAACTGATGCTCGATGGGGAACAAAATTATTATTATTGATATCAATTAAATCAGCTCCATTAAGTTCATAAAGGTCTTCAGTAAGAAAGACAATTAGTTAGATCTAAGACAATTAATTAGATCTAAGAATAATTAGATATAAGACAATTAGTTAATTTAATAATAATTAAATCAACCAGGGGTCTACATTTCAATATAAACTTTAGTTATTTAATGTCGTTGGATATAATTAAAAAAAAATGTAGTGTGTGTTTATGATGCAGTTTATTGCGGCCAAAAATAAAAGGAATTAGTTCTCTATATTAAAGTCTGAACATCAGAAACTTCATCCCTATAACGTCCATTTCTCAAAATTTTATATTTACAAAAATGTGACTATGTATTTGCATCAGGGCGTTCAGCAAGGAGCCATTTTCCTTTAATCTGTAGAGACATCTGGCTGTTTTCTTCTCATCCAGCAGTTTGAACCCGACTTCAAATGAGAAATGTCAGCACGGCTCTTCGACGTTGGCCTGATGAGCCAAAGACCCGAGGGGCATCATGATGAGGGGCATCTGGTGCGTATCAGGTCTGTTTGCCAGCCACAGTGGAGAGCTGGTCACGAATGCGACCCAGTCCATCCAGCATGGTGTCCAGTGTTTCTCTGCTCAGCTCCACAGTAACTGAAGATTCACAAGCAGCCCTGCTCACAGCAGCTGGGTCCTGGAGCTGCAAAACATCTCGTTTTGTCAGTCCAGCTTATCTAATGAGCATCGCGTCTCGTTACTTTGTAGGGTGTTCTGAATGTCTCAGTCGTACCTTCATGTGCAGTATACAGGTGGGTACAGCCATCCGGCTCACGGAGTCTGAGGACGTCTTCATGTCAACCCTCCATTCCATGTCCACCAGCTGTGGCAGCGAGACTGAGAGTAAATCGTTTTTTTGTTCTTTACATTCTTGAAGTAAAATTAATGATTGGTTAAAAAAACAGTTCCAAATTAAATTTAAAACTCACTTTGAGTAGCTAAAGCTTGATCTTTCCACGTTGTGCTAAGGACAAAAGATAATTATTTACTACTTAAACATAAAACTACTTTAAGATATAGAAATAAATGTTCTGCAGCTGATTTGCCTTTGCTCCAAAAGGATCTTGGTTATAAGGTTTTTCAGGTTCGAGTGAAAGGATTCAGGGAAAACGGGCAGGATTTGTTCCGGCGCAGATAAATCCTTGAACATCACGTGATGGGAGAGTGTGTGGAATGCTGTCAGGACCTGGAAATATAAAAAAAATAGGATTAAACACCAGAAGCAAAATATTGTTCCTTAATATTTTACCTGCTATTTGAGTTGCACCTGCAGAGCTTCATGGCTGGACACAGAGAGGGTGTGAGCGGTGCTGTCGATCAGAGCCGGGGATTTGTAGGTGCTGGAAGGATAAGTGTCTTTACATAACTGTCTCACGACATCTTTAGATGGAGCCTGAAATAAAATGAAATAACAGATAATAATAGAGTTGAGCTTCTGATGTTCCTCCAAATTACAACTGATCAAATCTTCCCATTCCCTACTGCTGCCTGCTTAGTGTTCAATAATAATAAACTAATAATAAACTATAATAAACTAATAATTCAGGACGGCACGGTGGCTTAGTGGTTAAGCATGTTCTCCTCTCAGCACTAGAGATTCCCAGTTCGAATCCCCATCTGGGTGGAGTTTGCATGTTCTCCCCGTGTCCGCGTGGGTTCTCCGGTTTCCTCCCACAGTCCAAAAACGTGGATCAAGTCAATTGAGTTCTTCAAATTGCCCCATAGAGTGTGTGTGTGTGAGTGACTGTGAGTGAGTGTGTGTCCAGCGATGGATTGGCACCCTGTCCTGGGTGAATCTGCCCAGTGCCCGAAACGTTCTCCCCTGAATGGGCATGGGGAACCCCCCCCCCGACCCTAATATAGGATAAAGCGGACGATAATGGATGGATGGAAATCTAAACTAATAATACAATAATAACATTATAGAAAGTGTAATGATTTGTAGATCAGGACGTTTTTTTCCCTTATTCGAGCTTCCTCTGCGCTTTTAAAAACCAGATCTTTAGTATTCTACGTGTGATTCAATGAGATGTAGATTTCAAAGAGAAGTAAAAACGTCGATATTAATACGAACCTTTAAGAGAAGCTGCAGAGCGCTGAAATCTTCTTCTGTCAGAGCAGCCATCTTGTGAACGTGACCGTCACGTGATCGGAATGCACACATGGGATGGAGATCAGTGAAAATTCAGTTCTCTATTAAACCTCACGAAACGTTTTCTGATATTTTATTCTGCTTTGATTCGCGCTGACTGCTTTAACAGCTCCCACTCTTTCTGAGGGGCTTTTTTTTTTCAATGTTCTGGAGCGTCTCTGCGGGGATGTGGCTCATTTCCAAAAAGCATCTCTGTTCTAATTCATCCCAAAGGTGTTTAATATTCATTCATTCATTATCTCCCGCTTATCCTCTATTAGGGTCGCGGTGGGGTTCCCCATGCCCATCCAGGGGAGAACGTCTCGGGCGCTGGGCAGATACACCCAGGACAGGGCG
>JAFMOD010000641.1:253735-285527 GCA_019802435.1 Corydoras maculifer | reverse complement strand
TCTTTCTGAGGGGCTTTTTTTTTTCAATGTTCTGGAGCGTCTCTGCGGGGATGTGGCTCATTTCCAAAAAGCATCTCTGTTCTAATTCATCCCAAAGGTGTTTAATATTCATTCATTCATTATCTCCCGCTTATCCTCTATTAGGGTCGCGGTGGGGTTCCCCATGCCCATCCAGGGGAGAACGTCTCGGGCGCTGGGCAGATACACCCAGGACAGGGCGCCAATCCATCGCTGGGCACTCACTCACACAGACACACTCTATAGGGGGCAATTTTTGAGAATTCAATTAACTTGATCCATGTTTTTGGACTGTGGGAGGAAACCGGAGAACCCGGAGGAAACCCACGCAGACACGGGGAGAACATGGAAACTCTACCCAGATGGGGATTCGAACCGGGAATCCCTAGCGCTGAAAGGCGAATGTGCTAACCACTAAGCCACCGTGCCGCCAGGTGTTTAATAGTTGAATCCTATTTTTAAAAAGCTTGAAGCCGCCCGTAATGCCCGGCTCTGTGCTTTAAACTTGATTTACTTGTGGGTAATACTAAAATTCAGTGATTAGTTTTTTTTTTAATTATGTAGTATTATTCATTATCCGCTTAATCCTTAATCCTCTACTAAGGTCGTTGGGGGGGGGGGTGTTCAATGCCCATCCAGGGGAGAACATTTTAGGCACTGGGCAGATTCACCCAGGAGAGGGCCCCAATCTATCATTGGGTACACTCACATACACACTATATAGGGCAATTGAGACCATTCATTTTTACCTTAAATCCATGTTTTTGGACGGTGGGAAGAAACCGGTGAACCCGGAGGAAACCCATGCGGACACGGGGAGAACAGAGGCAAACTCCACCCAGATCCGGATTCGAACCTGGATCCCCAGAGGAGAACATGCTAACGACTAAGCCGCAGCGCTGCTTTTTATGTAAATTCATTCATTCATTAACTCCCGCTTTATCCTCTATTAGGGTCGCGGGGGGGTTCCCCATGCCCATCCAGGGGAGAACGTTTCGGGCGCTGGGCAGATACACCCAGGACAGGGGGGCAATCTATCACTGGGCACACACAGACACACACGCATCCACACTCTATATGGGGCAATTTGGAGAACTCAATTGACTTGTTCCATGTTTTCAGACTGTGGGAGGAAACCGGAGAACCCGGAGGAAATCCACGCGGACACGGGGAGAACATGGAAACTCCACCCAGATGGGGATTCGAAGCGGGAATCCCTAGCGCTGAGAGGAGAACATGCTAAACCACTAAGCCATCGTGCCTTTTTATGTAAATTAAATATTGCTATTTATTTTAAAACATATCTATTATATAATGTGAGCATTATATATTTGTTAAAAAAGAAACAAAAATAATTATTATCGTGTACACGTAACGGGAGATGGCGCGCATGCGCGTTAACAGCTCCTCGCCGGCCGCAAGAAGAGGCTCGTGTCGGGGTGATGACGTGGCTTGGCCCCGCCCTGCAGCTTCCTCTTTCACAGTGGCACTCAGAGCGACACCATGAAGGCGTCCGGCACCGTACGTAACTTATACAATTTAAACACGCTTTTCTCGCTGCAGGGCCTTTAAATTCACCTGCACCGCATTATAAGAACACGGGGCATCACCCGAGCCGTTCGTGGCGGTTGTACTTGCGGATAAAAGCTCTTATTGCGCGTCTTTCTCAGACTCGTTGGTGTTGCAACATGGCGGCGGCGGTGTGTGTTCGCACCATGTGCGCAGCGCAGCGGGCCTCACGGTTAACTCTCCAGATAGAAAACCGCTTTACTGACTTACGTGTAGAGTTATAAACACGTTGGCTGTATTAATAATTATAGGAGTGATATAAAGAGGAGTCGGAGACGTAATGTCTGTACTTGTAAAAGTTCCTAAATGGTTATTAATGATGTTCCACCTTTTTTTGTGGTTCCATCCCTGTGATGACACCTGATGTTCTCTCATGACTTAAATCCATCTCGAGATTCATTATATTTGATCTTAAGAATGAATGTAACTATAGCAGAACATACAACAAAACTTCAGAATCAGTTTTATTTGCTAAGTATGTTACACACACAAGGAATCTGCTTCTGGCATGATGGTGTCGCGCTTGTAAAATTGCAATTTACTGTATTTACAATATACAGTTGTATTAACAAATAACAAATTTGCTGTACAATATCATACATATGTATAAAATGTATATGGGAAGGTGCATTTAGGTTGTGGTGAAGATTATAAGCTGTTTATAAGTGTGATGGTGTGAGGAAAGAAACTGTTCAAGTGTCTGGTTGTTTTAGTGTACAGTGATCTTAACACAAACCACACAATATCTAAGTTTATACTCAACATTTCATTTAAAACACCGTGCCCTGGTTAATACTTATGTCGGAAGCTATATAAAAGTAAATTTTTGGTTTTAGGTCATACTCAGTATTTATTTTATTGCTCAGTACATGATACAATACACATCATAAACCTCTATAGAACATTATTTCAATGAATATTCGTCGCATGTTTTGCTTAACTCACTTTTTTTTCTGATGTAATTGTTTTGCGAGCTTTGATTTTGAGGTTTGTAATCAAAAAGTGTAATAACAGAATAGTGACTGTTTTAATATTTGTTGCACTGTTCTATATTGATGGACAAATCTTGTGCTTCCTTTCCCATCTAGCTTAGGGAGTATAAAGTCGTTGGGCGTCTGCTGCCTTCGGCCAAGAACCCAACTCCCCCTCTGTATCGCATGAGGATCTTCGCCCCCAACCATGTGGTGGCTAAATCCCGCTTCTGGTACTTTGTCTCCCAACTTAGGAAGATGAAGAAGGCTTCTGGTGAGACTGTCTACTGTGGCCTGGTAAGAACACTGCAGTGATGTTAGAATGATGTTGCAGTCCAGAAACTGCATCTGAATCAGTGTTATTTAATGGATGGACCTTATTTAGCTTGAGATGTTTGCCCATAGCTGCTGCTTAATCCGTATCATTACATGTCCTCAAAACAATGATCAGCCTACATGTAAATCTAATGTTTCCATGCCTTTTGAAGTACAGAGCAAGACACATGGTGCAGTGAAGCATAGCTCTGTGTACCTGTTTTTATTTTGTTTGTTTTTATGCGGTACAATACTTTTTAAAGTTAAGAAACCCGCACACAAACCCAATGATCATTATTACTCTGTATAATGTTCTCGCAGTGTGTGCGCAAAGAAAAAGCACCTTGTCGCCTTTCACACGCTGTAATGTGCGACTGAAAGTGAATTCAAGGTTCGACATCCTTCTACTTAACGTAGTTTTATAACATGAAAAATTGTAAAGTGAAGAATCTGTCATATTCCTAAAAAGTAAAATGAACATTCTTATATCTCCTTTCATTTTCAATCTCGTGAGAATTTATGTGTTCTACTTATTATAAAGTGTTCTGTTTTATATTTCTCAGGTTCATGAGAAATCACCACTGAAGGTGAAGAACTTTGGCATCTGGCTGCGCTACGACTCTCGTAGTGGTACCCACAACATGTACCGCGAGTACAGAGACCTGACCACCTCTGGAGCGGTCACCCAGTGCTGTAAGTACCGTGTTGCATAGTGGAACTAAACACATTTGTGTAACCGTACAGGCATGGAGGTCATGGAAATGAAGGACCTGCACGCAAACCCAATGATCATTATTACTCTGTATAATGTTCTCGCAGTGTGTGCGCAAAGAAAATGCACCTTGTCGCCTTTCACACGCTGTAATGTGCGACTGAAAGTGAATTCAAGGTTTAACATCAAACTGCTTTTGTACAAAATGTGTGTTAATTACTGGGGTGCTGATGATGGGGCAGATGGGATTAATATTTAACATCACATGAGCGTAATCACATTTATATTTTAGCCCTTAAAACTACAATTTCTTTTTGCAGACCGTGACATGGGAGCCCGGCATCGTGCTCGTGCTCACTCCATCCAGATCATGAAGGTGCAGGTGATAGCAGCCAACAAATGTCGCAGACCCGCCATTAAACAGTTCCATGTGAGTTTGTTGGATTTTATTTTTTTGATTATTATATTTTAGTTACCTGTTAAGGTCAATACAGGGCCCCTTGGTGCGGGGTCCATTTGCCGCTCTCCGCTGTGGGATACCTCCAACATTTTGGAGCACTAATATGAACATGGTTTAAAATATATTTTAAATAAATATCAAAGTGCGTACCTGAGGGTAACCACTGTTGCAATCTTTCTGTAACAGCATTCAGGTGGGTGAACATTCTCAGCTGCCATGTGACCTTTATAAACCCTTTGCATTGCATGTGTTGTTCATTCTGCAGGTTTCTCACTGGACTGATGATGTCACCAGCTCAGTTATATAACCTGCTAGAAAACATGGCCAGATACCTCTTCCAGATAAAGTGTCTTGTCTTTAAATCTGGCGGCTTTAAAAATCCTGGCTACATCCCGTTAAGATCTGCAGAACTTGTTGTGTTCCGGCATAACGTTTGTTTAACGCCATGTTCTCCGTTTTACAGGATTCCAAGATCAAGTTCCCTCTGCCCCACAGGATTCTGCGTCGTCAGCACAAACCTCGCTTCACCACCAGGAGACCAAAAACCTTCTTCTAAAGTGTTTGCAGTCCTGTTTTCTGGGAAATAAAATGTTGAAACTATGTTGTTTGTTGGTTTTTTATTCACATTTAGGATGTTATTTAATGTAGTGGCCTTAAATCTTTAAACCGGTGTGAATGAGAACACTGGTCACAATGTGCTCCTCTACTGCACCCCACTCTGAATTCACACTGTTTTATTATAATACACGTCTACATAGTCAACATTATATAGACTGGACCTCTCCTCTGCACCTTCATTGCTCAGAAGCCACTGGGTTTAAAACCACACTGTCTTAAATCATATCAAACTAGGTACTAGTTCTGATCTAGTAAGTGCTGTTGAACCTGATAAAGCAGTAAGCTCTCGAGTAAGTAGTGGGCAACGGTGGACAAAGCACAACCGCATTGAATTGTCTGCAAGTAATTTAAATAACCAGACTGATATGAACTTCTAACCTGAATTAGTGTAATGCTGCTCTTGGACGTCGTTTATATGTAACAAAGTGATTTCCAGTCCCTTATCCCCTGTCTATATTAGCAACTAAAATCAGAATTCTTTTGCTGTAATATTAACAATATAATTACGTTACGTTTTAAAAAATATTCATAGTTGGGCTGCTCACATTCATTTGATCAGATTTGACGTTTTTACCACCTCTTCTGATAACCACACCTCAGATGAGACGCTTTGCTGCTTTAAAACGATTGGACCAATTAAATCACTAGAGGAGGAGGTTGCTGGGAGAGGGGTGTGTCCGCGCCAGGTGTGGACCGATTAGTGGGCGGGGTTAATTATGGCAGTCGGCGTTCACGTCCACCACCTGCACATGATCAGAATAATGAGACAAAAGTATGAAGGTATGTTATTTATGGATATGTTTAAGCCTCGGCGTATGTTCGTTTATTTATTGGTAGCAATGTTTACTAACAGTTATTTTTTAATGAAGTGTGCTAGCAATTATGTAACTTTATTAAAAGTTTGAATTGCGTTTGCGAGTTAACACCGCACGAGGGCAGCATTGACAACCACAGTTTAAACCATACACTTTCAGTTAACACCGCAAGAGGGCAGTAGTGGAAACCACAGTTTAAACTCTACACTTTCAGTTAACACCACAAGAGAGCAGTATTGACAACTACAGTTTAAACCATACACTTTCAGTTAACACCGCAAGAGGGCAGTAGTGGCAACCACAGTTTAAACCATACACTTTCAGTTAACACCACAAGAGAGCAGTATTGACAACTACAGTTTAAACCATACACTTTCAGTTAACACCGCAAGAGGGCAGTAGTGGCAACCACAGTTTAAACCATACACTTTCAGTTAACACCGCAAGAGGGCAGTAGTGAAAAAACACAGTTTAAACCATACACTTTCAGTTAACACCACAAGAGGGCAGTAGTGAAAAAACACAGTTTAAACCATACACTTTCAGTTAACACCACAAGAGGGCAGTAGTGAAAAACCACAGTATAAACCATGCACTTTCCGTTGGTTCGTGAAGAAAATACACATGCATTGTATTCCCTATATTCATATCTAAATCTATATAATAACGATCGATTGTTTAAGCAGATGTTTTTATTTATTACATAAACTGTATTCATATAAAGCAAAGCGAATGCTCCTCAGCGTGACGTCAGGTTTAAGAGTTGATTTTATCTCAATGTTTTTAGCGTTGCTCGGTTTTAAAGTCGGTTGTAAAACTTGCAAACCGTGTAAAATGTTTGAAAGACTTCAGATTTTAATAATGACACAAACATAACGCTGTATCCTAAAGTTATTTACTTAATCACTGTTCTATTCAATGCCGTGGTTAAAGTTTTTGTGTGACAGTTACATTTTAACACCACAAGATGGCAGCATTGATTTATTGTTTTCACTCTTAACCGCGTTCACTAGGGTTTTTTGTTGAAGGGAAATCAAGTCAGTTATTACGTAACAAGTTGTCAGACATAAACAGTCATTCTGTGATTTACACCTACAGAGTGTTGTTAATCCTCCTAAACATTCATTCATTCATTATCTTCCACTTTATCCCAAATTAGGGTCGGGGGGGGGGGGGGTTCCCCATGCCCATCCAGGGGAGAACGTCTCGGGCGCTGGGCAGATGCACCCAGGACAGGGCGCCAATCCATTGCTGGGCACACATTCACTCACACAGACACGCACGCATACACACTCTATATGGGGCAATTTGGAGAACTCAATTGACTTGATCCACGTTTTTGGACTGTGGGAGAAAACCGGAGAACCCGGAGGAAACCCACACAGACACGGGGAGAACATGGAAACTCCACCCAGACGGGGATTCAAACCGGGAATCCCTAGTCCTAAACCACTAAGCCACCGTGCCGCCCCTCCTCCTAAACAGTGTGTTCTTAATCGTGTTGTACTGGACGGTCTGCAGCATTGATGGAGCATTTCTGTTATTTGCATATTTATTGCAGAACACAGGCTCCATGGTGCATCTGATGTACATCATCGTTCACGTGTCGTCAGGTTCCAGCCCTGATTGCGGAGATGAGAGTGTCTCAGACCTCTGGGCTCGTGTTTCAGCAGCTGTATTAACCTGTGTGAACTCCTTCTGACCAACGCTGGGTCAGTGTGGGTGGCAGGTGTTTTGTGGACAGCAGTGAGGTGCAGGATTATGGCAGGCCCTGTGTGTTTGGATTCCCTCCTGGGGTCTGGGCTTTCCAGGAACCTTGCCTGAGTAAAGGTGGCAAGCCTGAGCCTCAGGCCACAAAGTCCACAGCATATAAAGGCTCTTAGTTCAGGCGGCGGCAGGCTGGCCGTTGTAGCTGAACGTGGAGGTGTGGATTTGGTGCGTGTGTTTCATTTATTTAGATTTAATAATCTGTTCAGAAGTCACATGGCAGCTGATTAGCACTGAGGTGTTTACACTACACCACAATACTTAGTACTACTCAGTAATGATTAGAGACAGGCTCACTTTGGTGAACAGATAGCAGAATGGACTCTCACTCAGTCGGACGCTCTGGTGATTTTTCAGAGAAAAGTCCACATACTTCTGCCCACATGCACCGTGAAAAAAATAATGAATGCATTGTGTACATGACGGTTGATTAAACACAATGTTTCCAACACAGAAAGGGTCTCATCTGCTCATCTGCGTGTGTAGGTCAGTTGTCCAGATTTTTGACCTCTTGATGTTTTGGATTTGCTTGAAAATGCCGGTTCTTATTGGAATTCCCTCCGAATCTGTTGCCTCTTCAACTTCAGATCAGTTGAAGATGCGTGTGTTGAATTACCCCAGTGTTTGCAGAACACCTCGTGTTGGGGGGGTGGGGGGTGGGGGGTGGGGGTATAGAGGAAGCCAAAACGGCCCGTGGCAAATACAGAACACATATTCATAGCATTTCAAAATTCTGCTGTATGAAAAGGCTTTATTTGGCGTAAGATTGCTTGGGTCAGCAGTGTGGCAGAGCCAGGAGCGTTTCTTACACCGTCCACAGGCGAGATCATGCTTAGCCAGCAGCTCTGCTTCTGTGGCAGTCATTATGATTGATTGGCTTTTAAATTGCCCGGCTTTCGGGAGCGCTTCATATGACATGCAATAGAAAAGCACAGACCTGAGCCTTGGGCTGTGATGTGGTATTTGCATAACACGCAGACCAAGCTAACTCTTTGCTTAAGTCCTGGGTTTCAAGGCCTTTAACTTAAAACCTCCCATGAGTTACTGCCCCGGGGCTGATATCCCACACCACAGAGCCACCAGTGAGAGAAAATCAACACGTCCAAGGATTCCCGCGAGCAGTGCAACACGCTATACCCCGGAGAAACAATTTACCCTCGACATTGAGATCCTGAGTCTTCATTAAAATACGTCAAATCTAAAATTAAGCTTAATTTAAAACATGGCTTCAGTAAGATTAATACAGACACTGAGCCAAGCAACACACTGACTCTTATACATGTTTCATATTATTAAATACAGAAAGGTTTCCTGAGGTGACCAGAAGTATGAACACCCACCAGAAACATCTGACATTGTTGGTAATCCTATTCTAAATGTTTTCCCTGACTGTCTAACAGGTCTGTGAGATCTGAGCGCTCAGCCTGACCTTGGCAATTATCAGCGGCGTCCACTTATTTTTGACTGACCCCATTTTAAATGGTTGCATGAGGTCATAAAGCCTTTTATACACTTACTGCTAGACCGCAGAGGTGAAGACAGACTGACCGAGCAGTCAGAGGAAGCTTCTGGAATCCCTTTGCCGTCGTGATAACGAGCAAATTGATTTTAAAGCGTCTTTAAAATCAGCAGTTGACGCAGAGAAAGGCAAAGAACCCAAAACGTTCAGCTGAGCTCTAACAAGCTGCCGAAGTGGCTGGCGGCTGGTTCTGTGGGCTGCACCCATGCATTAATGTATAGTAATAAATGGCCCAAAGTACACACGCGTCGGCCGCAGGTCCATTTGTCGAAGGGCTGCGAATAGCCCACGGACCGCAGGCTGAGGAGCTGGAGGTTAATGTCTTGCAGATTTGAGGCTCTTTTTTTGGGGGGTTTGTGCTCAGAGTCAAACTTGTACTTTGTTCTGCTGCAGGTTTGCATACACTCCCCCCGTAAAAGAATAAAAAAGGACGGAAGAGATTTTAAACATGGAAATAATATATATTTTAATGCCATATCTTTTTTTTTATAGCGGCACTTCACAGTAAGAAGTTTATGAGGTAGATTAAAAGGCAAGGCAGACATAGACTGTGTAAATTTTGTATGTTCTCCCTATTTATTAGGGTTGGATGAGTTAAATTTTAAATCGCTTGTTTCTCAGTACTTTTTGTCTGTCGATGGACTGGTGAGCTGTCTCCAAATTTTATCCATGCTGGGATAGGCCTGATTACCCTTCACACAAAGCTAATTAGCGGCTATTCGATAATCACTCAAATAAAATGTATGGACCCTTTACAGAGTGACAGTCATGCAGGGGCAGAGCTGTTTCCGCGGCTGTGGAGGACTGATTGTCTTTGATGTCTTTGGTTCACTGGTGCCCAAGTGTCTGGTAACCCAGAGAAACAGAGGGATGTGCTTTTTTGGTGATATAATGTACCCTTGTTTCTGATGGACCCCTGCTTTGTTACTTAGTTTGCTTAGGAAGACTTTCCACCCCACAATCGATAGTCCTGATTTCTTAAGAAATGTGCAGCGTTGAGTAGTTGTGCAAAAATGGTCCCCCACAAGATTGTCACCAAAAATCCCCCTAACATTCTGAAATAAAGCCGGCATTATCAGGAGCCCGGCTCCTGGCCCGCCGTGCGGTGAGGGGGTTGAGTACAGTAGTTGCAGTATGTCCAATTGACCCCCTTATTTTTTGCACTAAAGATTCAGCCGTCTTTCCACAAATGGATTTTTGATCCATTAAGCAAAAAAGAGGAGAGAAAGGAGGCCCTGCCTTTCAGGTCGACAGCAGGGGAATTCTGGCACGTGTTGCCAAGGGCGACCGCAGGATGAACAGAGGGAAAGTCAAGCTTCTCTGGATCGGAGCGCCACAGTGGCGCTAAAATATATCTGCCTCCTGATTTTCACAGACAAGTCAGAGGAAAAGAAAGAGTGAAAAAATGCACTGCAGCTTAAATTAATGTTCTGCATGTTAAAAACGCCGCGAGCCTCGCGCTGTCGTCCACGACGGGATGACGTCGTAAAACCACGACTGCCGTGATGAAGGAATTCTCATCTTCATCATCTTTATCGTTTTCTCATGAAGATCTTTCACCAGCAGCACCCGATCGACGAGGCCCTGGGCCCGTGGCTCAGATGTTGACATCGTGCTGTTTGCAGCTTCATTTGGTGGGAGGCAGGATGAGGCTGACGAACATGAGATCCACGTTTAATTCGGGTCAGGGTTGTTCAGAATCCGGAACAGGGATCCGTGTCATTCTGGCTCATCTCGCCTCTGGAAGAACAACTAAATCCGTTCAGCGGAACCAGCCCAAAATCACGCCAAGGTTTCTGCTTGAATGTGTGTGTGTGTTTTAATAATACTGCGTTCCCCAAAAACCACAATGTAAGAAGTCAGTCAGGACTCTTTAGCTCTTTAGCTTGAGAACGTATTAACTCCGCACATCTGGCTAAACCTTTATCACCTCATAAGAAGGTTATCTTCTGTTTAATCCCCTACTAGGGTTGTGTGCGGGGGGGGGGGGGGTCCCCTATGCCCATCCAGGGCAGAATGTTTCGGGTGCTGGGCAGATACACCCAGGACAGGGAGCCAATTTACACACAAACACACTCTAAGGGGCAATTTGGAGCATTCAGATTACCTTGATCCATGTTTTTGGACTGTGGGACAAAACCAGAGAATTGCTAGTAAAGTGTTCCACATTAAGGAAAAAAAAAACCCATGTGTCACATGTTTTGTCTCTTCCTCTGTCACCACATCTTTCCATTTGCACATCCTTCACTCCCCTGCAGTTTTGCAGTCTGTATAAATCTCAACCGTTATTCATGCAAACCTGCGCTTTCCTCAGCGATGCTCCTGCTATTTACACTTATATCTCCTTCATTCCTGTTCTTTTTAATGTGCCAGATTGGAATTATTCATAGTAACCGCATCACAGTGAAGCCACAGCCTCTTTTCATTCAAATTGTGCCTGTACGCTGAAGCATCGTCTGATCAACCTAAAGCTTCGACTCAAACCCGGAGCCGATGCGCCCTCGGTCCGCGCTGCGGCGGCTGCAGGCTAATTAGAGCGGCATGGCCGACCAGAGCCGGGAGCATGTTGAATTAGAAATCCCAGAATCTTGGCCTGTAGGATTTGCCCACACCTCAGCGGATGCAGTTAATCCTATCAGCGTGCGTGAAAGCATGTGTTTGCCCTGGGAATTGGGGCAAATTATTCAATTTGTCCATTTTGAGAGTCATGTTTGGATAGCTAATTTGTGGAGGACTTTTCCTGTGGAGAAGAGAGAGACATGACCTCCCTCTAAATTCTAATTTAAGGAGCAGGAACGGGCGAGCTAAAATAAACGGGACAATCATGGGAAAAATTCTTCCGAATGGAATCCGCGGGTCCCTTGTAGTTGTACAAATAAAGCCTGTTTGAACCGTACCGCACACTATGTGTGTTTTAAAGCTCGCTGTTAACTCTCCCCGCACTTTAAACATCAGCAAAGATGATAATAATTAGCCGAAAGAGTCCTGGAACCGTTCGGTATCGAAGCGTCGGACAGATCCGCTCCGACCTCATACGAATTTAAGACCAGGTTATCACGTTACCCATCTGGAAACTATAAGAGAAGGCAGAACAATCAAGACACCTCACAGAATAAAAACACGGAACGCAGGGGATTTTCTTTGCAGATGACCGAAGCTGGGATCCTCTTTAAGTGCGTCCGCAGCCAAGAATTTACAAAAATAAATGAGTTGGGCTGCGGTTTAATCTGAAATATGATTTTAATCCCCGCTTTGTTTAACATTGCAATGCAATCACTTAAATCTGAATTGTTTTTGTAAGATATTAAGTTCTAGCTTGTTTAGCATGAATAATTAAACCACATATATCGAGACAAATAAATGCACGTAAACACTATATATGTTAATAAAATGTAATGAGATAAACCCTTATTAGTACAATACAGGTGCTTCATATAATTTGTTTTAGGTGTAAAAGTTTAAGCACCAAGACGTTCTTCCAAAGGCATGACTGTTTTATAACATGTTCTTGAACAAAGCAAGGTCCATGACTCGGTTAAGTGGTCTGGCCTGAACCCTGGATGTCTCTCTCATCTACCATCAGTGTCCAACTTCACAAGTGCTCCTCTGAATGAATGAGTGAGAATTTACACAGACACTTCCCAAAATTATGTAAAAACTGTTGTCAAAAAAAACGGAAGCTCTCTGATATTAGATGATGTTTGTGAAGCAGGGAACCAGCTTAGAACAGAATGTCATAAAAGCTCTCTTAGGAAGACCTACTGCATTGAGTCTGATTCTTAATGATTGCATGTCAAAGTTATTGTTTATGTCGTGTAGGATATTTTTTTCTACCTGTATTGTGGGTGAATGTAAAAATTAGTCCTTTTTTTGTTTCCATAATCTTTGTTCCAGCCTTTCATTTTGACTCTTAACGTTTATGTTAAACATCTAAATATGAGGATTATCGTTCTAGACGAGTATAAAACGTTCCTTTAACTGTACAGAAACGATTCTGTATTTATTATTTTATTTATGGCTCGTCTTACATGTTCAAAAACACGACTGTACGAACGCAAACGGTGACCGCGGGGCAGGAGTGCACCAGGGGCAGAATAATGCATTAGCCATAATGAAACGTTAATCAAAATGAATGTTCCTGCTGACAGTCCCTGGGAGAAATCTTGAAGGAATATCTTGGAAACGGAGCGAACGCAAAAACCTCAGTGCGCCAAGTTGAGAGCCAAACCGGTTCCCCATGTTTAAGTGAAAGCGTTGACAGCGTTTTACGCCGTTAATAAATAGCACAACGTTTTGACGTATTTATTACAAGCTGACAATACCAGTCAATGTTCAGTGTTAAGACCTTATTTCATAAATACGCAGTCTGTCTGTCGTTCCGCCGTCACAACTTTCAGGCTAAATATATGATTTATTTTATTAGGTAACAAAGTTAAATAATATACCATACCTGATTTTGTCTGTGGAATGTTTGGATGGAATCGATGGGAAGGGATGATGTGGGATGAGGGAACTGAAGAATGAACTTCAGTTCCTTTGGTTTAACTTCAAGTTCAATGGGAGAGACGGTGGGAGAGCGATATTGTTGCTGGCTGGCATTTGGGTTTTACCCACCGCACTGAGGTTTGCATTGTGGGCACGAAGCTGGCATCGGGAAAATGTGTAGCACTGTAAAAGAGGCAGATTGGTGAGAGGTGCCCTTGGAGACCCTCAGCCTTTTGGCTTGTCCACAAAACATGCTGGAAAATGCTCTTAATACATTCTCACTCTCACTCTTTCGCTCATAATACATCTGTTTTATTTTTTTCTTTGTGTCGTCTGTAAACTTGTAAAACTTTATAAAGAGAAGGAATGAAACAAATATACGTATAAACTGTATCTATTCAATATGAACATAATAACACCTACACCATACACCTACAGGAGTTTCAATGACAGATTCATGACAGATTGCTCCCTTCTTTGCAGCTGTAAGAGCTTTCAATCTTCTGGCAAGGCTTTCTACAATAATGTGGAGTGTCTGTGAATTCTTGCATTCATATCAAAGGTCATTTGTGAGGTTCTACGATGTAACGTGTGAAATGTGAGCGTGACCCGTTCCCGCACGGAACCTTTATAACCAGAACAAGCATCCGAGAAAACAGCAGGGAGTTTAGTCAGGAACCGAGGTCTGTGGATCGACGGGGAGTTTTCAGTGCAACCTGAGAGGGTGACAAGGCAACCGCATGCTGAAGAACCACTGGGACTGTCACTGAAGAGAACAGTGAGTTTGACTAACTGCTTCCCCTCCGCTTCAGGGCTGAACCCCATCCTTGGGCTGGGAAACGCTGTGTTGCTCTGAATGAGGGCCTCTGTTTCCCTGCTCCAGCACCTGCCACCCACCATGTGCCCCACATCAGCTGGACCAGCGGCCTGGTTCTAAGCCCTTCTTCACCCTGCTGGCTTTTGATTAGGGCTTTTCAACCTTCAAACTGAATCTTCGTGCAAGACAGAACTTGTTCCAGTTGAAGTAATTTATTTATATAGCGCTTTTTACAATTGTACATTGTCACAAAGCAGCTTTACAGTTTTATAAGCCTTTAAACCCTTAGGGTTCAAGGAAGAAAGGAAAGGAAGAAACCTTAGGATGACCAAGACTCAGTGGGGGACTCATCTTCCTTGATCGACCGGACAGCATCAACTTGTATATCATATAGAGAGGAGCCATAATATACGCTCTACAACTACAAGGCTAGTTCACAATAATCTGAATATTAAGCCGCAGAACTTTATCTACAGTAAGTTTGCTGTTGGTGTTGTGGTTATTTTAGAGTAATGTGAGACTCCGCCCACAATAGGATAAAACCAGATCCACTCCAATCCAAAGTGCATGACCATCACGCTGAGGTGCAATGAATTATTCATTTACTTTCATTCCCCTTCGTATCACCTCTTCTATACACGGACATTATCAGCAGCTTGGATATATCAGAGAAACATGGGGGAAGTCGACTGATTGACAGAAACACTGAACAGGGCAGCAATAAAGTGGTCAACTCAGTTCAGAGAGAAAAACAAGGAGTCCTGCAACACTTATTATGAGCCCCAAGAGTGTCTTCATTTCAGCGTTATGAAGTCAGTCTGGCATTAACGTGAAGAGCCAGAGAGCCAAAATCTGCAGGAGAACTGTGACAGTGACCTAAAGGTGCAAAAGCAAACAACAGCAAGAAAAAAAAAACACCAGAACCAAAAGAAAAAGCACAAAACCCAACATTTAAACATGAGAAAGCATCAAGTTTGTGAACAAATTTCGAAACTTGGCTTGTCAGAGTGTGTGAGAGAGAGTGGTTAGTCTGTGGTGTGTGTACTGTGGGACTTGTCTGTGGTAAATCTTGTATTGTTTTTTTTGCTTCTGTTCCCTTTACATTGTGAACAAGTGTCTGCACGCTGAGGGCTTTATGCGATCCTGGGGAGGAAAGCGTCCAGCGCCTGACACCGTCCTCCACATCGCATCCTGCGAAATTTTAGTGGTTCTACTTAAAAAAACAATTTTAAGAAAAAACAACCCAAAAACACAAATCAGCAGCACAAGCAAAACCAAAAAGTCAAACCTAGAGATCAAAAACACCCACAAGTCTGGGATAGTTTCAAAACTGTTGCAACAACAAGAGCACAACATTTTGGAGATTCTCAAAAATCATCATTCCTGTTGAAGGACATTAAAAAGTCGTTAGGAATAAACACATGATCTGATTTTTTTGGCCATCGTACAAAAATTGCACACACAGAAACAATGGTTTTGTGCTGACGCAGCATTAATCAACATGTTTTAATGTTTCTGAATGCCTTTCAAATTTAAATTCCATTGATCAGTTGAACAATGTAATAAAATACGGCTCATCCTCAGACCATTAAGTGTGGTTATTTAAAATCCTCGTCCTGTATGTCACTGGTTATAATGCAGTATGAATGGAGAGCTTATGGATGGTGTGGATGAGTGCACCAGTTAAATGCTGTATGTAACCTTTATGGGAGTAGTTGGGTAAATAGATCGTATTTACACTACACTGAATGGTCAGACTGTATTTCATGTCCTGGGTCTTTCGGTGACAGCTTTAAACCGGTGTGGTCTCCGCTCTGCTATTAAAACAGCACTTCCTTCAGTGGATGAAAAATGTCAACTAGATTTTTATGCCGTGCTCTTACCAGCCACTTTATTAAAAACATTAATGTAAGTGCAATCACTTTGCAAACATTCCGAACACAGCAACCTCAGGCTGGAACCAGAAGGTGCCTGCCAAAAGTTGTGCTTCGGATAAAATGTGATGCTACTGCAGAGCTGTACAAGGAGGATAAGAGTTTAGAACAGAACTGTGGCAGAACCAGAACGTAGTCCTGTCTATGGACATAAGTTTTCCAAATTTTGGCTAAAATGATCTGTTATCCTGCAGTTCCCCTTTGAGTAGTAAGGTGGCGGTGAGTGCAGTGAACTACATTACCCAGAATTTATGTTAAATTGGTAAAAGTTAAAGGGTGCTTGTATATAGGTTAAAGCTTCAAAGGGGCATTCTCACTTTCATGCTGCTAACTCTCAGGTTTACTGCGGTCCTTTGTAGCTCCAGGGCCATTCAGAGACCTAGCTGTCGGCAAATGTGTTAATTCACCCCCCCCCTCCCCCCGTGTGCTGACCCCCGACCTACATTGGGCTAAAAATATTGTAGGTTAGTAAACAAATGCTGATGAACTGCGACAGTTCACATGTTCATCATTCACGGGTAATTACGAGCGGGTTCGGAAAGGCAAAGCGAGTCGAGTCGGTGTGTATTTTTCAGATGTGTTGAGAGCACAGCAGACGCCTCGGCCTCAATCTGTTTCCAATGTTCATGTCACTTGCTTTAAAAAGTAAATAAAGTTCAATAAATGAACTAAATAAAACACACATGAGTGCGAAGGAACAAACAGTCCCCTTGTAATCGGACCGGCAGGCAATCCATCACCTCACACTTCGGTCTGGAGTTAGCTTTTTTTTTTTTTTTTTTTGTTATTGCAATATTTGAATTGTTTTAGAAAAGTATTTAGCAAGAAGAGCAGAAACACTGCGGTGTGAGGTCCCTCATTACCATCACACTTTCTTCTGCCAATTAGCTAACGACAAGATATATGAATTCACCAAATGCCATACATTTCTCCTGCCTCTCATGGTTCATTAATGATGCATACATCATAGGGTTAACTTATGACATCTACAGATGGTCTATGGTGGTGGTCCAGGTCCTTAGTAAGCGTACAGCATCTCTTGGGAGCCTTTACATCACCAGGAGTATGAATGAAGCATTCATCTGTACCTGTTTAACTGGAATTAAGCACACAGAGATCACAGAGTTTACAGAGCCTGTGTGAAGAGCGCTGCAGTGGGCTCCCCGTGGGGCTGGATGTCGGACAGTTGCAGCATGAGTGGGGATCATCTTCTATGTTGGAGGAAGTAAGAGTGCAGAGAGGCAGCGGTACGGCTCCAGGCAGAACAGGAAACTTAGCCGAGCTGACCACAACCTCCAAAGAAAACACTTTGCCTCATGGCAAAATCAGAACCACATGTGGGTAAAAAACAGGGAAGCAGCAATAATGGAGAGGCTCTGTTTCCTCTCTGGTGATTGGCTATGCCTTTGGGAACTGGCGCTGTGCAGCAGGACAGTCAAGGCTTAGGTGGAGAGGTGTGGAGTGAATGAGTCAGTTAGAGTGCGAGTGAAGTTCAGGTTCGTGAGGTCCCACGTAGAGAGTCTAAGGTCCTTTTTAATTACACAATTTGCTTCGATGTTCGGGACTTGGAACCCTGGACAGTACGTTTTCCACTGGCTACCAGTCCAGTAGCTTATCACTTCTGGTAGAACACCAAAAAGACTAACAGGAATGTCAAGTAAAGGATCAAATGCATTACATGAAACACCAAAAAATACGGGTAAAGAAAAAGACCCCATTAAACCTCACTGCGGACCAAATCTGCTCCTCTCAGGGTTTAAGGTCTTGACTGGGCTTGTGGAGTTTTGGTCTCTTATTGGTGGAATAACATCCTTGTTGGTCTTAAAAGGCTTGAAGTTCCTTTTTTTCCTCAGAAATAGAGTACATCATAGGAGAAAGAGTAGCCCTCTCACAGAGGCTGTGGTTTTTATTTGGGTGGTGGGAGCTGTGGTTGAATGGGTGGCGTACCACACTCTTACTGGTGGACGCATGTTCTTTTAGTGGTGAAGTCTCATTCTCTTAGTGATGGAGTATTGGTCTTTAGTGGTAGATTTTTAGAACCATGCCAAGAACCTGGATAGATTTACTTAAAATAAGTAAAAACTTCCCAATAGACAGGCCCTATGACCTCATCGTGACCTCATGACCTCAGCTATCACAACAAAGCCATAGGGCTCTGCTATTAAATCATTTATCACTCACACCCTGGTCTACAGGGGTGAAGTATCGTTATTTCAATGGTGCAGTTGGAGCACCACCATCTAAATCAGTGTTTTAGTCTCTTAGTGGAAATAAATACCTGGAAAAGAGCTCAACTTATTGTTTAGTTTTAATAATGTCTTGATTAAAAGAGAACTCAGTTAATTTTCCAAGAAAGCTGCAAGTCTTCACTGCTGAAGTTTTTGCCAGTGATGGCAAAAAAAACCCATGACAACCTGCAGCATGGAACTGGTGTAAATGTGTTCACCATTAGTGGCAGGCTTCCCTTTATTGTGTGACTTTCGTTGCAGGTTTTCTAGCGGTGGCAAAAACCTTTAAAAAAACTCTCACCACGCATTAACAAATTCTTAAATATGAGATGTGCTTTTTACTTCTTTTCACGTATGCAAAAGAGATCCTAAGATTCTAAGAGCTCAAATTATTAAGGGTAAAATTTTATGCCAAGGGTGATTCATATTTACAGTAAAGGAAGACGTTCTCGACAAAAAAACACACTTCTCCGAGATAGACATTTCCAGAAGGCCCTTTCTGTTCAGTATGACTGTATCCTGGATCCAATGGTTTGGTGAGCTGGGTGTGGAGAACCTTCAGAGGCCTGTATTGTGTTGTAGCATAAGCTGCTGCTTTATCTAGAATAGCCATATGTAGAGAGAGGGTGTGTTCACCTGTAGGAAAGTCCACATTGGCGGTGACTGGTCTGGTGCAAACCAATGGCTCAGTGCAGGACTTGTGAGTGAGCTCATTGAGTCTAAATATAGTCTGGTTTTGATTAATGAGCTCTAGATGGTTATGTTCCCCATGAAAACACTTGGCAGGTGACTGACCTATTTTGCAGGCTCGTGCCGGTGGTGATGGTGGGAGTCATGAGGTCGAAGTCTGGTTACCCTTTTGGGGATATTAACGTGGGGCTCCTCATTCCGGCTATCCGGTGGTGCATTGCCTGAATCCGAGGGGAAACCCTGTGGAAGCCGAAGCACCATTAGGAAAGCCGAGCGTGGACTTAATCTGCTCAGCAGCAGACTACCATATGGAGAGAGAGAGAAAGAGAGCGTGAGAAAGATGGGCACGAGTGAGACGGAGATAACGAGCGAGAGTGGGTGCGAGAGCACGATCTGTCTGTCCTCACAGCTGGTCAGAGGAATGTGTTTTAGGAAAAAGCAGCCGTTTTGTGAATTCTTGTTTGGTGTAAAACAGAGTTCAGTGCAAAAATAATTTTCGGAAAGGCAGAACTGTACACAAACTAACCATAAAATGAAATGTTTTTCACGGAAGGGCAAACCCATTACCATTTTATATTTACATTTCCCTTTGCGGAAATTAGTTCAATGATGGTGGAAACGGTACGTTTACACTTTACTTAGAATTTCTAGGAGCTAAACACCTTCCCGAGCGTTCTCCAAATAGCGTGCACTTTCGCGCTGGGCCGCGTGTGCACCGCGTGCGTGGAGCGATGGCATTGGGTGGCCTGGCCAAATGAAATAATCAGGGCTCATTCCAGAGAGAAAAAATATGGAGGAGGAGGCGCAGAGTGGGCGCAGGAGAGACAGGCAGACAGCAGAGAGGTTTATGGGTCATGCCTGACAGTTCAGCAGACCAAACCAAAATGTAAAAGAGCAGGAACCCACGGCAGATAGAGTTCAGACACCAGAAGGCCTTGAGTCTACACACGTGATGCTCTGAGCTGTCTGTGCGCATAAAACCTGTACCTCACTTCTGACCGGCCGGTTATTGGCGTTCCTCTCCTCTCTATTTGCAGACAAGAGCTCATTGTAATGAGTCTGATGTGTAAAACAGCTCCTTCATGGGCTGCTTCCTCTCCGTCTGCCAGCCGGGATGAGAAGAGAGAAGCAGCTCGTCGTCAGACAGCTCTGGGAAGTTTCACAGCAGACATACTTATCGTCCAGGCCGCCTCGCTGCCATTTGTGCAGCCGAAACCGGGGCGTCTGAGGACCCGGGGCTCCTCGGTGTCTGACGAGCCACTCGAGCGAGCGATCCTCCGTGCGTGAGCAGCGAGATTACTCAACTTTATGGCATGTATAAAACACGCCGGCTGTCGTCGTCGGGAGCAATTAATGGCAATATCGGTGATATCATCTCGACATGACAACAGCATATATCAGCAAAAGCTCAAGTTAATCAGGACGCCTCGCCGATGAGCCATCCGAGGCACAGAAGTTTCCGATCCCACCTCCAGCTTCGGTTCCCGTTCCCTGGCAAACCAATAAATAAAAGCCGGCTGGCCAACGTTTTACAGAGTATTACAAAACATTAGAGAACACATATAAACAGGGTGCAGAGAGTTATTATTCTCCATTTTCCATTTCGAAAAGGGTCATAAATTTTTATCTGTAAGATGCAGCCGGGGTGAAGAGCAGGAGGTGGACGGAGGAAAAGATGCTGATCGCGCCGGCTTTGTATATTTTTTGATTATGTAATGCTCACAAAGTGTTTGCACAGCATTTGGAGTGTGTGGACGCTCAGGCATGATTTTGTCAAATGACACCAGATATTTTGGAAGTGAGTTAATTAAGAAGATAATTTTAGGTTGCACCATGATACATCTCATACAGTTCTCACACGAAGGGACCCAAAAGCACCTCCTGCCTTATCGGTTGGCTTTTCTCCCGCTGATATTTACTAGATGATAAAGAGAGTGTGGAAGTTGTACGTGAGGTCCAGAACTCCAAGCGTCAATGAAACTCAAGCCTTCTGCTTTTAAGCAGCGGAGGCTAGTGGAGTGGGCCGATATTACAGCTCCCCAGATGTATGCTGCTTTTCCTGTCTTGTTGGTAATGAGTTTTCCAGTGCAGCGCTGTGGAAGGCCCGGCTTTTATGTTGCTCATTTACGCGTGTTAGTGCCAACCCACACAATCTCCTTGAGGAGAACAGCTCCTAGGAAGGCTCTCTCACAACAGGCCCCCGTCCTAATTGTTAATGATTTTATCAGCTGACAATTACTTCTCCCTTTTCAGGTTCCTCAAATAGCCTCAAACAAAAGCAGGTCAACTCCAGGCTGGGGCATTTATCTAACGCTGTTCGGGTTCCGTCTGCAGCTCTGGTTCTCTCCGACAGCTTGGGATGTCATAAACACAGAGACCAGAGTTGCTTCTGAGGACCTGAGAATCAGGCTGAATGGGGAGGGGGGGGGGGGTCAGTGTAGTAACCTGTCAGAAGGCCAAAAATTTGTACTGACGCCGATCTGAGGATGTACTGCATTTAAAATAACATCATTCCAAATGAAGTGTTATGCAACTTTATAAAATAAAAAAAGACTTTTTCTTGCAGCGGTGTTTATTGTTTACTGGAGCAACAGCAGCTTTAATGAAAGATGGACAATATTATACAAAGCACCTTAAAGTAAAAGCACCCATGTGTTTTACTCTGTTAAAACATCTGCTCTGCTGCAAGCGTCCTGTAAACGGCTTATAAATATTATATTATAATATTATATTATTATATTAATTCATTAATATTATATTAAAATTATTATATTATATTCATATTATAAATTTTTAGTTTCTGAAAGAAGTACTTTTAGATTTTGGCACTTCTGCTTCATAAAAAGAATGACCTGGGTTTGATTAACACTTAGGATGAAGTGTGTGGAGTCTGCATGTCCTCCCTGTACATGCACGTCAGGGTACTCCAGTCTTCTCCCACATTTTAAATAAATGCGGAGGTGTACTTTGGAGGTGCTGAATGCCCCTCTGATTGTATTGTTTGTAACTGATCGAGGAAAAGCTGGGATTAAAGGCTGAATTAATAAAACTAAACTTTAAGGGCTTTGAATCAAAGGTCTGACCTCAACCAAAAAGAAGTTCCTTTATAGTTTTATACAAAAAAAACCCTAAAACCTCCTGCAGGGATCTTGTTGTTTTGACAATGTGGATTAGATTCTGACAAACCGGAGCCAGACTCGTAGGAAACACGCTGACGGTGTGATGATATAAAACACTATACTTAGAAAAAAAAAGCAGGAAATGCCTTTAATTGCCAGTTTGTTGTGTAATGTATATTGTGGGTGACATCAGCCTGTTTATGCCTCATTTATGTGTCAGTTGTGTCAACAGTGATATAATAATAGTCTATTGTAAATATAACATTTATTAACCTCCTCTAAAGAAGACACTAAAATCCCCCTGACTTTCTGCCCGTCCACGTTAGGTTCTTTATTGAACTTAATTAATACATGGAAATAAAGACAAAGGACAAGAGGTTTCTTTGTGCCTCTCTGGGAGGGCAGCCTCTTTTCTGGGGCTTCTATTTGCCCTGAAGCAGCTCTCGCATGCAGTTTTGTTTAATAGGCCGTTACGATGCCAGATCAGAACTGAGTCCAGAGAAGAAATCAAGTTTATAGAATCTGCATGAATGATTTATTTTACAAATTCCTGATTCGGTCGAAGCTGGAAATGTTGCCCGTGCTTATCAAGTAACTACAGGCACAAAGTAAAGTCTACGGCGAATTGGGAAATTGTCTGGCTGGCTCTGGCTAATGTTAGAAAACCTATCTAGACGATCTGAGTAAAGCTTGTCATCGAGGCTGATATTAGTCGGATAAATCAGGTCAGGGTTTCCATGCACGTTCACGTTTTGCTGTCAGAGAAATTTTCTCTGTCGAAGAGTTAAACCATGACATCGCGCTCGTGCCAGAGAACTGTCTTGTGATGATGTTTGGCCAGATTTGCGAACTGAATTATTTACTATGACAGCATGACACTTAATATGAGAAGTCTATGGAAAATGTGCTGAAATGCATCATGTTCTGTTTTCTACTAACACATTACATGGTAAATACATCACATGGCCTGAGGTCCCACCACTGGCGCTATTAATATAAAGTTGCCCCAGCGCCCGTCCCTCGGCGTTCATCTGGTGAAGTTCCCGCAAGGATTTGGAGCCTGCTGAAAATTTATTGATGCCAGCATACAAAACAGTCTTAGGTTTGGGGAACCAAGTACTATGGCTGAAGTGCTCTTAGGGAAGGCACCTAGCCCCGGTTGCACTCCGGGTGCCGTATACAAGTCTGCCCACCGTTCTGGGCACATGTGTTCATTTAACTCTGTGTGTGTGTGTGTGTGTCACTGCAGGGATGGATTAATTAATTAATTGATTTGAGCGGTGGATAAAGATATCTGGCTCTTAGCTGCAGCTCTGATTTAAAGCATGAAGGTGGAGTTTCAGATCAGTCATTTCTTAATGGACCTCGTATTGTGTGTTTGTATATTTTTAACAGTATATTTTGTCTTAATTATCAGGTCCACACACCTTGTCTGTGTATGTGACTTGGTTATAGAGTAAAAGCTCATTGCTCACGATGGAGAGAAACAGGCTGCCATGAGTTCGGGGCGCAGGCGCGACCACACGCTCGTACTAGATGGATTGTCCGGTTGAAATCTTCCCCATCTCATTTCCGCTAACGCCCACGCCAAGTGTAGCATGAAGCATTGGTGCCGGCGCAGACAGACGCTGAGTAGCAGTAGAGAACTGCTGGCTGGCGGGAGTTCTTTAGCCATGGCCCTACAAATACACAGAATCATCAGACTCCAGGCAACGGTGAATAATACCTGCCCTTAAGCCGCGAGTAAGTGCTGAAAGCCTCCCAGTGTTGCTGATTTTGACTGCCGGCCTATAACATGTCACGTCGAGACAGCCGGTCTTTGCCTCCATCTGTAAACAAACGATCTGTATTACATTCGAGGTGTCAATCATTTAGTGAAGGGCCTCGTGCACCGTTTTTTCCGTGGACGGAGGAGGAAAAAGAGGGAAATGCTTTTCAGATAAGCGTTATTTGACTAAGCGCATTGCACGGAGTCGAGCTCAGACTCTCCGTGCTGCTTAATGTGAACCATACTCCATAAGAACCAGCGAGCGAGCACCTTTTTATGTCTATTATGCCACAGCGGTTTGGACGACTAATGGGTCTTAGCGCTGGGTGCCTTGTGCCGGGGTGTATTTACTGTATTTGCTTGGGCTTGCAAGTAGGCACCAGGGCTGAAGTGGCAGCACGTAAGGCGCACTGACTAGCGCCTTTGTTCGGACGCCCCGTCACACGAACACTCGATCGCATTTGTTCCTGTTTGCGTCATTTTAAAACTCAATTACACGTGCGTTCCTTCAGCGTCTAATGGAAATGGACGTTTGGTGTTTATAATGGTGGGAGTTCAAGCCTTGGGCTTCCTGTCTCTGCGTGCCTCTCCGTTCTACCTTTAATGAATCATGCACTTTATGGGAGCGATGTGATGGGCACATGAAAAGACATTGTGTATGAAGGTCAGCCTTAATACGAAGCCCCGGTTGGTTGAGCATCTGCGAGACCCTGTGCACTGAGAGAGGAGTGGTCTTTATTAAAACAATGACTCATTATGAGAACAGAACGGGTGTGGGGTAACATTTAAGGGTTTAAAGTGATACGATTCAACACACTGGAAGGTCATCCCTGGTGTGCTTAGTAATTATTCATACACACCTGTGATTATAGGCTAACGGGATTGGACAGAAAGGTCTCAGAGTGGGTCGTCCTGCACCAACCTGGTGACTTATATTGTGTTTACTGTGGAACTCTAGTTGATTTTAACTTATACCATGATACTACTCCATTCATATATAAAAAAAAAATCCACTCTAGTGGTCATATACTTCAGCCCTAACTGCAGAACACCTACATTTTCCAATCTTCTTAACCCAATTCTGGTTTTAAGGGGGCTGTAGCCTATCCCGGTGCTCGTTGGTTAAAAATCAGGAACACAGCCTAAACAGGTCGCCACTCCGTCAGTCTCACAAACACATTCACAGCAAGAAGCAGCTCATCTCTTGTTCAGCTTATTCGTCTTTGGACTGTAAGAAAAAGACATGGGAGAACATGCAAATTTCCCACAGGTAGGACCCTTGCCTCTTACCTGTAATAATTCGAGATCACATTTCTGTTGTACTGATCCGTGCCCATTCTTCTGCACATGGCTTCACGAGATGGAGAAATCATTCCAACATCCTCGATTTTAAAATATAATCTTTTAAATCTGTTTCTTGTTCAGTGTGAAAGCAGCGCAAGATGAAAACCTGTAAAAATAACAACCTCCCGGGGTTAAAAGCAGAGTAAATTCTTGAGTGAAGATCCAGTTACAGTTTCTGATCAGAACCCACTACTCGTGTGTTTGTTTTAACGCCCCGACTCAAAGCCGGCGCACCTGCGACTGTTGCTTTAGCGAAGCTCAAATCAAACCCAGAAGCTTAAAGTCCAGCGGCGGGGGTTTACATCCACGCTGCTGCCGAACGGGTGCGGATTCATTTCTGCCCCGGGGCGAAAAGCAAATCAGGAAGCGTTTTCATCGACGTACTGAAAGAACAATAAACCCCGGAAAAAGCGACCGGCACAAATTATCCACAAAGAGCCGCTAATGATTATCATTAATAAATAAATGATGAAAGATGAAAGAAACTCTGTGCCTCCTTTAATTCATCACTGCGGTAAATTGTTTTTCAAAGGGTTTGCATTGAGCCCTGACCTCAATCCCACCAAACAAGACAGGAATTGGAATGTCTACTGTGAGCAAATCCAACATCCATCAGCCAGCATTGGTTTCAAATCCATATTTTTACAAACACACTCCAAAATCTTACTTCTTAGAAGAAGTGGTGGCTTAATGGGTAACGTGTTGGCCTCCTGACCAAAAGACTAGCGTTGCCTAATTGCCACCTCTGGGCTGTGAGATTCTGTACCCTCTGTGGCTTGGACTGGAACGTACTGCTCGGTTATGTAAGTCCCGTCTGGATAAGGGCATCTGTTAAATCCTGTAAACTCATAAAGTTTCCTAAAGTCTGTTCATTAGAGTTCAGCAGGTGCGCAGAGTGCTGACCTTTACATCCTTTAATTGAAAGGGACACTTTCCCACTTACTTTAAATGAAACTTAGCGATGACATTTAATCTTCGATTAACTTAATTAAAGGCTGAAGGTGGACAGTGATATCAGCTGGCATTGTTTACCTCTCAAACCCAGTATAGTGAGCAATAACGATCATAAAATACAGTCATCGGTTTGTGACCCAAAATTTATTTAAAGTATATTTTTAATGGCACTACAACTCAGTTTTATGTAAGTAGCCAAGTTGGTGAAGGCTTTACATATCCTCCAGTGGAGAACCTCAGGGCTGGGAGCTTGGGCACCTTCTGTTTTGTATGTTTATGCCTCCTTTTTAAATCGTGATGTTGTCGAGAGTTTGCTTATAAGTGTTAAAAATACAAAAAATAAAATAACGAAGTACCAGGCATCACAATAAAGTATAGTATAGACCCACTTCAGAGTTCCATAGAAAGGACTCCTCACAAGTTACAGTTTGATTTATCGGCAGTTCTATATTATTAATGGTCATTGTATTTGGATGATAGCATGTATTTGGCCATCTACTGGACATTCTCCGGTACTGCGTGTTGTGTGTTCTGAGGGCAGGCTTGAAGAGATGCAGTGTTCCACTGAGCTTTGTTCTTTCCATTCATTGAACTTTCACATAATAACATAATACGGCGACTTAAATGTCAAAAAAGTCCGCTTCAGACAGCAATTATGAAAATCACTTATAATCACGTCACATGTTCGCAGCATAGAAAAAGACTAATTATTAAATGTCCAGTAGTTCGGATGAATTACTGCTTAATTGCTTACAAGTGGTTTATATAATTGCTTCCAGATGAACTTTTCTCTTTGAGTCTTTAACTCTATTAAGCAGGAGAGCTTTGAATCTTGCAGGCAGCGCATGGAATTGAATCGTGTGTTAGGTTGTGGTTTATTCTGAATCCCACTTCATGCTCTTCATCCCGGTCCTCTCTGTAGTGACTGGATACATTTATGTAAATGTATGTTACTTTATTAAGATACTAAACCATATACTATATATAATTTTAAAAAAAATTATATTTTTTTAATTCATCATTTAATTATGCACTTATCATATAGATCGACTTTTTAGTTCTACAAAAACAGTGTGTAGTCCATCTATTTCTCTTCATACTCTGATCAGGAACCCCCACAGTGCAGATGTTTTTAGGTGGTGGATGATTCTCTGCACTGATGTGGTGGTCGTGTTATGCTGGTTTGAATGGACAAATCAAATGATTTAATATTTGAGGCCTTGTTTTTATTCTTTGAAACAGTTACAAAGAAATGGGTGGCTACCTTTTATTAAGAGCATCTACATTCTCAGTTTTAAAGTTTTGCTTGATCTGATATCCTGCAGCTTGCTCTTGTGTAAGAGCGTGATGCATGGTGAACACGCTCCGGCGTTTACAAACTTCATTCAGGCCGACCTTACTGCAGCAAAGCTTTTAATGGTTTTCCAACACTTAAACTTTTACAAGTGCAAGACGCAGAAGGTGGTGCATTAGAGATGCTGCGTTGGCCTGTGATGGGTGCAGCCCTGTATTCAGTGTGAAATAAGCCTGTATTATTATAGTATTATTCTTGCTTCATCATGTAAAGTTATTCTATTTCCATGCTGAAACACACTGAGGAGCTCTTTATGATCCATGTGAAAAAAAAAGGTTGCACACAAAGTTCTTCCTAAGTGCTGAAACCTCATGCGAGAACCACCCTTCCTAGGGCTATTGAAAACTGACAGTGAGTAAAGCAACACCGAGGCTGGAGCAAACCCCCGCTGAGCTCAGCCGCTGCCAGCCTATTAAAGCTGATATGGCTGGAATTCTGGATTGAGCACTCGAGATTTATCATCCTAGTAAAAGAGGAGATTGCTGGAGGTTATTTGGACCCAGCAAAACGTTTTGATACGGATCCAGTCACAATAGTCCGAAGATGCCAGCAGCTTGTGGATGGTCGATTCCCACGAGCCGTAGCCACAAAGATTTTCCAATTCTCGGAGCCCCTTTCATTCTGAATGAAGAGCGGTGTTCGCAGCGCTTGTAAAGATTCTTAGACGCAGAAAGAGATGTCCTCAGAAGTCAGAGCAAAAACCAACTGTGAAAATGACAATGAGGAATGATTGTGTGCAGAAGCGAGGTTCTCCCGCCGCGGCGTCGCAAGGATTGAATTAAACAGACGTTGAACTGTCAGGTCTGAGAGTAAATGTGTTCCGTTTGGTAAAGAAGATGAAGTGCTTCTCTCTTAGTCTTTTCTCTTCTGTCTTCATCCGAAAACGAGGTGATTCTGAGGTGCTGAACACAGCTCTAAAAATATCTGCACATTTCTATTAATGTAAGACTAATTCCAGGTTTAAAGTTTTTTCAAACCCACTTCAATTATGCCCTGCATTTCATTTAGAATTTAAAAGCCCTCACATCTGCACAACGGCATGGGCAGGGTCACGGAAACAGGAGAGAGATGCTGAGGCTGCTGCTGGAAATCTCTGAATTAAAACCCGTCAATGAACCACTTAGAGAGTGAGAGAGAGAGAGAGAGAGAGAGAGAGCAGTAAGTCATCAGCAGTAATGTTTCAGTGACTTTTCTCAACATCCAGCTCAGTGTTTTTGGTAAATATCGGCTTCCCTGCTTCACTGCAGCCTCACAGGTTACTGCAGTCATTTTTTTCATGTCGCTGAGGAAAAGTGAAGCCGTAAATTAAAACTGTTTCAGCTAAAGATACGACGTAGACACACACACAAAAAAAATTGTAGACTTAAAGGTACATTCTGCTGAGAATGTTTATGAAACTGAACACGATTTCACAAGCTCTTAAATTCTGCTGGCACCGGAGGTGTGAACGTGTGTAGCACATATTGAATATAAACCCAATTTTAACACAGTAGTAATTTCACTACAGCTTAACACGACTTTGATATGGCAAGTCGTAACTTTCCTGTTATTTTATACTAGTGTAGGTTGGTACGTTGTGGACGGATGACGGTGCAGATATCCTTTCTTAGATCTTTCACATAAGATACCTTACATGATTTTATTAAAATAAAACCATTTTACACAGTGTATCAATAAAAAGCTTTATATTCCTCTAATACTCTCATGGAGATAATGTGTTTTATTAATCATAAACTTTTTATTTGTTCCTCAACCCAACACAAACTAACCCAACACCATCAGTCCAACATAAACTAACTCAACAAAAACAAACTTAACACAAACTAACCCAACATAAAATCAACACACACTAATCCACACATTATAAATCAATTAATCAACTCATGATATACAACCAAAAATAACAAATCATCCCATTATAACCAACTAAAAGCAAACTCCTCCTTAACCAACCCGGCAGATTGACCAAACACAAGTCCAATAAAAACACATCAAAATCGAATCCATGTCCAACAAAAAAAAACACACATCTGCTAAATAAAGTAGGAGTTAAAAGTCTGATGTAGGTTTCGTTTATGGTTCAATCTCTTACGGAAGTGAAGAGCTAGCTTCTTTTACACCCAACATGTTTGTGGATACATTAAACATGACAGAACGGCTATTTAACAACCAAACCCGCAGTGCTCGCTGTTATCCTTATGTTTCCCTTTCACCGCAACTATGTTTGGGTTTTTGAGTAACGCAGAAGGACAATGATCCATAGTGTTATTCCCTTTTCCAAGAAAGTAATGAGTAAAGTAATCCTATTACAGAGAAGTAGTTAGTAGGATTACTTTTTCCAAGCATCTACCCCAACACTGGTGGCCTCCATACCAGTAGGCCGATCGCAATGACATCACCCGTCAGAAAAACACGGCTCATGAGAGTTTACACTCCACCCACGACCATGGCTTACACACTATTTACTTGAGTTCCTTCTCTTCTCTTCTGAATCACAAAACTCTCTCAAAGTATGCATTCATACAGAAACTACCCTCCAGTGCATTACCTCCTTTTTTCCAAATACATTCCCTATTAGTGTGCAGAGCGTATACATCATGCTTTCACAACTTTTCTTTCTCGTTTTAACATGAATACTGCTTTAATGGCTCAGACCTGCAACACTGATGTACCCGTACAGGGAAAAACATACTGACCTTACACTTTATTTATACTAAAAACACTTAGTGTGTAAGTTTAAAGCCTATTGCTCTCCAGTTCACAATGGCAGGAGCCACACTACATCCAATGCATTGTCTAAAGCTCATTCTAAGTAGCTGCATTAAAAGAGTGGTGTCTACTTATTAAACAACTGCATAACAGATAATATAGGGTTAACGTCCTGGGGCATGTTTTAATTCTTGGGGTCGTAGGAATAGATTGACTTTCAGGCAAAGGGATCAGTCATCATGTCTTCATCATGCTCAGAATTCTGCAGAATAATAAACAGCACTGACTCTTGTATTGTGACAAACCACCAACATCGATCTGAAAAGACACACACACACACACACTCACACACACACATGCATACAAACACATTGAAGGGGACTCTTTGTATTTATAGTTAAGTTAGTGTTACGCCCTTCCTGGCGGACTGACCACACATGCAGACGGTGGTAGTGTCAGGTTGCGGAATGTTACACCACTTTCATCTTTCAATGGAAACACATGGTGGCACCCATGGGAGAGCTATGCATGGGTATCTCCAGCATGGCACAGGCTTCAAAGTGAGAATGAGGGATGGATGCTGAGCCATCAGTGCATCCAGCGAGTTAATCGGGTTTATTAGGTTTACAGAATCCAGTCTTGTGCATGTAGGCGGCGGTGTGGAACTCTGCTGATGCAGGGCTAGATATTATTGAATATCATTCAGCAGGCCTGTGTGGCCCCACTGAGGCGAAGCTCATCTTTAAGACATATGTGACACTGTGTTGGCAGCTCTCTCACCAGCAGGACTCCGACGAGCCCGTGTATGGAAAAGAACATTCTTTGGAGGTCCACTGGACCTCACAACTGAGTCCTACCATTTATTTTTAGAGCTCTGCTATTCTGAAGGCAATTGCCTCACAGCATCGGTTCATCCAAGTAACAATTATCAATCAAAGAATACGGACACGTTGTAAATCTGCGGTTGCCATGACAGCAAATTAAGTCAAAACATGTGTTACATTTCAGCTAGGGTTGTAATCCTTATCAATTCCAGATCTTTGACACCAATACTTCCTGAAGCATAAAATGAATACAGAGAGATAAAAAGCAGCGCTGCTGGATGAAGTTGAAGATAAAGTTTGGCTGAAATGTAGCTAAAGAAATGCTGGGAAAGGTCACAAAGATGCTGCGCTTATGATTATTGGGTGTACGAAGTGAATTGGGAGCTTTTGCAGTGGTTTGTGTGCAGGATGGACCAATCAAACCCTCTGCAGAATGGCTTTGATGTCGGAGAAATAATACTCTGCGTTCCGTTTACATCACCGCAGCCCGCTTGTTTCTTTCCCCGTGTCACTAATCCCATTCTTTTATGATCGTCAAACCTTACAACAACACGGCTAAAATAATCAATTTAAGGGTTTGGCTTCCTCCAGCTAAGCCAAAGACCACAGACTCACCTTCACAGTGCCTAAGAGCGATGTGGGCCAAGGCACTGTTTTCATTCGAGGCGTTCCCCTTTTATGGATCTTAAACATCAATCAGGTTTCAGCAGGGTTGGGGAAATCATAACAGATAAGCCCAACTGGCTCTTTCAAAACAGGGATCATATCGAAAAGCCAAATGTCGTACCACCGCCGTTCCCAG
>JAFMOD010000641.1:154217-253483 GCA_019802435.1 Corydoras maculifer | reverse complement strand
CTGTGCGAGGCGGAGTGAGGCGGGGGGCATGACCGTCTCTACGGTCTGCAGATGCCATCTTCAAGGCAGGCAGTGTTTTTGCAATTTTTACATAATGCTTTAAAGTGTGGTCCAGCGTCAGCTCAGCGGGGGGGGTGGCGTTGGGTGGGGGGGCTGTGAGAATGTCCTGTTTAGATGACGACCCGGCTGAAAGCAACCCGTTCCGTCGTATCATTAAAGATTCTGGACGGCGGGCTAACTCATCGGCTGACCTGAGAAAGTATGGAAGATTTATCGCAGGGCAAAACCATTGTGACAGCGAATCACATTATCCCCCTCCCCACCCCCCTAAAGAGGGCTGCATAAGCGGCAGCACTTACATTAGAGAGGGCTGCGTTGGGTACAGTGTGAGATTTCATGACTGCAACAATGTCGTTTATTGAGAAAACGTGGCTTGTGTTTTATAGAATGAAACCAGAGTTTCTCCTCAAAGTGTAAAGGCTTTAGTTTTTAGAATCCAAGACTTTATCTTGACTCATTTCCTGCATTAAAATCTCAGAGGTCTGCAATACAAATGCACCGGCGCAGGCCATAAACACCTCTGCGTGCACTCTATTACCAATTCCAGTGCATAAAGAGCCATATGAGTTTCCCTCCAGGTGTCATGCGATGCCAGGCCCTTAGGCCAGCCGGTCCCACCACAGGTATTTACCATGAGTCTGTGTACGTGTCAGGAAATAGTCTAAAAGCAAAGGGCTGGTCGTGAGATACACAGAAGAGAGGAAAACACTGCTCAGTGCAAAAATCCTCATGTAATAAACACTTTCAGACCCGAATCTAAACACCGCAGCGGACCGGCTAAGACACGTTTACCCAGGAGTCTGGGAACAACAGCAGGTGTCCTCTACATCTTGAAGCCCGCTGCTTGAGAACTGCCGCTGGGGAAAGAGAAACGGGTCAGGGGTGGAGCGCATGCCGAAGCATCTCCCGCCACTCAGACGTACCGCCCTGCTTTCCGTCCAGCTGTTTATTTGCTGGAACCCCGAGCAGGAAGTGGGGTTCCAAACAATGTGCAGGATGTGTAAACCTTTAGGTAGGTTTCCGAACCAGTTCCCGTTTGGTCTTGAGAGAGAGGGGACAGACGAGTGGGGAAGACATTCCATATGAAAAAAGGATGTCGGAATGTGGGAATTTTTTTGGACTGGGTGAAGACACCTACACCCCGCCCTCGAACATCTGTTAAAGAACAGGATGACACCTGGGGTTAAAGTACGGGGAGCTTATTTGTTCATGAAAACGAACGGCACAATGACAACGTCATGGTGCAGTACATTGATGTAAACTGTGATGTAAAAACAACCTCGGAATCATTTTGAGATGTATTTATTAATCTCTGCAAATCAATAAAGCAGCAAATAAGTGCATTTCAGACGATGCCATCCTCACAATTTTGTGTCACGACAGTTTGGGAGAGCACTAATACCAGTGTCCCTATAGTTGCTTGTGTTGTTCTCCAAATTCTCAGTTTTTTTTTTTTTGGCTGAATTGGACGGGATGAATTTGTTCTATCGGAGCTGATGAGCGTGTGGATGTGTGTATAAGGTTCTGCGGACTGGCTTCGTGTCCAGGATCAACTACAAAGTTAATCTGTATAAGAACCGTGAGTTTAGAAGCGTAGAGATTAGTGAATTAAAACAGAAATGGACAGCCATGATCTGCTGCAGACCAACAGAACAGTACAAACTTAGCGAAGCCTAACAACCTGGACATGCATTTGTTGTCCTAAATTGCTTTACAGACGTGGCAACTACACACAGTGTGAGGTCATTTTTAAAATAAATAAAGAAGAGTTGGGACAGTGAGACTGTTGGGTCCCTGACTGTTGCAATTTAGTGAAGACAGCTGTTATTCACTATTAAATAAGATGAATCACACATCACCATCTGCCAGCCTGGCGGACATCTTTGGCTCTGGCAGGTCCGCCGTACCATCTGTAAAGTTGGTGGAGACGCGCTTCCAAATCTTTGGTTTTGGAGAGGGCTGGGCTTTCCAGGACTTCCTCCTGGAAATGATTAATGTTACAAGATACAGTGATTCTGATGACTTGTGATCGTGATGTGTCGGGAAACATGTACGACTAAAGTTCCATCGGGAAATGATCCTAACTCGTTGGAGTTCATACGCTAAAATTAAATGACGTCTACTTTTAGTAGTAGATCTTTGCAGAAGGTCCCACAAACCTGAAGCGCAACCAGACTCACCCAGGGACTCTAGTTCTCCTTGGTAGTTGCTTTCCAACCCTGACATAGGCCTGCACCCATGCAGCGTCTGCAGGTCATAGCTAACATATTTTCCCAGACACTGGCTACTGAGGGAATTTCCGGAAACCTGACTGCATTGAGAATCTTCTTCACAGCTCAACGATCTCTTTAAACAATCCTGAACGTCTCTGGGCGCAGGACACACACGTGGATTCCTATAAACTCCTATTTTTAAACACTGGCTCCCTATTTAGGGGCTTTTATTTCCCCTATTCTCACCCAGGTGTCTGCCAGCGAACATCTTCAGCTGATAACTTTAGCAGACGAAGTCCTTTAGATCCCGTTGTCGGCCGGTCCTACACCTCCCCTCCTCCATCCTGAGTCATTTGTTTGACCGTAACCTCCCAGGAGCTCAAATACAACAGCTTCAATTCTCTAGACTTGGAACCCTAACCTGGCCCCCTTAATTGGATGGAAAGTATCTTGTAAAGAGCTGGAACATTCAGAGCGTTGAAGGTCGTCTCTTTTTAACCTGTGAGTTGGCAACCTTCTGTTTTTTTTTCTTCCTCAAAACGCATGTATTTAACAACCAATCTAAATCAAATGAACCATTTTCCTTGCTGCAGAAACCATACGCCATTTGAAACACTTATAACAAGTCGGATTTGGAAATGTACTCAACCTAGTAAAACCTGATTTAAGACTTGGTCATGTCTACTTTATGATTACAAGTATGCGGACACCCCTTCTATTTTCCAGGGTTCAGGCGACGCCCCGCAGTTTCTCTGAATGGTTTTATTGTCGGTACATCGATGCAATGAAGATCGCGGCGCTTCGGTAAAATACACCTGTCCATAAAAACACAACGTGACCATTTTGGAATACAATGGCTGCTGACCTCGGCCCTAAATCTGTGCGATGAGTTAAAATACCATTTTTAATTCTGTTTAGAGTTATTAGACTATTCAGATTTTATATCAGCTCCACGGTTCAAATTGTCCAAAAAGCAAATGCAGGTGTTTCTTTTGGAGTCATCATTGTTGTGCCTTTGAGTAAAGCCCACGATCTTGATGCCAATTTGCTGTCTGAGGACATTTTTGCATTTGGAAAAAAAAATTTCTGTATTTTTTTAATTTAAATTTTTTTTTTTTTTTACTTTCCCCGCAGTATATTCATATCCTGTAAATTATTTAAATCCACTTCCACTTTATTACCATAAACCTCTGAATAGGTGCTACTGTTCATGTTCCTGTAGGTTGCTACATTGCCCCTCCTTTAATAAACATAACCCTACCAGTACGGTAGCACCGAAATTAATCAGTGCCTCCACATGATGTATGTGCCTGAAACTGGACACAGCAAAACACAGAACCAAGTACCGACACGACGCACCGGCCACATGTGAGATCCGAAAAGGTGCGCGGAGTTAAAAAAGGTAATAAGATTTAATGAAGCAGGATGTAGGCTGCAGCAGGGAGGTCCCGGAGAGTTACGATGTGAACTCTATGATGTAGGACGTATACCTTGATTCCCTGCAGCAGAGAAGGAGAAACAACACAGTTCTCAGACCTGATAAAGAACAGTGACATCCATCGACCAATCACATCTGAGACATCTGATTAATTACAGAAGAAATCGTTCTATATACTTAAATACCACAACAGACCGTTCTCTCCCTGACTCTAAATAAAATACAAAGACAAATCCCTTCTGCTCTGAGAGAGGCATAAAGACGAAACGAGGTCGGGTCTTTAATAACGTCTCTAATCAGGTGATGTGATGATACAGGAACTTTATCAGAGGATTTAAATTCTTGGCAAAATAAGAGCAAATGCGCTGAGTAATGAAGGACTAAAATACACAGAGTAATCAGAACATAAACATTACATTCAGTTAATGACGACGTGGATCTGTGGCAGGACGGGGCACGGATGAGGTTTTACCGAAAACACAGAAACCCAAACAAAGGCACATGGCCAATCAAAACAAAAGCACAAGACAGTGTAAACCGAAGGCGTAACTCAGCGAGCCTGGCAAATTTCAACAAGCCTGGCTAATTTTCTTCAATTTGTGTTTCACTAAAGAAGCTAATTTCAAGCTTTGCTCATTTAGCAAATTAATATGTGATTTTGGACAAGCGTGTTCTGTGTAAGGTTTATTAACGCTGTCGCTAACAAAAACAGCTAGAGCTAGAGAATATTGGACCTTTCAGGGAATATACCACAGAGTCAATGGCACCTTTTCATACCCATGCCGCTGCACCACCGTACTATGACTGATGTTGGCTTATGCGCTTGTTGGTAATAACATATAGGATGCCTTACATTTTTGGCTGAATATATTTTGTAAATATGACATATGATGGATATTTATTTGACCACTGGCTTTCTAGCAAAACTCTACAGTTGCAGTGTATGGGTTTGTTATCATTGCTTCAGGTGCAATACCATGACAGAAGTTGGATTTTGCGCCTGGTGCTAATGACAGATCGGATACACTTTTTGGCACTGTATATATATATATATATATATATATATATATATATATATATATATATATATATATATATTTGTTTGTGTGTGTGTATGTGCTAAACCATAGTCGTTGTAATTTCTTAAAAAGACTAAGCCTTTAAACATCAGGAGATTTTTTGCCATGTCCCAACATTTGTTTTAATTGGGATGCAGCATGAAGCCATCTTTACACTGTAGGATTATAGGTAATTGATCAGTGTAAAGACCTACGCTGTAACTCCTCCAGACATCGGTCCTCTGTACTTTAACAATACGGCGACAATGTACAGACCCCTTTTCCCACCGGAGCAGCCAGCCTCAGCAAGCGGTTCCCTAAAAACCACAAGGCCAAACACACTTAGCTCCAGGTCACACCACAAAAGCCTCTTCTGAGCAGCACGCAGCCGTAATGTTTACAAAACCACGACAACATCCAAAAAACACAGGCAGCCGCACTGCTGAAATAAATCTAAATTTCCTTTCAGTCTTTCTCTCGTAATGAATCGACGATTAGAGCCAGCCACTAATGCCATCCTCCTCCGCTCTGTGCATTCGGCCTAATCGCAGACCGGGATGATTAACAAATGGAGCGCAGGAAACGTCTGCTGTTGGAGTTGTGTGTCACGCCACAGGCTCCTTTTCGCCGGACGCCTGTTGTTCCTGGGATGGTCGCGGCAGCCTCAGGTTTAATGGGCCTGTCAGGAGAGGGTAAGGTGTGTTGCCAGTCATTTTCCGAATAATTACGCTCTCCAACAGAGGGCTGATTGTACTTCAACTGTGTGGTCCGAAAGCTGAATGTACAGGAGCGAACTGGGTCCAGCCTCCAGCCAAAACCTGGAGTAATGATACAGGGGAAAAGGCATGTGGCCGCTTTAAGAGATGAGAACATCGCCTCTTCTTTATCTGTATCACAGTCACCACTGGCTATTTTCCCAGTTGCTTAAGAGACACCACAAAGACGAGCTTTTGTTCCAAATTCACTAGGAGAATCTGGCATCAGAGTCTGGAATGCAAGCGGAACACCCTAGCACTCCATACCAGCCTGCCAGGAAGAGCTCTGGCTCCACAGCCACTCACTCAGAGGGGTATTTCCACTGAGTTGTGTGTTACTGTAGCTTAATGCTGCATTACAAAATCACTCCACTTAACAGGAATCTGTGGCTCGAAACAAAAGATTTCACACACACTCTATCAGCTACAATCAGAACGACCCAATACCAACTCTATACAGAAGCGTTCAAAGCCTTTAACTTCTAAAACTATTTTCTACAACATTTTGGAGCCGGTCTGTGGGACTGTGTTTGTGAGGTCAGGATCTGATGCTGCTTAAGAGGTCCTGGCTCACAGTCTGTATTCTAGTTCATCCCAAAGTTATTAAATAGAGATGAGGTCAGGGTTGTGTGCTGGCCAGACAAAGTTGTTGCATTCAAAGAACTTGCTTTGTGTTTTGTTGCACGGTCAAGCAGGTTCATAAAAGAGCCTTCCCCAAACTGTTCCCAAAATTTGAAGCATGTAATTGTCTTCTTTAATGTCCCACGTTTCTTTGTGGTTGTTATTGTGATTGTATTGTGAGCATGGGTTTCTAAGAGAACTTTATTTAGTATCAGGATTTATTATTGTTATAGATATCCTTTTATTTTTAGAAGTTCTTTATTTATCCTCCTCCTCCAGGAACATTCATACAGTTCTGGGGGGGAAAAAAACCAAGCATGGCGACGAGCGGTGGTTAATGATTCATGTTAAAGGTTCGTAACCACACCACATGCCTCATGTTGACGGTATCATTTGGAGTTTCAGCAGCGAAAAGGTCGAACGTGTGAAATGTCAGACTTTGCACTCGTGTTCGTGTGGAAAGAAAACAGACTGAATGTAACTGCAGAGCTCGGTGAGGGAGTGCAGTGTGCTGGGGCAGCCATTAGAGACCCCTCCAACCTCTCTGCTTGGTTTCGTTCTGTCAAGTCATGGAAAGTGCATTAATGCCTTTCCTCTGGACTACATTAAGACATGCTCAATCAAAACCAATGAACTCTGCTCTACAGTAACTAACCGGCAGTTCCCTGCATAACAGATCTGTGTTGGGCTGCAGCAGCACTCATACAGAGCCTGTCCTCAGATCACAGAGGTCAGATCAACATAAAGATCCCAGAATGGATGTTCTTAACCACCATAGAACTTCCATCCATCCTTTATCTTCCACTTTATCCTCTACTAGGGTCACAGGGGGGGTTCCCCCATGCCCATGCCCATCCAAGGGAGAATGTTTTGGGCGCTGGGCAGATACACCCAGGACAGGGTGCCAATCTATCACTGTACGCACACTTACTCACACAGACGCACTATATATAGGGCAATTTGAAAAATTTTATTGACCCTGATCCATGTTTTTTGGACTGTGGGAGGAAACCGGAGAACCCAGAGGAAACCCATGCGGACACGAGAAGAACATGGAGACTCCACCCAGATTGGGATTCGAACCAGGAATCCCCAGCGCTGAGAGGCGAATGTGCTAACCACTAAGCCACCGTGCCGCCCACCATAAAACTTGTCCCCAAAATAAATGACAGCGTAAAGAAGTAAACATTATTTACCGACCAGTAAATAGTCGATTTCCTTCACCAATAAACCCCCATTTACCCACAATCACCAGGTTGTCTCTAAGCATGGTTAAAACCCTTCATTAAACCACATTCCTGCCCCCCGTTCAACGTCTATTGCATGTTTAGTTGGGCGTAGGACGCAAAACTGGCCAACTGCAGCAGACTCCACGGCTTCACCCCGCTGTCCGGGTGCGAGAGCGCATTATTAGAGGCGCTAAGCTCTTCTGGGGGTTTGTTTTAATGGTGAAGGTGGAGCAATTTGGCTGGAAGAATAATGTTTAATGCTTTAAGTTTCATTTGCAGTGTGCAGTAAATCTGAAGTAAGTCTATGGGTCATAAATTTCTGGCCATGGGGATTAGTCGCGTAATAAGTAAGTACTGTATTCAGAGTTGAGTTCGGTGAGGAATTAATACAGATATTACACACACTGCTGTTCGGATCCCAGGACTCCGGCACCGACGTGCTACTTAAACAGCTGCGCATACAATGTGCCCATAGTACGTCTTATCCCAAACAGTGGGACGTGTCACTTATTATGATGGCGGGGTATAAATACATGTGTAATAAACATGTTATCCACAGCTGCCTGCACGGAACACAATTCATTATAATCTTCAGGATGGACCACCCAGAAACCCCCGTTAAGCAATACGCAAACTACTGAATCACTGTATGTACTGCGTACTGACCGTCGATGTCTGTGAACACAACACCAGCACTGGGGATGAGAGGACCAGGTCCTGAACTGTGCTCTGTACCCACGAGCAGATGCCCTCACATTCACGGCCAGCTTCACTTCATCAATGTGATGATAAAACCTTCACCCAGATCTGCAGCTTCTGTGTACAGGCTGTTTTTCTTACCGCCGGCCCAAAAACAATCCTAATATAGAGGAAAGTAAGGCTCCAGATGTATATTTTTAAAGTAGACGTGATCTATGGGATGGAAAAGCTAAACTATTTCCCTTTAGAGGAAAGAAAACCGTTTGATTAATGAAAGTGGAAAGAATGAAGCACAGATCGTCTACAGCTACAGCCTATCCCAAAACAACTCGCCTCCCTGTGGCACCACAGAGACGACCTGCAGCTACATCGCGTCAGCAACTTACGAGGATCCCAGCGTGATGGTGGTCGTTGATTGGGTTAAGGGCTCGCTGTGGGCCATTTGAACCCTGGACCATCACACGGCTACCCCACCCTCTATACAGTCTGCTCACCTGACCTCACCCACATCATCCTAAATTAGTCCAGCACTACAGAGAAATGAGTGCAAGCTAATAAAAGAATTGTGTGCTTAATGACGTTCTGTCCGCATCACTGCATACGGAACTTCTTCTGTTGTTCTTATGCAAATTCCTCAAAAGCACGATGTTTCCTTTCCCTGAATATGGAACAGAGAGCTAAAGCGCCACTTCCGATCTGTCACCCACTATAAATGATGAATAGTGGAGAGTGAGCACGAGAGGACTGCGACTGGCCACAAGGTTCTGCACCGCAGACCAAAATGACAGAGGTCATAACATGCCTACATGTCAGGAAACAAGACTTACGGCTTGGCCTGCCGGTGGTGCTTTATAAACACTGTGTACTGGGACTCACTCCGGCTTACGTTCCTCATAAAAACGAGTATATTTGGAAAGGTCTGGTTAGTTTGATGCTCTTTTAGAGTCCATCGCTCTGAATAGAAACCGAACCACGGAACGGGTGCAAGGAAGGCAGTCTGACAGCGGCAACCTTTAGCGCTGACGTACATCTCCCGGCCGGTCGGACACGCGTGCGGCGGATGACGAGCTTGAAGTTAAAGGCTAGCTGTCCCCTTTGCCAGTTATAGAGGCGCGCCACCACACCCACCCAAATCATATCGGGGCATTTAAAGTACGGGCACTTTCGAAATGGCATTGCCGCGCCATGAATCCCTAAAAACATAGACCCCCTGTAACATCACAGAGACGCGGTTATAAAACAGAATAGACGTCAGGTTTGATCAGTATGTGGAGGTTTTAGGTTCCAACGGCACGTCGGACATGTTTGTATACAGCCTGGGAATGGTTGCTTGGGGGGGAATGTGTGCTTTGATTACCGCTATGTACCTGCCATGATGTGACCTTTCACACAACCTGTCTTAATGTCAAGGGAAGTGTGTGTGTGTGTGTGTGTGTGTGTGTGTGTGTGTGTGTGTGTGTGTGTGTGTGTGTGTGTGTGTGTGTGTGGAAATGATGATTCATGTACTCTTATAACATCAAATGATCTCACATCACTGATCTGTATGAGGAACTTCATGACTCACTATACAGTTCACAGTACTTTATATGGACAAAATATTTTAGCTTTTATTTATTATTATTATTTTTTAATCTTAATTAACGTTGATCCCCACTTTGCAACTTTCTATAAGAACAATAACACCCCCCCCCCCTTCACTCTACATCCTAAAGGTGAACCGTGAGAGACCTCTTTGGGTTTATTCTGCAGAAAATCCAGTATGGCTCCCATAATGCAGGCTGAAAGATCTGAGATTTTTTTTTCTGCCCACCAAACCAGAAAGACATTCCACTTGTCTGCGTACAAACATGTGGACGGCACACACACATTCGGCTCGCGATCGTGCCAGCATGCTGGAGTCACTTCCAGAAGCCAAAGCCACAATCCCAGGGTGTGCAGACTGCCATACTGCTCTGCTTAACAAAGCAGAGATTAGATTCATCTTCGTTAGACGTCAGACTAACTCCACTGTCAATTCATCTGCGTTACAGACTAAAGTGGAAAAAGTATGGATTCAGCCAAACGATGTAATCATCACACTCCGACGATGTAAACTATAACGCTGATAAACTCAAACTACAGTCTGTTAGGTTCCTTTTGATTTAAATATGTGGAACCATTTGCTGAACCTTTGGTGCCTGACATCTTTAACTACATCAAATGTGCTCCCAAATGAACTGAAAACATTTTATTTATAGATTAAAGAAGCTCTGTGGGTTTGGCATGTTGTCTTTTTTTTGCTGTTATGATGCTGTTTAATTGAGCTGCATGAACTTTACAAGTTTGATTTAAGGACGTTGTTCCAATAAATGTAAACCTTAATCTTAATAGATGATCAAACGGGATGTGATGATAAAGCCCCACCGTACAGTTTCTCTAACAGCTGGATTAGATAGCAATCTAATAACAAGCCTGACGTTATTAGCTCTTTGCCTCATGTCCCAAAAGCCCGTTTTAATAGCGTTATGTCTTTTTAATTATGCATGATCTCAGACGGCTCACAATAATAATTTATAGACCCTTATTATTTGGGGTGTGTTTGAGAGTTTGCATATTTCTGACTGCGTTTGGAGTTTGAATGGCACCAGAGTTGACCACATTTTCTCTAAAGATATAAAACATGACCAGCCGTTTTATGATGAATTCTTTAAGCCTGTGTATTTTATTTGTTCATTTTTTAATTTGCTTATTTTGATCGGAGTCGTGAGACGTGTTGAAGAGCAGACGCGCAAGGACTGAACAGTTTGGTATCTCCAATGTAATGCACATGAAAATATCCAGTCATTAGAAGAACATACAAATCCATACCTGGGATTTTCCTGCTGAAAGGAAAGAGTGCCAGCCTCTGTTCTGCTGTCCAACCATTTTATTTTTGTAGTTATTTACATTTTATTTCCTGTAGTGTCTGTTTCCTCACACCATCTCATCCAGGCATCATGTTGGGGCTGTGGTTATCATTTACACCTCACAGCAACAAGGTGCTGCATTCAAAACTCAAAACAAAAGTCCTTTCTGTGTATAGTCTGTATGTCCTCCCTGTGTCTGCATCTGTTATCTGAGTGGACTCACATGGAGATGCTAAATTGTCCCTGTGACTCTTCTTCTTGTAAGTTTTCCTCTCAGGAAATAGCTATTGTGATGCTGTCCAGATGGCAAACTCCGAAATGAAGAAATAATCTAAACAAAATGTCGTCTTAGTCAGATTTAATTAAAGCATTTTAAAGTATTAAAAGAACAGAGATTCTTAAAAGGTCCAGCATCATAAGGACCATCCTGCAGGCAGACGATTGCACATGACAAAGAATTTATGAGCCATGAAACAGAACACCAAAGCAGTCTGAAGGCACTCTGCAGTCTTTTGCTGGAAAGCCATCAATTAGCTGGGATTATGAACTGGAGACGTTCTGAAGTCTGTGCAAAGGAGCTTGAAAGTTTATAAAAAGCATCTGGTAATGAGCTAAAGATACACGTTTTTCAAGCCAACAGAAACAGAGAACTGTTCAGAAGAATCAGAGCATTTGCAGTTTATAAACGCTTCTCTATTAAAGGACTGAACAGCAAAGATCATGACATGGTTCTTACGCAGTTAGTATGAAGGCCTTATCGGAGGCATGAGACGCTGGAGAACATTGGACACTCAGTAAGGATGGGGTGCGTGTTCTGTGATACGGGTCTCAGTGCTGTCAGTCTGCATCGTTCTGAGGCATAAAGCAAAATCCCTGAGATTCCTGGTTTGTATAGAACGTGATGACCTTCAGTCGTCCAGAATAAGGATGTGTGTTTAACGCGGGGAAAGTGAGTAAACACTTTAAAAATTCCAAGTGGTCAGTATGGGCACAGTTACTGCAAATAATCTTAGCTTCAGCATTCAAAAGAAGTCCTTACAGACAGTGGAGTTCAGGAACTAGTTAGACTTATTTAAGAACTATACTTAGGAACCGTCCTGGGACAAAAATTGGCCGTTTAGCATCATCTTTATTGGGCATTTACACCAACAGGGAGTTTGTTTTAAAATATTGAAAGGATGTTCAGACTATTTATTCGTTTCAGACACAAACTTATTCAAAACCCCAATTATTCATTTTATTTAGTTATAATAAGAACTATATAGAATACAGTGCCTGTACTTTTTATTCCCAAATGTGTAGAAATTACTAACTATGAAATGTTCTATAACAAAATAAAATAACCCAGTATATAAAACTATATACAAGGTTCCACCTGCAGCTACGACAGTAACATGCCGCCTCCACGCTGATGCTTTAAAGAGTGCGAATTTAAAGAGTGCGTCAGTCAGAAGAGCCAAAATCTGAAGTTCAGTACTTTTTAATTAACTTCTGTTGCTTTTAATAATCATTTTTACATCAGTGGGATTTTAAAAGCATGATGTTTACGTTGTTGTCTCGTTCCGTTCACGTCGTTTGCTGATGGAGATCATTCAGCCGTATGCAGAAGTGCACAGTGCTAAAAATAACCCCACATTTTTGAACGATGACAGATACATACTGTACATATAACCAGACTCGAATGAACTCGACGTATAAACATGTTTACTTTGAACTCGGACCGACTGCGTTAGTCATCAAGGGAGAGGCAGACTGGGCAACTGTATCACTCCAATAAGCACCGAGTTTTAACCTCAACCGCTTCAGTGCAATGAGGGTTTGGACAGACAACGCGCCTAACAATCCTCTGCCATGTGTTTACAATCTGAAGTGTAGAATGTAGGAGGCAGAACCGAGTCCAGAAAGTGGCAGGGTGCAGAACTGGAATTCCCCGTACCGCTCTTCCACACTGTAGATGGAGTAGAAACGTTCAGTGGCGTGTTTTATGCCCAATTTATACAGCGCCATATGAACTGACCATAAAGATTGTAATAGACTTTACAAGAAAAGCTAATAAATGCTTTATAGTTGGAGACGTTTAAACATTTGTGCTGATGCATTTGTTTGATAGTGTTATGGGGCTGAATAAATCTGTTTATCCTTTCATTATCTCGGCATCAGACGATGGAATTTTAATACACATCGTATATACAGTACACAGTAAACCTCTGTAATTTAAACCCATATAAGGTTCTTCATAATTTTTCGGGTTGGCACCGTGGTGGCACGAGCAGCATTGCCACCTCACAGGTTTGGTTCCTCGGCAGCGTGACCCTGAGTGAGTCCTTTCTGTGTGGAATTTGAACGTTGGCCCTGTGACCGTGTAAGTTGTCCGAGGTGTTTTCCCACCTTTTGCCCGACGAGCTCTGGGATGGGTTCCACCATCCAGCAGGACAAGCAGCTTCGAAAATTGCTGATGTAATGTGGCCCATGACAGAAGGCAAGCAGAACGCACATGAGAGAAACCAGATTCTAAATAAATAAACCAGGACATCGTGGACCGAGAAATAAAAAAAAAAAGATGCCAAAAAGTGAAAATAAACAAAACTCTGCAAACAAGAGGCCATGTGCATGTGTGTTCTAATGTCTGTTGGGTTACCTAAACATCAGCCTCAAACAGAGCAGCTAATCAGACTCTGGGCAGAAAATAGGTTTCGGGCAGGGATCTAATAAACCGAAAGGGAACAAGGCGCAGAACGTCAAGACACGTGGCGCCAAATCAGAAACAAATGGAGAGACTAGAAGACAAAATGCAGGAAAGTGATGATGCTTCACATTCGGATCTCTCACCCCCTCACTGTGGTAAAGTGTACGACTCTGCAGGGGTAATTTATCCTTCAGTGCCAGTAAAAAGGTACTTTTGTGGTTCCAAAGGGTAGGTATGGTTCTGTTTCCTCTGATCAAACTGAGGTTCATACAGATTGGGTGTTTTGAATTGTAAAAGGAGGAACGTAATCGTCCTGCACGGTGCTTTAACCTCAGATGGGATGAACTTAGACAGGGATTGTGTTGTTTAGAAGAAGGAGACTATTGTAGTCTGAATGATCGCTTCTCAAAACGAGTCTAATTTCATATTAATGTTGCTGATTTTGGAGTCAGAGGTCCGTGGAGCTCATTAGCCTTCAATTCAGAGATATGTGGATGAGTGGTGCATTAATTTCCTGCACCGTTGCCCACCGGGCAGCTGCCTCAGCCGTCACCCGAGCATGCACAAGAACCGAACCGACGGCGCTCTTCATGTCCGCCTGCTCGTGTGAATTGCAAGACGTGTTTGAGTTGAAGGACTTGTGGTCTGAGCACATTTTCTCTGCTTTAAGCCTGTGTTATTAAGACCAACATGTCTAAGCGGCTGGCAGGGGGAGTGAAGCCTGTCTCGCTGCCAGCGCACAGCCATCGGACCGAACCCTTCACCCCGGCTTTCGGCTTCGACGCGGGCCAACGAATAAACATTCAGACCTCCTTTTGAAAGTGTCATGTATTTCTCTTCAACCTCATTTTGGAGTCAGTGGGTGTGGACAGTAACATTTTACTTGCAAGGCATCTTCTTTTGCAAGGTTTGAGAAACTTAATCCACTGCGAAACGCCAACCGCGGAGCCAAGGCTCGAAGGGAACTTGGCTGCCTGGGCCTCGCGGCACATGGATTTGCATTCACGGCAATAAATAAATCTGAGAATGGCTCTTCCACATAAATTCAGAGGGTATCAATAATGCACAGCACACCGTCTTCTCCTGTCACTTTCAGACATCCATCACCGAAGGCATTATTTTAACGAAGAACTAAACTGCATTTACACAATGTGGGCCAACTCGAAAAACACTTTCTTTATAGCGTGTCCTCACTTAAGTACTTCCATAGCTGTTTCCATGATGCAATTTGTACAGACAGCCCCCGAATTATTGGCAGGCACAGACTTAAAGATGGGTAAAGGATTAGAAAAGAGACTCTTTGGTTCACTTAATCTCACAATTTATCGATAGAAGTATGAACTCATAATGAAAGCAAAAGCATGTGCGTCACCCTTTCTGCCCCCTCGGTGTACAAAGGCAACAGTTTTGGGTAAAACCTTTCTTTCTTTTTTTTCAAGCCGGACTGTCCCCAGTTTGCTGTGGGAGGATTTGAGTGATCTGCAGAGAGCTAGAACCGAGATTACGAGCCAGGTCCTGCGGCCAACCTCGGTGTCTGACCTCACACACATACTCTGGAGGTGTATGCAAAGTTTCCCATTAACACACTTCAAAGTACCAACTTTAAACAGGATGTCAAAAAAGCATCTTTAGGTGTCTTTAGTGTTCAGAGACTGCTCTCTGATGTCAAACAGCACATGCTGCATGATGGATCCACTGCTGTTGTTAGGTTTTTGACCAATTTAATGGAGATGGGAACCTCTCTCACTGCAGTTGTCATTTTCTTCATCTTTTAAACACTCAGCTCAGACAGCGTTTCTTTCCCCAGGCCAGCAGCAGGTACCAGTAGAGGTCACTGTCATGGTTGCATTACAAACTCCCATAGTCAGCATTGAACTCATAAGATCAGTTGTTTCACCAGAATTGTGTGTGTGTGTGTGTGTGTGTGTGTGTGTTTCTGTGTGTGTGTCAGAGATTCCACAATTATTGTCTATTATTAAATAATAGACAATACAATTGCAAAACAGAATCATAACTCCTATAGTCTGCATTTATAATGCACAGAACAGCTTTGCATGTCTGCCCTGTTATTACACCTGGGATGATGATCAGACCGCACTTTCTGTGCAACTTAATCAGAAATCCAGGTAAATCCGACGGATTCAAACTCTTTATGCAATTGTAGTCTGAACATAGCAGCTGGAGGCAACCGATAATTAGGGAAAGATTAGTAGACATCTTCTAATTGCGCATGTAATGAGTTCAGAATATATTCTAGCCTTTTCCCTCCACCACATTACACAGAGTTTCCAATATCAATATCCACCAACATTAGTTTCTGGGAATACATTCACTGACGTCCCGACGACAGCACTGGCACAAACGGCAAAGATGAAAAACATGAACAGATTTGGAAAAAAAAAGAGAGAGAGAGAGAGAGAGAGAGGCAGAACTACCCCGTTACCCCATTTGGCATTTCTAAAACAAAAAGGGCTAATTGCAAAAGAACCATCAAGTTGTTTATGTAGAGAGAAAAGACACGGATCAGATCTGAAATGGAGCTCGCTTGGTGTCGTGGGAGGAGGATTATCAGTCTGGCTGTTTATAGACGGATATCATGCTGACAGACGTGCTGGTACACGAGCGAGTCAGCCAGCAGAGTCCACAATGAAAAATACAAACTGTTGCAATATGCTGCTTTGCTTTGCTTTTATTAGTTTTGCCGGTCCGTTCCAAAATAATTTGTACAACATAACAGGAGCGGGTGTGTCCCGGTTTCCAGTCAAACTGGAGTCACTGGTTTGCCTCCCCCCCCCCCCACCCCCATTTCTATGGCTCAGATGAATCCAGGGCCTGAACGGCGTTGTGTTCTGCTTTGTGGTTTATTATTTATTTGTTTGATTTATTTGCGAATGAGATCGAGTTTATAGCATGTGAGCGTTTCGAAAAAATCTTATCCTCATGGTTTATACAACATTCAGATGGAGCCTGAGTAAAAATGCAAAATAAATCTATCATTATTAATAGTATGCATGCACTACTCAAAAGAGTCGTGTTTAAATTGATTTTTGTGGATGGTTCCTTTACTGAAGTGTGCAAATCGTTCCCATCCCCACTGTGCTTGATGGTTGGTAATGGGAGATTAGTGACGCATTGGAATTGTTGTATTTTGTCAAAACAAGTACCTCATGGGATCTGGGAGGCATTTCCAGGTTCTCCCCATGTCTGTGAGGGTTTCATCCCACACTCAGAAACATGGATTCAAGGTGAATGAGATGCTCTTTAATTGCCCCCATATAATGTATGGGTGACTATGTGCCCAGATGGATTGGTGCTGTGAAGATAATTAGATGAAGAGATGAAATGGCCTTATAATTAAAAAAAAAATTGAATCTAAGGTTTAATAATAAATGAAGAATATTTTTAAAACTTGGAAACTTTCACACCGTAAATTTATGGAAATGTGATTAATGACATTATTCCATTATTTCGTCTCCTTTATTAAATAATTAATGTCATTTTTTATAAGGGTTTTTGAAGATAAGTCCTGGTTCCTGGTTCTTTTCAACACCCACTATATTACCTTCATTTGCACCCGCAGACCTCCTTTTTCTCTGGAACACCTTTAATGCTGATATATATAAGGAAATGAAGCAAGGTGCCGCACGTCCGCCAGGAAAAATCAGAACTTGTCAGCAATAGTCTGAGCTGATCCATCATCTCGGAGAAAAGGCTTGCCATTTTTTTTTTAAACCAATAATGATCTCACCTTTTCAGAGTGTTCAGGAGGAGTGGAGTCTTTATGGTGAGGAGTCGGTGTGCCAGGCCTGGCCCTCTAGAAAAAGTAAATAACACCGCTGCCTGGTGCAGGGAGCCGTGGAGCGAAGTCCGCCCCGTCGAGTCCACCACTTAAAAATCCATCAGAAACAGACGGCTACTTTGCCGAAATGAATTCCGGGTGTTTTTACGAGAGCAGCATAGAAAGAGCTTATGGCCGCATGGGTGGCATCATCTGATCAGGTGGAATTTGATATTAATTGAATATGGATTTTAAGATTAATGGCTTTGAGCTCTGCCACCCAGACCTGAATCCAACTTGAAAGATTATATTAGATGCCGTGGTTCACTGACAATACACCATGCTTACTGTAAAGCATGGTGGTGGTAACAGTATGTTATTGGGATGATTTTTCAAGCAAATAACACAATCTTATCAGCGAACAGGGGAAAATAAATGCTGCAAAAGTGCAACATACAGTAAACATACAGTCCTGTACAAGACCGCTGTGGAACTTAATTTGTGCACTAAGCAACAGAAAAGGACTTTCCTCAAACCGTTCCCACGAAGTTGGAGGCAGACAGGCGTCCAAAATACAACATGAGGTGCTTGATTTAATTCTCCTGTGAGAATAGAGCTGGTTTAGTCTGCGTACGGTAAAATAAATGTAGGTTCAAATAGATTTAGTATCTCGAGCTCAAAAATTCGACCTGCAAGAAGAACATGCATCATCTGCAGACGTATAAGAAAAGAACGTCTGAAGTGGAGATACACGGCACCATTTTCAACATGAACCCGTTGGTTCTGGTGCGTGAGTCCTGCGTGCTCAATAATTTAAATACTTTAGTGAAATCCAGAGGAAACAATGCAGGCAGTTAGTTAGGAACTTTGCGGCTATTCCCAAGAGTCTCAAGATGGAGGCTTTCCTTTGGCGCGGTCTCGTTTTGGCTCCGGTTCTGGACTTTGGGAAGTCTAATTTCTTATGTGAAAAAAAAAATCAACTCTGAGTTGTTTGTCTTTGGAGAGTGTAATTTCTCATTCTTTACTTCCAGCTCTCTTATAGCTAAATTAGCATTTTATTGCTATTTGCATGCTGGAATAATAGTCGCGGACTCTGAGGTCATGTGTGAATGATATAGTTTAAATTAGCCTTTTCAAACACTAATGATTTTTAAATGTGGGAGCGTCTGAATCAATCTTTTCGGTAGCCATTCTTTCGTACTGTTTTTCAAACAGGCGTGTTTAGAACCTTTGAGCCTGTCCAGCGGCTCCGACAGGAAATCTGGAAGGAAATGGATATAGGAAGTCTGAAGAAAGAGTCTTAATTCTGTCAGCAGCAGATCAGCGTTCCACCAGTTCGGGTTCTAAGCGTGGCTATGAGTTTGATATCCATATGCATCACCCTGGATGTAACGTTGAAAGGACGTTTGGGCCGATTCCATCTTTGGCATTTGAGAATTCATGCGCTGATGGTGGATGAGAAGACCTGGATCAAAATTCTTAGTTGATCTGATGTTAATGACGATGGGGACAAGGTTCTGTTCAGACCATGCATCAAACACATGGGTATTAATGGAAACAGTCTGGAGTGTTTCAGGATTCTTTGCAGAACCTTGTCACTTTGGGTTGGTGAAATTTATTCATAAAGTAACATTTAGGCGGCACGGTCGCTTAGTGGTTAGCACGTTCGCCTCTCAGCGCTAGGGATTCCCGGTTCGAATCCCCATCTGGGTGGAGTTTCCATGTTCTCCCCGTGTCTGCATGGGTTTCCTCCGGGTTCTCCGGTTTCCTCCCACAGTCCAAAAACATGGATCAAGTTAATTGAATTCTCAAAAAAATTGCCCCGTTTAGAGTGTGTCTGTGTGAGTGAGTGTGTGCCCAGCGATGGATTGGCGCCCTGTCCTGGGTCTATCTGCCCAGCGCCCGAGACGTTCTCCCCTGGATGGGCATGGGGACCCCCACCGCGACCCTAATAGAGGATAAGCGGGAGATAATAAATGAATAGTAACATTTAAATATCAAGTGCGTTGGTTTACAGAGGAGACTGGCTCTCCAGGAAACTGCAAATAGTCATGGGGAGAACATACAAAATTCACACATACTTTGTCCAACCTGCCTTTGAATAAGACCCATTATACCAATTACTGAGAGGTGAGAGGGCACTTCTGCTCCACTCTGCATCTAAACTAACTAGGGTGTTAGAGTGAGGGGTAGTGGTAGGGTATTTGTACATGGAGACGTGTTCCTGCATCCTGATCCCTTAAAAATGCTGAATCAGCTGAATCTGAGCTCAGGACTGTAATAACAAAAGGAAGTGTACGCATACTTTTGCCATTGGAACTCATCCTTATCTTATCCTGTAACTACATTCCTTCATCATGGCACCGTGTGGGTATTTGGATTAGGAAGGTATTTTAAACTAAAGGTTTCATGTTGTCCTTTAATGATTTATTAACCCAAAACTAAACACATTTGTCCCGGACCTTGGTTTCACGCCCTTCCTGATGCTGGCTGAAGGGTTTGCTGGTGCGTTTGGGTTCGGATGTGACATAAAATGGCTGAGCCATGGTTACAGCGGGCGTCAGTGCCTCGATCAAACGCTCCTTAGGGTGGCAGCGCTCTATAAAGCTGGCTCCAGAGAGGGTTCACTGCTTTATTTGCTGTCCCAATTTGTTTTGGGGCTGCTCTGCCATGTCTTCTGGTAGGCCTCAGCATGGCTGTTAACACACAACACATTTTACACGCTGTCATTAAAAGCCGCACTCTTTAAATGCTCTGTGTATTTTTAGAATGTCTCTGTTGAAAGGGGGAAAAAAACGGGAAGGTGGCTTCGATTGCAGACTGGAGGGAGCGCCGTTCCCCAAACCCTCCACAGTGCTGCGCCAGCTCTAACTGCACCAATAAAACCTCAGTCCTTCAAACATGAAGTTTCAGACACCCTGTCAGGAAGAAGTGCTCGCACATTTCAGACACATTTGCAGTCTGTAACACTAATTGGTTGAAGTTCTTTAAGTTTACAGTGACCTGCCATCCATCCCTGAGATGTAGATGTGTCTGTGGCCTTATAGATATATTTTGGGATCAGTTCAGAGGCTGTATCTCTGCGACGGCCAGCTTTATAGAATTTGCCAAACTGATTTATTTGGTCGGGCAGCGTATGGCTTAGTGATTGGCATGTTCTCCTCTCAGCACTAGGGATTTCCAGTTTGAATCCCAATCATTGAGTTTGCATGTTCTCCCCGTGTCCGCTTGGGTTTTCACCGGTTTCCTCCCACAGTCCAAAAACATGGATCAAGGTCAATTGAATTCTTCAAATTGCCCCATATAGAGTGTGTCTGCGTGAGTGAGTGTGTGCCCAGCGATAAATTGGTGTCCTGTCCTGGGTGTATCTGCCCAGCGCCCAAAACGTTCTCCCCTGGATGGGCATGGGGAACTGCCCCGCGACCCTAATAGAGGATAAAGCGGAAGATATTGGATAAAGGTACTCTGTGTGGTACTCTGTGTGGTACTCTGTGCAGTACTTTGTGTGGTACTCTGTGTGGTACTCTGTGCGGTACTCTGTGCAGTACTTTGTGTGTTACTCTGTGTGGTACTCTGTGCAGTACTTTGTGTGGTACTCTGTGTGGTACTCTGTGCAGTACTTTGTGTGGTACTCTGTGTGGTACTCTGTGCGGTACTCTGTGCAGTACTTTGTGTGGTACTCTGTGTGGTACTCTGTGCAGTACTTTGTGTGGTACTCTGTGTGGTACTCTGTGTGGTACTCTGTGCAGTACTTTGTGTGGTACTCTGTGCAGTACTTTGTGTGGTACTCTGTGCGGTACTCTGTGAAGTACTCTGCAGTACTCTGTGTGGTACTCTGTGTGGTACTCTGTGTGCTACTCTGTGTGCTACTCTGTGCAGTACTTTGTGTGGTACTCTGTGCGGTACTCTGTGTGGTACTCTGTGTGCTACTCTGTGAAGTACTCTGCAGTACTATGTGTGGTACTCTGTGTGCTACTCTGTGTGCTACTCTGTGCAGTACTTTGTGTGGTACTCTGTGTGGTACTCTGTGCAGTACTCTGTGCAGTACTCTGTATGAGGCTCTGTGCAATCCAGTGGACTTCCCACAAATCTCCTGGCGTCACACTTTATGGACTTCTCTTAAGGCCTTTTGATTGTTCTCACAAAAGTAGAGCCACATAGTTGTTTAAAAATCTTCGCAACGTACGTCAGCAGCATCACTCTTTCCGAAAGTAATGATGTTGCACGTAATTATTAGCAGGGGTTTCCTCGTGTAATGTGTGTTATGTAATACACTCCATCACTGCAGACCTTTTCTTGATCAGCGTGAGGATATTTTATTTTATTTTATTTTTTACCCCAAAACATTATTGCTACTGACTCCCCATTTTTCCCTTTCAAAGAGAAGTCCAATCATTTTCTCTCCGAAACCCAATGACACCATGGCGCTGGATTTGGACTCTTGATGTCATCTGCCTTCTGAAGCTGTGTAAACCGTCAGTGATGAGGTCATGCAAACGAGCCAGACCCCGGCGCGTAGTTTCTGAAAGCCGTACTCGAGGGCTGATTCGCGTTCAGTACAAACATGTGGCATCTCCAATTAAAATCAGTTCAGCTATATACGTGTGGAACTCTGTAAACATAACCGTGGGTGGAGCGATCACTGTAAGATCCACAGCATAAGAACTTAAACGCGTGTCCAAGAGCCATGTGTGACGTTCGGGCTGCGGGGTCCCGGATTACTGCAGAGTAAATCCATCTTCTTTAGTTGAACCCTGTAATGGAAAGAAGTTTCAGCAGGATGCAGTAAGCCATATAAATTTACATCGAAGGCCTCCTTTCAGAGAATCGACCACACAGTCGTTTTTAAGTAAATGAATCGGAATGAACAATGTTTATACACATGTAAGCGTGGCTGAGCCAGGAACAGCTCGACCCGGAGTGAAGTCAAGTGCTTTTAGTGTGTGCTTTTTAAATTAGGCTAATAAATACCTGGCCGAAGATCTGACAACCTTCCGCCGCGTCCTCTGTCTCTGAGAATATGATGTGTGCACGAAGGCAAAGCTTCCATCAGCTCTCGCTTTCAAAATGCACGCTTAAAAACAATTTACAGCCGCACTGAGTCTGCGGAAGCTGGTAGCGACATCTGAAGGATCCATTTGAGCGGTGGATGTGGTATTGTCATTAGAAACACACATTCCTCCTCTATCTGTAAATCTGTCCTGTAAATCTCTGCATTCCAAAGTCTGTACACGGATTTGTTTACCGTCTGAAGGTTCGATATTGCTGAGGCCATTCTCTGTGACATGCAGCAGCATTCTGTGGGAACAATAAGAGATCTTTTAATCTTAAATAAATTGTGAAAGCTTGTTGTAGGAAACTTCTGAAGTGCCAAACATCACCACAGACCTGTCTTTGAGGTGGGGGGGGGGAGGGTGAGACTTGAAATGATGGAGACGGCTGCTGGTCCTACTGTTTATGACCTCATGCGTCCTAAATTCAAAGTATGACGACATGCAAGACACCTGAAAGGTGTTACTGGCAAAGTGATGGTCATGAAATTGCGGTCGGTGTGGATCTGCGTCTGGTGACGCGAATCTTCCATTGGCAGCTGCGCCAGCCGCTGGCAGATCCACCACTACAGCAGAACAGAGAGGAGTTATTTCCTGAGTGGAAGCACACGTTCTCCGGTGTGCAGTGCAGTTCTGTTCCATGACCACACAGATATGTAGGCCATTCGGAATCACCTCCAAAATCAGAGGGATAAAATGAGCACCGGCACACCGGTGTTTGGTGTGGAGGAACTCCTGACCTCCACTTCACCAAAGACCTTTGGGATCCATCGGAATGTTGACCGTGAGCCAAAGTCGGCCGCTGAGTACTCCTGATTAAAAATGGCCACAACTTCCAACATTTGTATTTGAAATCACAGCTTTTTGCAGAAGTTCTTAATCAGAGGAACGTACAGAGATCATTATATGATACTCAACAGTGACATACCGTTAAAAAGTGCTGAACCATGACCCACCCTAAGACTAAACATTTGGTAGGTGCTCCTTTTGTACCTATATCTTCTAGCTCGATGACCTCACCTGTTACTGGTTTAAATGTTAATTGTGAAACCCTCCAGAACACAGACATTAAAATCATATTTTGCACACTGTTCCAACTATTTAATGTTTTGCAGCATCATGTTCTAGATTTATTTATCTTAACATTTGTTTTTTATATTTATATAAATTTTTCTTACACTTAGCCCTGCTAAAATAAAAAAGATATTCAGTCTAACATTTTTTTATAACCCTTTGGGCAATAGGAAATTATTTTATTTGATGAGATCCTTGTTATAACAGCAGTTATAAAATCCCAAACCGGTCCTCCCACCCATCAGACATGTCCGTAAAGCACCAGACTTTTACAGGAAGATTTAAAGATCAGGTTTAAATTCTGGCTGCTGGTTATCTGACAAAACAAACATCAAAATAACAGGGTATTTTTTGGGAAACATGCCACAGACAGACGCTGCCTGATTAGGGGCGTGTAAGGCTCAACGACAAATGCACTTTTAAGAGCCATTTAGTACATCGTGCTGACAAACAAGGGCATTGTGGGAAGACAGTGGGCTGAATAATGATTCATATTTTCCATGGCGGGGGCAGGAACTGCCAGTATCTACCACCACATCGCACACCCCTCATCAAGAGCATAGCCACCTTCCGAAGGGGAATTTACCATCAAGTGTTTTTGATTTTTGCATATTTAACAATGCCACTTGTAGCCACCATCTCTCCCGCACCACAGTCAAGAGGTCGCCACCAGACAGCCGTCTCCTGAGGGCTTTTTGCAGCAGCAGCCACCTAGCAGATTTCTGGCCCCATGCCTGTTTACTGTGCGGTCGAGTAATTCAAACCGTTCCTCGGGTACCAGACTGAGGCTAACAAGCCGAAGCTTTACAGTAACTTCGACTGTATGGTCCGTGTCATAAAGTGTCAGCAGTCTGCACCTCCAGCGGCAGGAGCAAATGGGAGCGGCACAACCACCTTAATGAGAGTCATTAAAATCAAAACCAGTAGACGGATAGAGGACACAAAAATAAAGCCAGATTATAGATACAGTGATTAAATGAGGTCTGGGTAATCTAATAAGGTGCCACACTGGGGCCAAAGTATTGAGACACCCTCACAGAGATTTATGACATCAAATTGTAAACTGTTCTGTAGTTTAAAGCTTGGATGCTTCAACAGCTGCCACTCTTTCAGGAAGAGCAATCAAAACCCTGTTCTTGGGTTGGTGAAAGGAAGCGGTCAGGCACATGGCAGCGTGTAATGTATGGAGAATTTGATATGAACGCATGATGATGCCTCATTTATGATGTTAATGCAGATGACTCACAAACTCCATCTAACAATACAGATGTTCATGGACACTTCACACAACACTTTCCAAACTGCTCACGTTATCATTCTCCACCCAAAATACCTCGTCATCTACCTCATTTTACATGTACTGTTCATACTCATATACATAGTTTCTGCTACATCTCACATTTCATATGCTGCTATATTTATATTCTATATTTATATTTCTAATGTATACTATATTATATATATATTCTTAGTTAAATATTACATATTATATTTATAGTTGTGTTTTGTATATTCTATAGTGTATGTATGTATGTATATATATATATATATATATATATATATATATATATATATATATATATATATATATATATATTCAGAATTGTATATTCTATTATATTTTACATATCTGTACTGTATTTATATCTCATTTTCTACTTTAAAATTTATCTTGTATTTTTGAAAGAACAGGGTAAACGGGATCCGTGAGCCATAATTTAGTTTTTGTCTCATGTACCACACGCGATATCTTGAATTTATATCCTTTGTACTTCCTTCTCCTTTGCTGTTTATTAGGAACGTGCCAATGTTGTAAAAAAAACTACAAATCCCCTAAACTGAAAACAACTCTCAGGTACTTCAGCAGTGCAGAGATCCCTGTCTCTCTCTCTCTCTCTCTCTCTCTCTCTTTTTCTCTCCCCCTCCAAATTTTTTCTCTCTCGCTCTGTTACTCTCTGTGTGGGCGAATGATCGCGACTCCCTGGTGTACCGCCTGAAAGCAACAGGGCCGGTGCATTCAAAGCCGTCCGCACTGAAAGGTGCCCATTTAAAATAGCTGAGGTGGTAAATAAATAGAGTCCGACTTAGGCTGCAGTTGGTCAGGATACAGGATACACATGCGAACCTGGCATCTTCCTGAGGCTCTTCTGCCAGAGAGGAACATTACAGGAGACTATGTTTTGACTGAGCGGGAGCACAGAGTCTAAATTCTGCCGTACACTCAGATGAACCATGCAGATTGGCCGCTCCTGAGATTATTTTCTCTACAGTAAAAATAGAATAATGGGTTCTGTTTTTGGTGGTGCCTGCCGGAGGATGGAGGTGAGGACGTAAAAATAGAAGCACGCTCCAGCCAGCGCTGGTTTTGAACCGGGTCACATGCCATCTCTATCCGTCTCCATCAGACCTCTGAGATTTATTAGTGTCTGTCCATCACCTGATAGATAAAATAAAGATTGACTGACGATTAATTAGCATAATTATAATCTACGATACATTTAGGGTAATATTAAACTCTGCTGTGTAAGTAAACCTGTCATTTTTTGGACAACAACCTTAGAACCGGGAAAAATTCTACTTACATACGTAGGAGAACAGAATAGCACACACTCACTCACACAGACACACTTTATATGGGGCAATTTGGAGAACTCAATTGACTTGATCCAAGTTCTTGGACTGTGGGAGGAAAACGGAGAACCCAGAGGAAACCCACACGGACACGGGGAGAACATAGAAACTCCACCCAGATTGGGATTCGAACTGGGAATCCCTAGCGCTGAGAGGCGAACGTGCTAAACCACTAAGCCACCGTGCCGTTAAATAATTAATGAGGAAATTAATAAGCGCTATATTACTTATTTTGTCCAAGTAGGTGGATTTTTATTACTAACTAGACATTTTAATAATCTCACACCTTAATATTACTTGGTAGTACATCTGTATACACACACACACACCCACACACACACACACTTAGGAACAGTAAGGCCACCACATCTACTGTAAAGGTAAGTAAACGGTATAAACATTACAAACTGTAAATAATAAAAAAGGCAAATTCTGCCTAGTTAGTGGCAATAATTTTTTTAAAGGCATATTTTTTTAAAAGGCCAAAAAAAACCTGCAAAGGTCAGGGCAATTATTTTGCAAATGAATAGGAGCAGTGTAGGTATGGCACGGAGTTCAAACGCGGCCTTCTGCAGTCATGGAGAGGGGCGGCTAGCCGGCTTGGCATGGGCCTGTATGACGTGACATGTCAAATAAATGTCTACAGAGAACTTTGTCCACCTTACAAAAATGTACTTTTCAATTAAACATGTCTCCCCCTCTGTAAGTCAACTCAGGAAAGCTTCTCGCCATTCCCTCTCTTGTGCTTCTTGGCCATTAGAAGGGTGCGAGTGTCATACTCTGTAAGTGTGTGGGCTCTTAAAAAGCAGTTTAGGGAGCCAGACAGAGATGAAATCATTCCGAGACGAGTGGAGGGGGCTGGCTGCTGAAGAGAAGGTGTTGTAGCATCAGCAGATGGGTGATGGGCTCAGAACCTCATCCTTAAAGAGGTTCAGGAAATTTGAAACTGATCACGCTGCCCCGATGACAAAATCTCTGCCTCAGCGGTCTGGCTGCGGCCCCTCAGGACACTTAACGATAAGACTAATTAAAATGCACTGTAAGAACATCATGCAGCATCACCTTCAGCTTTACAGCTTTATTGGGAGGAAAATTGCAATTGGCTGGCTGAGCCTCCTATTGTTAGACGGGCTGTTAGAGCACATTGAGATGGACCCGGCTCTCTGGGGACTGTGGTCGAGTGTGTGTGGCCAGTGGAAAGTTTGGTTAACCAGGGGTGGTGGTGGATGATGTTTACATTGCCCAAAGCCTCACAGAGGGGCAGGAGCTGCTGAGCCGGCGGTGAATTAATGGCTTTCTTTGTGTTTGTTAATGTACCTCGTTATGTACACGTTCGAAAATCATCAGCACCTTTTTAAATTGCAATGAAAAGAAAACACATCCGTAAAACTCATGATGAACATTGTGATTGGAAGTGACGACATTTATCAATCATTAGGATATTAACAAAAATACTTTGATTTTATTGGTTTCCAGATTTTTAATTATTTTTTTTTAATTATACTGATTCATCAATATGTTCACATTATTAATAACGCACACATTAAAAAAATTTTTGCATATCATTATATATTTTCTATTCTTTAATATGGTGTGTGTGTGTGTGTGTGTGTGTGTGTGTGTACCATGTGTACGGTCTTAACAAAATGTGTGTTAGGGCTTTTCTCAGGATTTTGAGGATGATGTTAAATAAAAGATTTGTATTAATTTTATTTCATTCATTCATTCATTATCTCCCGCTTTATCCTCTATTAGGGTTGCGGTGGGGTTCCCCATGCCCATCCAGGGGAGAACATTTCGGGCGCTGGGCAGATAGACCCAGGACATTAAGCTGGGCTTAATTTTATTTAATTTTATTTAATTCTGCATTTAATTTTAAAATTAAAATTAATTTTATTTAATTTTTGCAGAGTCTCACACTGCAAAAATCAAATCTTCCAACAATGAAGTCAGAAAATCTTTAAAATAGTGGAACAAATCTTGTTTTTGACTTGAAAATATTTCCAATTAAGATAAACAATCCAGTTTATAGAGACTTTTACAAATTTTAAGAAATCTCAACAAAATAAATTTATGTTGGCAAATAATTTCACTTGATTCATGTTTATATTTTCTTGATTTGAGTTTATTTTTCAAATTTCTTGATATAGATTTTATGCAGTACATATCAACGCTGATCGGCATTACTTTCCATGCACATCATGCCAGTTATGGACGGAAACGTTTCAATCGTACATTAATGCATCTCAGAACCTTTATCTGTGAATGTGCACCATGGCATAATTTGTGATTGTGTTGTGATTTTTGTAAGATTTTTTTTATTTTGATGTATATTTGTCTCAGACCGTTTAAACCCAGTATTGTCCTCTGGAGTATTGCAGCGTGCTGCCTCGGTTGTTCCTGCCGCCCAACTCCGGCACTTAATCCTTAACCCCAAAAGCCACACTGAGTGATCAGCCAGCTACACCGAGGGCCAAGTGCCTCATTCATGAGCAATTAAAAATCACTTCAGTAGTCAATGAGGTGCAGTCTCACCACAGAGGAGCAGAGCTACAGTCGGTGCAAACGTTGTTAATGCTGCAGTATGCACAGAACATACAGACAGTTAAATAACATAAAAACAATTATAGTAGTAAAATTTAATGGTTCCTTTGCATCTCCAGGTCCTCAGATTAATTTGTGGATTAACAATAATCATATGTTTTCTGATCTACCTACCTTTTTAGGTATGTGGAGTATATGGCGGTGCTGGAACCTATCCCGGCACTCATATGGCAAAATGTACCTACAGGTCACGCAGTTTTCTAGCATGTTTCTGGACCGTGGTTTATATCCTAAATTCAAAAAACGACCATCAGCTTCAGTTTTAACTTTACTTTTTTTACATGCTCTGCACAGATAGAGGAGGCTATGGTAGGTGCATGAGAGAAAGAGAGAGAGAAGAATGTAAATGAAAGAGAAACGGTGTAAATGACAGGAGAGAGAGAGAGAGAGAGAGAGAGAGAGAGAAGAATGTAAATGAAAGAGAAACGGTGTAAATGACAGGAGAGAGAGAGAGAGAGAGAGAGAGAGAGAGAAGAATGTAAATGAAAGAGAAACGGTGTAAATGACAGGAGAGAGAGAGAGAGAGAGAGAGAGAGAGAGAGAGAGAGAAAGAGAGAGAGAGAGAGAGAGAGCCTTTCCAGTCATGTAGAGCATCTCTGTCTCCTTCAGTTAAGAGTAAACAACTCGGCTCTAATTGCTGGTCTACCACTTAGACCTCACACATATAAACATACACACACTCACACACACATTCACACAAACATCTGCATAAGCAAACACACAGGTGCACATGTATGGCACACGCTGCTCCACCACAGACACACAAACCCCTGTGTGCGCACACAGAATTACACACAGCAGGTCGGGCTGCAGCAGATTAACCTGTCAGGACTGATGAGGGTCGAGTCCAAATGAGACTGAGAGCTCCTTCAGCGCTGCAAACAGCGCTGGACACACACTCACACACACACACACTCACACACTCACACACACACTAACACTCACTCACCTACACACACACACTCACACACACACACTAACACTCACTCACCTACACACACACACTTACACACACACACTAACACTCACTCACCTACACACACACACTTACACACACACACTAACACTCACTCACCTACACACACACACTCACACACACACTAACACTCACTCACCTACACACTCACACACACACACACTAACGCACACACATACACACTCTCACACACACTCACACTAACGCACACACATACACACTCTCACACACACTCACACTAACACACACATACACACACTACCACTCACACACACACATATACACACACATACACATTCACACACACATATACACACACATACACACTCACATACACACTCACACACACATACACACACACACACATACACATTCACATACTAACACACATACCCATTCACACACACTCACACACATACACACTCACACACATACACACCCACACACATACACACTCACACACATACACAGTCACACACACACACACATACCAAGTTAACATAGTTGATGTTCCAATTAAAAGATGTTTAACGTTGTGAAAGTTTTGAGCAAAAACCTGTTGTGAGCTGAAGTGTTTAGTGTGTGGGAGTCCCTTGGGATGACCTTGCAATGCTCACAGTCAACCTTCCAATTTATCCCAAAGCCATTCCGTAGGTTTAGATGAGAACGGCAGCAGAACCATTGAGTCTGTACCATTCAAACCCTATAAACCCTCCAACCTCAGCTCCTCACTTCACCGCTGGCACAGACAAAAGCACTTTTGGCCCTCGTGTGAGGTAGTCTGATTTTGGAAATAAAGACCCCTACACATCCCAAAGCTGCAGATCCTACTTATAACAACATTTCCTCATTGGCGACAACTAAAAGGGATTTAATTTGTGTGTGCAGCCCGAATCTGTCCACCGTCCAACTTCTCAGTCCCAGCACTTCACACACCGGCGTGTGTTTACAGAGAAACCTCAACCTCGGGTGAAACCTACCAGCATAAGCTTTTAAAGCTGATGGTCAATCAAACATAATAATGTTGTTTTCACTAACGTCTGCCGGCCCGGTTCAGGGTGAAGTCTGACAGGCCCATTCTTTAGGGAGGCAGCCGCGGAGCTCGCGTTCTCTGGCTCGACGCAATGCCTCCGAAAGCAGGACGAGCGGAAATAGGCTAACTGTATCCAATCAAACACTTTGGCCAATCCAATTATGTAGTTAGGGAGGCAATTAAAGAGCGGCCACACAGCCCCGTTCTGCCCCGGACAAAATAAACCAGCACCTGTCTTGCGGTTAGAACATGCACACGAGCAGGAAAGGCGTCACAGAGAAGGTTCCGAGCACGAACTGGAATCACGAACAAAAGACTCGGTCAGTGAACAATATGCATGTGGAACCTCATCCAGAAAAAATCTCTGTCCTCCAGGAGGACATGGAACCCATCATTCAGAGCGAGAACACGGGCCAAAGCTCAAACTGCAAAATTCCAAAAATACGGAGTCACCATTCGCTCGTCCCTCACTCGCCTCTCGCTCTCCTCTCGCTTACCCCTCACTCGCCTCTCGCTCACCCCTCGCCCACCCCTCGCTCACCCCTCACTCACCCTCTCTTGATGAACCTATAGATTGAAATAAGCTCGTGATGCAGGGATGTTCAAACAGTGCACCCTGCCCAGATCCCAAACTCTTTATATACAGAACCATGATGCTCAGATGGTTTTGTCCATGTTCTCGTGTTCTGTACTCCGGTACCACTTTACTGAGATCTGCTCCGAATTTCGGGGGATTTCCGGGACAACCTAACCAAACAAAGCCGCAGTGGTAATGGGTTGTCAAGGCCGTACACATCTGCCCGGAGCGGCTTTCGGGGCGTGTAACGGATCGATGCCTGTGAGAGCTCGACATTCCGGCCGCTTCGAACTGCAAAATACGACCTTGCCGTGAAGATCGAGTTGCTTCCAGCGGAGATTCTCTGAAATATTACTAATTAAGTTCACCGAGAAATACGGCTCCTGTAAAAACAGAGGGCGCCGTCCAACTCCGCTCACCCGACCCGGCGACTGCAGGATGAAAAGGTTGCAACGGCCTTTTAATCTTTCGTGGCACATTGCTGGTCGAGCAGCCATGTACAGACGGTGGCAAAGATTCACCCATGAAGGGGAAGGGAAAGAGGGAATAAGAGAGGAACTCCTGTAATGACCCCTTGATGAAATCCCTGGCAGGGTGGTTTGGGTAAACAGTTGTGTCTGGAGCGTGTGAGGCAGAGCTTACACTGCTTGTGCTCATTTAGCTAATTGCAGCAGCACCACGTTTGCCAACAGGGCAAAACAGTGCTGGTCTGTGCTGGGTTGCGCGCACACACACACACACACACACACACACACACACACACACACATTTTTTATTTGTGTTTTTTCATAATTTCATCCCAATAGTATAAATATCATAAAATTTTTAATCAAGAAGCAATGGACTCCCTATGTACTGTACTTGCCCCAATTTCGTCCTCTACAAGGTCTTTCCACAAGAATTTGGAGAACCGGGATTTTATGATGAGGTCAAGCACCGATACTAAAAAAAAATTGAAAAAAATAAGTAAAGCCTGGCTCACAGTTTTTAAATCTGCTTTATTTCTTTCACCTCCAAATATCAGACCTGGGGCCTCGTGGTTGACGGCGTGTTACTCTTCTGCACAAAGATGAAAATGTACTCCACATCTGGTGCATTTGGGAACCTGTCGGCTGCGGCTCTCAGTGGGACGAAGGCGGAAGAGGTTCGTTGGTAACAGATCATCAGTGAGGCTCGATAGCCGCAGAACCTGAGTCCAGCAGCATCTCACAGGCTTGCGATGAACACACTCCACACTGTCTGTTTTTTAGATAGACATGAGGAGAACATGCAAAGCCTACACAATCACCCGGCTGCCCACATGGTGATGGACCGCTGGTTCTGGAGGCCGGCGTGCCAGCATGAGGTCGGGGTGCTGTGCTGTGGTTTATTCTGATTCGGGATGAGAGGGTGCGGATTTAAACAGATCCACACACAGTGTGTTGGGCTTTGTGAGGTCCTGAGGGTTGAATTGCTAAAGGCAAACAGTTCGAACCTTAGACGGAGTGGCTGCAGCGCACATTATTCTGTCAGTGCAGGAATTCTCAGGGCGTGAAAGCAATTAATCCTGCACGCACTGTTGTTAGCAGTCGATTGGAACTCGCTCGCTGGCTGAAGGCTAAACCTTGAGCCTCCTCCAGAACTCTGGAACACATTATTGGTTGGATGGGATCGGTGTGGCTTTAATAGAACGTGACTTTATACCACGCACTTAGTTAAGCACAACACCCGCGATGGAGCGATCACCATGAGAAAGAAACGCCTTCCAGTAATTTTTATCATCTCTTAAACAATGACGGGACCATCCTCCCAAACATTCATTCATTCATTATCTCCCGCTTTATCCTCTATTAGGGTCGCGGTGGCGTTCCCCATGCCCATCCAGGGGAGAATGTCTTGGGCGCTGGGCAGATAGACTTAGGACAGGGCGCCAATCCATCGCTGGGCACACACTCACTTACACAGACACACTCTATATGGGGCAATTTTGAGAATTTAATTGACTTGATCCATGTTTTTGGACTGTGGGAGAAAACCGGAGAACCCGGAGGAAACCCACGCGGACAAGAGGGGAAAATGGAAACTCAACCCAGATGGGGATTCGAACCGGGAATCCCTAGTGCTGAGAGGCGAACGTGCTAACCACTAAGCCACCATGCCGCCCCCTCCCAAACATGTCGGCTTTATTACAGGGTCCTGCACCTCCATGGGGGGTGTGTGTAAGATACTTCCACCGCATTCTTCATACATGAGCTCACAGACATCCATTATTGGCTCACATCGCTTTGGCGGACAGGAAGAGAGTCCCAGAGAGCACAACTTCATGGTTCCAACCTGTTCCTTTGAAGGTTCACTGCAGCATCAAGCAGCGATCACCGAACAGGCGTGCAATAGTTCTGATGTATGTTGAAAAAAATATCGACTTCGACCAGGGGGTATCCAAAATAAACACTCTGCAACCATGAGATACCATGATGTATCAAATACTACACGTGTCTAATCATTTGGCCGGTATTATCCGGTATCTGTGTGGCACATGCTCAATACAGAGGACTGTAACCGGGCGGGCGGGGGTGGGCCTTCATGGTGAGGGAGAGGTTCAGTGGTCAGATCACTCAGGGTTTATTAGGGTGTAATTGCTTCTCTCTTTGCCATTTTATTAAGAGGGGATTTTTTTTTTGGTCACGGCTAGACGGTAAGTAGCAGCTGAAATGGAGGCGACGACTAATCAGTACAACTCCACAAAAACTGATTAACGCTGAGACCAAACGAATGCAATTAGGTTAACGAAGCTGCGGAGAAAGAGAGCTGTAGTTTCATTTCCTCTATTAAAGCGAGCAAAGGAAATCCTTTAATGCATCGACATCCACATGAAACATACTGACGCCAAGGGCTTCAGACGGACAGACAGACTGACTGTAGGCGGTGCTGGGTAATAATCAAATCAAAATAGCAAAATAAAAGATATTGGGGTGGCACGGTGGCTTAGTGGTTTAGCATGTTCTCCTCTCAGCGCTAGGGATTCCCAGTTCGAATCCCCATCTGGGTGGAGTTTCCGCGTGGGTTTGCTCCGGGTTCTCCGGTTTCCTCCCACAGTCCAAAAACATGCATCAAGTCAATTGAATTCTCCAAATTGCCCCATATAGAGTGTGTGTGTGAGTGAGTGTGTGCCCAGTGATAGATTGGCGCCCTGTCCTGGGTGTATTTGCCCAGCGCCCGAAACGTTCTCCCCTGGATGGGCATGGGGAACCCCCCCCCCGACCCTAATATAGGATAAAGCGGAAGATAATGGATGGATGGATATTGCAAGATATTAATACTGTTATGGTGCTTTAAACAAGATCTGAGATCTGAGCCACCACTTGCTCACCTCAACTCACTCACCATCCCTTGCTTATCATCACACGCTCATCACTACTAACTTTCATTGGCTCACCTCCACTCGCTCACCACTCACCACAACTCGGTTATCACTCGCTCACCTCAACTCACTCACCATCACATGCTCATCACCACTCACTAATTTTCACTCGCTCCCCTCCATTGGCTCACCCTCACTCGCTCACCACAAATCGGTTACCCCCACTCGCTCACCTCTACTCACTCACCTCCGTTCGCTTACCACCACGCACCTCTCAACCACTAAATTCAGGGGTTTCATTTTCAGCCCCATTATTATAACTGAAGGTACAAGAAGTTTGCGGACAGCCATTTTTGCCTCAGAGCAACAAGCCACGTTCTACTCAGGAAAGCACTAAGTCTTTCTGTTTCTTGTGACTTGGGCTGGAAGGGGCTGGCGGGGGGCTTATTTGGGGTGGTGATGTTGGAAAGTGTGGAAATGCTCAGCCTGGAAGCCCAAATGTCAAAGTAAGGGTCCTGCACCACATTAAAAGGAGCCGGTGGTCAGGGTCTGAAGTGGTGCAGACAGAGGGTCCCGCTGTGCTGAAGTTACGCTGATTGTTTACGTTCCGTCACACCGAGTCGTCACGGCCGGTGCCACTGTGGAACAGAATTCACGGCGAATAACGCTGCCGTCTGTACGGGTTCATTAAAAAAGCGGATTAAACCGCATCAGCGGGAAATCAGGGAATGTTTTCCCCAAAACAGGAGCAACGTTTAACCGGAAAGTCGATCTGTGGGAAATCTCATCTAATTACCTAGAACTGCAAATATGAGGATGAGAGGGCTCACAATCTCAGTTGTAGTTCATCTCAAAGAGGTTTTATGCCTTTAGGGTCAGACCTTTCTGTGTGAGAGTCGAGATCTTAGACCTAACCATGACTTTAAAAACATTGCTTTGTGCGCCGGTGCTCTAGAGCAGTCCGGTTCATGAAGAACTGCAGAGTTCTTGATTTCAGCTTCGTACCGTCGCACTCGCCTTTCTCTCAGCGCTGCAATTGAAGCCAGCTGCTCCGCTGCTGTTCTCCGGAGGGCCTCTCTACGAAAACACCCCAACAAGGCCACATAACACGAGCTGATACGACGATTCGTTACACTGTGTGTGTGGAGACCGGCTCGCTCGAGTGTTTAGTCTGGATTTGGATAATAAAAACAAGCCCTCTGCGAGCTCGTAAACCCAAGTCTCAGCGCTTCGCTTTAAAGTGGAGCGCTGTCTCATTAGCTATCGAAGGTAAACACGGGGATAAAAACGAGCAGAACGTGGCGAGCGTGAATATCTTTGATTACCTGATTCCAAAACATGTGGACGACTTTATGATGCTTCTTAAAACTATATGGCTTTAAATAAAGCAAAGTGTTGTTTAAAGGTATTAAGGAACATCAAAGCGTGTGCAGCAGGCAGTTCAGAACCAGATTGCGCAGCATCCACTGAACACTGACGAGTCACATGTTTTAGTTCAATGTCGACCGTCGACCAGATGAGTTGAGTCTTTCTTTTTAATAAATAATAATGTTTTTTAAATGCTGTGGATAGTCTCAAGGTGGCGCAGTGAGTAGCTTCAGGGTTCCTGCCTAATTTCGCCTTTCAGTCCTGGGGATCCAGGTTTGAATCCCGAACTGAGTGGACTTTCCTCTGGGTTCTCCGGTTCCCATCCACAGTCCAAAAGCATGGATAGGTAAATTGCCCTAGCTAAAATTCCCCCATATAGTGTGTGTGTTGTTCTGAGTGAGTGTGTTACCAGTGATGGATTGGTGCCCTGTTCTTAGTGTATTTGCCCAGGGCCCGAAACATTCCCCCCGGGGTGCATATTGGGAACCCCCGTGACCCTGGTAGAGCATTAAGCAGAAAACACTGAGATAAGTATTCCATATCACATGTATCTCTCCACCTTGAAGATTGGGGTCAAAAACAAGGTCTGCTATGATACCCCCACCTGGAGCTGTGAGGGTCTGCAGAGGCCATTCAATGGACCCAGGGATTGGACCCCCAATTGACCTTCTGATTGATGGCTCAACACCTTAATGACTGAAATGCCACCTGCCCTAATTACATAAGTGATGCTGTGGTCCTCCAGTTGTCCGCTGGGGTTCAGACGTGGAATTTGTGCCAGGAATTCGGTGGTTGTTGTAAACTGTGAGGTCAGTTGCTCTAGACTGTGGTTTGGTTTGTCTTTTTCTCAAAAAGCCACTTAATTATTAAATAAGTTGAGTCGTTTTGTATATAATACATAAACATCCCATAATTTGTTCCCGTACTCCGCGGATTAGGACGCCATACTAACAACTGCGGTAAACAACCATTCGCCCCGTTGGGGGGTCGTATCAGTCCGACACTTACACGCTCGAACGAGCCTTGGGGTTCTGGTTTCATGACTCTGACCCCGTGTCGTAACCGCGGCTTTATTTCAGGATGATTGACAGTGTGGCTGAACCGCGCTCCTTTTTCATACATGCCCATGACATCAGCACCACCTCAAAAACAGGGGCTAATTTGGGTCGCACGCGGAATCCCGCCCTCAACAGGCAGCGCTTCCACCCCCGCAGAGGTTGCAACGGGGCAAAAATAAGTAGCAGACTGTGAGTTATGCCCTGTGTGTGTTGGCATGATAGTGGCTGTTTGTGGTGAAGGCTGAGGTTTCGAGCGAGCCGAGCCAAGCAGAGGAAAAAGAGAGAGGTAGAGAAAGACATGGGGAAAGAGAGAGAGAGAAATTGTATGCTGTGGTTGGGGCAGCAGACTGTTGACCCCAGCAGCCACCAGACTCACTAATATCCAGCAGCATCCATGAAGACCACACAGGCCCCAACATGACAAATCTCTCCTTCCTGCGGTCTCTTCAGCAACAAGTTTACATCAGCGAAGTAACTGAAGTCTGACTGCAAACTGCCGACGGTTCTTTCAGATAGTTGTGTTTGTTTGCCATCACTTTAGGGAAGATCCATTTATTATTTTTGATTTATTATTATTATAAGATCAGTGATAAATCGATCTCTGAAGCAGTAAGCAAAAGCAGTAATGTTCCTGATCCGTGATGCTGCTGCACTGGGTTCTCACTCTCTCTCCGTCCTCTTCGTCCCTTATGGGCGGTCTCTGTAACAAGGAATTGTTTTACAAACTTTTTACTATGTCCAACCTTTAACCTCGAGGACCGGGCGCTGAGTTTCATCCGTTTGAGACTCCTCATGCGGAAAGAGAAGGGCCTACCCCAAACTGTTCCCATAACGCTGGAAGCGATACACAAATGAAACACCTTGCATTCTGGAAATTAGGGGTGTGGGCCAGTACTTTTGTCCATATAGTGTATATGCATAATTAAAAGATCCACATGAATAATATCTATGATTATTAATCTGCTTAAAGAGACAGGAGCGCGTACTCTGCGCTCACTCTCACCGACGTGAGAATTAAACACGGTCTCCGCAAATTAAAGTGTAAAGAGATTAAAGTGTTATCATAGCCGTCAGTCACTGACAAAACAACACAAAGAAACAACCAAATAAAAGCCTGTGACGGGTTTAAAAAAAAAACAGCCTGGAGCCTCTGAGGCTGAGGGTTCGATTACTGCCAGAGATGTCAAATATCAAAATCCAACAAGTCGTCAAGCGAACTTCAGAAGGACACGGCCCTGTAGGAGCATGCAGTTTAAATGTCAAGTTGCTCAACTCCGTGCTCTGTGTCTGAGAGTGATACGCAGTGGCACCGTGTCGCCTCGCACCCGCAGGGTTTCCGGTTCGAAGCATTAGTTTTTGATCTTACCCCCCTTTCCTTTGTATTACTTTAATCCCTGGCCATCAGTCGTCTCTTCTTAATACCTTCATAATGCCTTTATAAGCCAGAGGTCATAGTTACAGCTGCAGCAAGAAACCCCCGTACGGGCCTCCCACTCATCACACGGCTTACTGTGTCAGTGAATTGGCAGAGGTCCTGCTTGAGGTTCTGCCCGGGGCAACAGGGGCAGATATAAGCACTATAGTTGCTGCAATGATTTAGTATCTGATCTTAACCTTTCTGCAGCACAGTGGTGCAGCGTTCAGTTCTACCACCTCACAGCAAGATGGGCCTGGGTTCATTTCCCTTTTGGCGTAAACCCACACAGACACGGGGAGGACATGCAGACACCACACAGTGGTTTTGTTCGAACCCGGTACCCTTATTGCTGAAAAGTGCCAGTCTCTGCACCACCATGCTGCTCATTAAAAAAAAAAAAAAACATAAAAGCAGAAGAGTTTACTGGGTTCATGTTTCCACTGAATTTTCCTTAAAATTAAATTTGTCTCATGTATTGAGAACCGTAGCGCTGACTCTCCTGAACCCCGTCACTTGCAATCGGAGCTGAGCTCGAACACGACGGCGGAATTAAACCATCGTCCGATTCCCTGATGTCTCCCGTCTTACGAAACACCACAAATTTGCCCGCGAACGTTTCAACCCCTTGGATTTGTGCATGCGATCGGGGCTGAAGTCGCCGGATTTATTTGGCATGAAGTAATGGAGGATCAGTGTGTGTGTCGCTCTATTAAAGGGGACCAGTGAGACTCTCTGGCTCTGCGCGGCCAGCTGCTCTCTAATTCGCGTTCATCTGAACGTGCGACGCCTTTAATGAGTGACATTCTGCCCTCGGTGCAAGCAAACATCCCAATCAGGCTGCAGCGTCAGAAACGCAGGTATAAATCAGCGCGCTCAGATTAAAAAGCTCAGGACGAGGCAAAACTGGAACTCTAAATAGAGCGCTCGTGAATCATCCTCGCCTAACCTTTCAACTCCGGTTGGCTTTCAGCCGGCATGACATTTACAGTAGAGGCCTCCTCCAGGACTGGAGGTAAGACGAAGCCGGAGCAGCGCAGACGGAGTGTGTGCGTCAGTGAGGGGGCAATTTCGATGGAAATACACAGCGGCGAAAAAACATGCTGAAATGTTCAGAGCTGTGAAACATCGGCCACAACACACACAGACACACGCAGACGCACACAGACGCACACACGGGCAGATAGCGGTTGGTCTGGGCTCGGCATTTGTGGTGTTCTCTTGGCTCGGTGGAGAATTTACTCTGTCATTATGGTATTATTCAATACAGCCCCGTCTGGCCCTCAGGGATTCCCCTCGTTACACAGACACACGTATCGCAAACCCGTCGGATGAGCACGACGTACGAGAATGCAAAGCGCCAATACATCTGTCTTTACACACACTGCAGTCCACGCCCTTACCACCGTCTGCACACCCCCAGCTCCAGTCTGCCACCAGCAAGTTGTGTGAATCAGACCGATCTATCAGAGCAAATCAAACAATTAGAGCTGCTGTGTTGTTAGCAACGTGATGTCAGAACTCACAACCAAAGAAAGTGGCTGGTTCTACGTCCCTCATACTCCCACTGGAGCCCTAAACCCGACCTGAACCATTTCCACAAAGCGAGAGGTTAATAATTGTCTGAACGGCATGTCCACGTCCAGGTGGGGCCGCATGAAGCGCCCGAGTTGAATGATTTAATGGTGCGTCCCGATACTTTTGACCCCCTGTGATGGAAGTCGACGCGGTCCCGCTGCAGAGTAATTATCCGTTGCTTATTCAGAGTTGAAAAAACAGAAAGCCAGTGAGTAAAGCTGTCATAAGTGCTGTGTATCAACCAGGAATTAGAGCCCATTGCTTTACAGCGCGAGCTGTTTTTCTTGCACAAGTTTACAGCTCTTTCCATGCGTGGAGGTGTCCGGGGAGATTAGGCTCCAGCAGAATTCTGTAATTCCAGCCTCTTCGTTCCACTCTTCAGGGGACGGCCAACCAGGAGCCGGGCCACAGAGGAAGGCGCCAGACGCACATGGAGTTTTCCAGTCAAAAATTGCGACTTGAAGGGGCAACCAGGCAAAAACCTGCGCCACTCTGGAGGAGCAGCCCAGAACGGATGGGGTCCGGCCTGCACCCATGTTACATAATATGTTACTTTTGGGACAGAAGTGGGAAAGGGGGGATGGGCGGCGTAAATAAAAGACATGAAGCAGATTAGCGCAAACCCCATGACTGCGTCCGGCCGGAACCGCGGTGGCGATTCGGCTGTTTTCAGACGGGGTGTAGTGAGCGACCGGGTCCAGTAGGATTCTGCGCTCGTGGAGCTGAACGCCTGGCCCGACATGAAACGTTTCGCTCGGGCTCGTGTTCCCGAGTTGACGTTTTGCCACGAAAAGCAAATAGGACACACACGCGGCTATTAATAGCGGGGCGAAGGCCGCAAATTCATTTCAGATTCCTTATCCGTCGTCTCCATTAACCTCCGCCTGGAATCCAAGACGACTTTACCCAACCCAAGCAAAATCTACAAACTGAGTTTCGGCACCGAGAGGCTCCCCGAGCGCTGTTGTTCTCCAGAGAACACTAAATTTAGAGCGGGTCCCGGATCAGGGACGGTTCCAAAACCTCGTTTTTTCTGAAGCCCATCGGCTCGGTTGGGAAACGGAGCATCGGCAATCGACTGTGAGCGTTTCACAAACCCACAATTTATTTAAGTCAGTTTGCGGGATCACCACCCCGTCAGCAATCGGCCTTCCACGGGCCGCGTGCACACCTAGATGCCGCGCTTACATCAGTTCTCCTTCCAGCCTTTAAGAGGCTCCACACAGCCTTCCGCTCACGATTTGGACGGGATCTTGGGGAATTTCCGCGACCTGGCCCCGATATTGGCTGAAGGGGCCTGGCGTTTAATCAGCATTCCAATTAATCCCAAAGTATTTAGCGGCTCCTGGACGGCGTCCACGAACAAAGTTCCGCAACACGTCACGCGCTGCATTGGTGCCGGGCCTTCCCCAAAGTGTTGTCAGTCATAATAATGGATAGGAATCCCAGCTCCAGACCTACGGACGCATCTAAATGAGGAAGTAATTACAAAAAAAGGGTCTAATTAAAGTCAGATTTGAGGAATGCGCAGCTCGTGGGTCCCCAGAGGCCGTGGGTTCCGCCCACCGCGCTGTAATTTGCGTTTCACTGGGATTTAAACACATACGAAGTGACAACACTCCCTTTGAGGCAGCCACGGAGTAATTAGGGGCATCTCTGATTTTAATTCAATTAGCACGAGCCCCAATTAATTCCGGGCTTCAAACGGGCCCCTCTTAAATAGAGCCTCATTGTGCGCCCGCGCAAACGCGTTCCATATCTGTCACGTTCTAGTCTCAGTATCCACAACAAACTGCGCTCACATGTGGAAGCGTTTTTACAGTACAATCCGGCTCTTATGATTCCTCACTGAAGGCGGGACTCTAAATAAAGAGCAGATTGCATCCTCACTCTCACATTTGGACAACTTTGATGAGCGGTAACGAATCCGGCTAACGAGCGGCTCCGGCGTCACGTCTTTACAGGCAGCATCTTGACGAGGTCTCTGCTTTTCCTCCCAGGCGCAGATTATTTATTTATATACAGCTTTTTTAACAATAGCACATTGTCTCAGTGGCTTCACACCCGACTTTTGAACCCGAACCTTCAAAGAACGTGTGACGGTGACGGCGCCCCATGGTGGTGCTGGTTAATAAAGAAGAAACCTTGTGAGGACCGAGTGGCAGGGTGGTTGCTGCCTCCTTAAGTGGCATCAGCAGCGCAAGACACCAATGTACTCCATAGTGTCTGCAGGACTGCAGAACCAGCAGAAACACCGACAGAACTCCAGGTTCTGTATATTAAAACCCGAGAGTGTGGGGTCAGAACAAGGGAATTAGAATGAGTTAAACTGGGTGCAGTTCAGATTTCTTTTGGCTCTTTTGCTCTAAAAACTGGACTAATATGTTATTATTGTTGTAGTTTCACTGTCATACTCATGGGTTGGCAGAGGGAGGAGAGGAGACCCGCCCTGAACGACTCCTGAACAAGGGAACCTCAGTAACACGGCGCCGAACATTAATCTGGAGAAAAGGAAACTGGAACAAGACGCGAGCGCTGGCAAGTCATCAGTCCCCACCAGGTGGTCTGCATGACCTGCTCTGAGATTACCATCATCCAACCCTCACAAAACCTCCCTCCACCGCCCGCCCGTCCCGTCCCCGCTCATCCTCAGGCGAGCCCCGTTCACGTGACCGGCTCGGGAACCCCATCTATAAAATTCCTAAATTTCCTTCTGCGACCTCATGGAGCTGAGAACAGTTGGCGTGTATTAATCATCTCCGCGAGGTGAAACTCAAATGAACGTTTCAGCTGGATGTCAAATGTAGGCGGCGGAGCAAAAACACCCTGTCGCTCACTGGAAGTGTGTGATTAATAGGTTTAACCGCCCAGAGGGTACATTTCTGGGAGAAGGGGAACATGTGAGTCCAGTCAGAGGCCAGATCTCACGTCATCCATTTACTTTTATAAACCCGTTCAAGAGGATTGACTTCTCCGGCGGTACGAGATTAAAAAAAAAAAAAAAAACACTAGCAAACAAACATTTAGGGAAGGTCCAGACCTTGTCTAGCAGAACACAACGTGCAACAGGGCACAACGTGAGATACGTGATGGAGCCATGAGGTCTTACAAACAGTGCCTTTAAAGATGTTTTTGTCTGTTAGATGTAATTCACGGCTTTTGTCACGGCTTTTTTTCGTCTCGGCCGCACTCGCTTGGGTTCGAGTCCGCAGAACGTGAAGGCTGTCAAAGCTGCGAGCGAGTCAACCACGCCCTCTTCTGCACACACGATGGAGAGATAAGAGACAGTGAGGCAGGGAGATGATGGAAGGCAAGCGCAGACAGTAAACAGAGGTAAAGAATGGTTGGCACCGGTCTGAGCCCACACATCGCTGAGCTCCAGCAGCTCTGAGCTCACACAGGGAAAGGCGTTGGCTCCTGGGCACCAGAGACGAACATGAGTTCAGCTGCCCTCCCCACGTTCACGCCAGTTTTCCTCGGTGCAGAAGACAAAGCTTCCCTCAGTCTTTAGTTCGGCTGTAACAAAAACCTCTTGCCTTCATTGATGGTTTCATTTCGGCTCATTCAGCCTCTACCTCTCATTCAGATCCTCGTTTGTGTCTTTCCTGAATTTTTTATTTTTTATTATTGTTTTAAAATAAAAATAATATTTAAAAAAAATAGGGCGGCACGTTGGCTTAGTGGTTGGCATGTTCTCTTCTTAGCGCTGGTGATTCCAGGTTCGAATCCCAATCTGGGTGGAGTTTCCATGTTCTCCCTGTGTCCCTGTGGGTTTCCACCGGGTTCTCCGGTTAACTCCCACAGTCCAAAAAACATGGATCAAGGTCAATTGAATCCTCCAAATTGCCCCATATAGAGTGTGAATGTTTGTCCAGTGATAGATTGGCGCCCTGTCCTGGGTGTATCTGCCCAACACCCAAAACTTTCTCCCCTGGATGGTCATAGGGAACCCCCCCCCCCCTCCGCGACCCTAGTAGAGGATAAAGTGTAAGATATTAAACTCAAATTCTATCATGTCTACAGCTACAATCTGCAGTCCATCTGTTTCTCTCCTTTAGTATGTTCTCTGATGAGGACCCCCCACAGAACAGTATTATTAGGGTGGTGGGTAATTCTCAGTACTGCAGTGACACTGAGTGGTGTGTGTGTGTGTGTGTGTGTGGTGCAGGTATCAGTGGATCAGACACTTCAGCATTCTGTATTCTCTGATGGATTGGATGATGTAGAACCCATTAAACAGTTGACCCACTTTCTCTGATTCTACATCTACATGGTGGAGCAGTAAGTTGGAGGTGTTCGTCCATCCAGGTTGGTGACTGTCATTTTGTAATCTCTGGCCAAAGTGAGGTATTTAATAATCCCGGATGATCACACAGTAAATCCTAATCTGTAAATTCTAATGGAAACGAGCCCTCGTGACGTTCCAAGGCCTCTGTTCCAAAAACGCTGTTAAGATCTTAACTCTTGGGAAGGGAATTTGCATCAATACTCCTCTGTTTTCCAGCGACCCTCATTCTCCTGGCGCTTTGGTCTGGAACACAGAACGTCTCCGGTTCATCGGGACTCATCTGTCTCTGAGTTTTTCCCCTCGCTCTCTATCTAACCACAGCACATCCATTACTCCCCACACTCTTCATTAAGCTCCATTTTTCTCACAGCGACTCCCCACCGAACTACAAACAGTCTCCCTTTGAGTCAGAGCTGATCAGCGGAGACGGAAAACACAGCGGCATACGCAGAACCCGGTGACATCCGACCTGATTTTTTAGAACCGTGTTCCTGTGCCCTTTTCCAGCGAGCGCTTATTTACGGAGTCGCGCTCCAACGGAACACGCGGGTCACAGCGAAGGCTTCTGGTGCGGAGCGAGGTGGGAGCTCAAAACCGCCAGAAATGCCCGCAGCTAAAGTTAGAGCGCAGCCGAGTCCAAATTCAACTGCACACCGAAACAACGTAAACTAGTGCCTCACGGACCCGTCTCCCGATCGGCACCGGGGTGGCATCCTGTTCCTCCTCCAGCAGACCAGACTCAGCACTGGCTCCCCACGCAGTTTTGGCTCTTAAATAATAATATTAATGTGTCCTGGACAGCATGCGCGGTATTTAGAGCAACGTAATAACAGCCATTTATCGTGTAGAATATCAGCCCTGTGTTGCGGGGGTTACATCCCACTGATGTGGTGCGACTGGGTTCTGGAAAAACGCGGGGTGTGAAATGTCAAAACACAACCGTGGCATTTCGTCGGTTTTGAAGGGGGGGGAGCACAACAGGTTCGTGTTGGCATGCCATATGACACAACCCACAATAGAAGTGTCTTGCGTATAAATATATATATATATAAATATGTGAGAGTGTGTGTGTGTGTGTGTAGCAAAGGAGGCGTAGTGTGTGAGTAAGTGCGTCCTCTAATTGCATACGCAGCGTGGCTTGTACTACCGAGGCAGTGATGATGTTGATGATGACTTGGTCATGATGTCAGCACAGGGGCTTAACCTCTGTATGTATGTACGTACGTACGTGTGTATAAATATATAGATGGAAACGTCTCCTGTCTTCAGACAAGCTCAGACCTGAGGAAGGACCTGCAGGACAGTTCCAGCTCCTATGCCGTCACTGGATGTTGGTTAACATAAGGAGACACATCTGTGAGACGACAGCAAGCCCTGGATATTAAGAGCATCCAGCGTTTTCCTGGGAGAAGCTCGAGAAGCATCCTGATTGCTGAGAGGCTTTTGGGGCAGAGGCATCTGTTTGTCATCACTGTAGTGAGTATCAGCAGATTTTTTTACATGCGAGAAGTTTCTGTCCTTCACCAACAACAACGAACATCTATTTTGGAAACGTAATTCTAAAGGAGGCACGTCGTTATTCCGTATTTGTAGCTTTTCTGTTAGTTTTTTAATTAAATGTACCAACAAGAACCTAAAGTGTTGTGATGTCACAACTAACATACATAGAAAATGTGTGACGACTCCTTCTAGGTACGGTCTTTAAATTCAGTTGTTAATTAAATTTAAGTTGTTAATGCTGCAGCACACCGACATGTTTCCCAGCATCATATGGTGCCCTGTGGTGACAGTTTGGGGAAGGTCCCAGTGACTCTGCCCCCCGTGTAAGGGAACTCAATCGACCTGCGGCTTATTAAGACCGTTTCACATTTAAACACTTCCCTACAGACGATCTGTTCTTTATTATAACGGCTTCGGTGAGAAACAGATCTTTGTGTGCAAGAGTGCAAATTCCATCAACATGGCAACCGCACGCGTTCTTTAAGAAAGAAAAAAAAAAAAAAAAAAAAACTTTTATTTTCTTAACCCTCTGTGAGGAAGCTCTCAGGGTCAGTTTTGATGTTTAATGAGGAGCAAACGATCTCCCCCGTCACCCAAGTGCATGCCGGCCCCTTATTTGCGAAGATGTTGTTTGTCTGTTGTTTGGGGTCCGTTGCCATAGCGATGACCCTAAATCAACACATCTCCAGTTATTGAGGAACAGTGATGTGGCCAAACAGACACATGGCATCTTAAATCACACAAAGGGGGCTCGGTCTGACGGGGCTCCTCTCCGGCGTGAGCTCCCCTCTCCTGCAGCGTGTGCTGAAAGGCAGCTCCAGTCTTCTGTAATTGTCTGCAGAACGTTGGGCTAACTTGGTCCACATGTGCTGAGCTGGTCTGTTGTTGAGCCCACATTTGGAACACGGCGCCATCAGAACCTAAAACTGTAGAGGACGTTGTACCTGGAGTCCTCGGGGCATCACATGCTGCCTCAGTCCGTTCCTTGGTCCCTCGGTTCTAACGGTGTCCCACATGAAAGCTCACATTAAGGTTCTAAAACACGAGCTAAAAGTGGCTTTTCGGCGCCGATCATGTCGATAGCGTGGAGGTGCAATTAGGTTCCGATTTCATTCATACCTTTCAGTCTGGGAACGGAATATCGCAGCTCTGAAGGAGAAACCAGATGAATGATGGAATATTATTTAGAGTCCGAGCTCCAGAACCCTGGCAGCAAACTTTCACTCTGTGATCGCCGTCTCTGAAACGCCGAGCTGTACGAATGTTTTACGAACCGACCTCAGTGAGTTCAGCGACGCTTGCTTAATTATCACTTGATTAGAACCCTGGAGCGGTTGTTTAACCTGGATCCGACTGGGTTCTCGCGGCCCTAATGGCCTTTTTCTCGAGCTCCCTCGTTGCATCTGGTCCTAGAACTTTTAATTTTGAACTTTCGCGGTCGACCCAATCAATCCCCCCCCGTTCTCATGACAGTCCTCTTTAATGAAACAACAGAAGAGACAACTCCATCGAGCTGAACGTGGACCACAAGAGAGCGAGCGCGTCGTTCATGTTTCATGTCGCCTGGAGGAGCTTCAGACGAAAACGCACCCACAACGGAACGGCGAGGGGAAATATTCGCCGAATAAAAGAGCCAGCTGTGGTCTCGGAGGAAGCGAGTTTCCTCGATTGTGACAGGGGTGTAATAAATGTCCCGGGGCGAGCTCACGCAGGGCAGATGTGGGGAGCCCTGCACTGTTCCTGCGTGGAGCAGGAGGGAACCTCCTAGGCGGGAACGCCGGGGTGAAATCCGTTGATCGAAATAAGATGTTTACGTTGCGCTTACTGTACTCCGCCAAGAGGCAGCGCATTCTGATGGAGCCCAAACAGCTTTCCTGGCTCGAACCCGCTGGATGCGGTCTGCCAGGAAAGACTCTTTTAATCTGTTTACACGCAGGTAGAGTAGAATTCATAGTGGCCTCGAATGAGCTCCGTTTTTCCGAGTAAGGACAAGGAACTTTATATAAGTCGAAGTGAGGACCACGTGCGGCGGGTCGGCAGGACGGTGGAGGACTGGAAGCACTAAAGTCCTCAATGGAAGCAACCTGCAGAGACCCAGAGCCGTAAAACGTCGGTGACTTTCCTCGTTTGCACTCTGCTACTGTACTTGGGGGCAGATCTTTTATCAACACTAAGGGACCGTAATTAAACGAACTCCTGGGCGAGGAACACAGAGGTCTGCTTGCTATTAGACACTAATGAGCGAGTCTAAGGTATATTGCATCACAAACTTACAACACATGCCTCCCAGAAGCCCATGTGTGACTGATGCCATCCATGATGGGCTGTAATTTGACTTATTTTGTAAATACCTGAACATGGCTCCATGGGGATTGATGCATGTGAACCATTATCTTAAAAGCAGGAGCTTGCAATATATTTTCAGGCCCCAGGCCGTTCTCTGAAAAGCCCCTTTGTTTGGGAGCTGAGAGGCCTGCAATTAGTAGTTCCCATGCAGATTTGGGGCTCCGAACCGATAGCTAACCTTTATTCAGAACAAATGTCCCCAGAAATCAAACGACTCGCCGTCGACTCGGAGCGTGCTGTCGGCACGAAGCCCGTGACGTGGGTGGGATAACATAAAGGCACGCATATCGGCCTCGTTAAGGTTTTCACCGAGGCATCCGCCTGAGTCACAGTTCTGGGAAGGTAAAACAAAAAGGGCCGCAGAGTTAATCAGCTGCGGGGGTAGGATTAAAAACATCGGTGTACAGTAGATGGATCGAAATCACGAGCCACGAAGAACATGCAAACGCACTGAATGCACCCATACTGCCATTCAGGAGAACCCTGAGCCTGCTTTTTGATGTGCAGGAACATTAAGCAGCATCTTAAGAACTGGCTTTGTAGACTTTTGATTTGTTGCTTGACCCTGAAACATCAAACGCTGCCTCGCTGCCTCGCGTGGTGCAGAATCCGAAGGGCAGGAGTGTTGTTTTGGAAACGTTTCGATGGAAGACAGAAGGAAGTCATTGAGCACATTGTGCTGGTTGTGTTTCAGTCTGGCTCCGTGCCTCGTGAGAACGCTGAGGTATCTCTCCAGCCGCGTTACAGAGGGAACCAGGAATGTTTCTTATAAACAGGCTTCCAACTCGAAGCGAGCGGCCGCACGTGCAGCTCTCTTCATGCTGAGCCGCTGAAGCTTTCCAGCGCTGATCACCATGATGGCATGGAGGTACAATCAGGACCTCGTCTCGGGTTTCGTCTGTACCTCCTGCTCTAAGAACGGAACGCTGTGGCTCTGAGGACTCAGAGGTTCGGTTATTCGCTTCTGCAGAAAGCAGCACGGAGCGAAAACCTCGCTGGTTAAGGTCAGCCTCAGTTACCGGCCCGTCACTTCACACGACGACTCATTAGTCACCTGCATTGGGAAGCCGAAGCTGCAGAGTTTCCCAGGTTTCTGCTTGCAGAGAATGTCAGCAGAATGAGTTTAAATGATGAGGGGGGGGGTCCCTATGCCCACTCACACAGACCCACTCTATATGGGGCAATTTGGAGAATTCAATTCACCTTGATTCATGTTTTTTTGGACTGTGGGAGGAAACCAGAGAACCCGGAGGAAACCCACTTTGACACGGGGAGAACATGGAAACTCCACCCATATTGGGATAGAAACCAGGAATCCCAAGTGCTGAGAAGAGAAGCCACGATGCTGCTCCGTCCCATTCCAATAAAATAATATTTATTTTGTCTTTTATTTCTATTTTGAGCCACTTTTGTAAGTGCTGAAGCCTATCCCAGCATGAAAGTTAGAGAAACTCCCTGAACGTTTATGTCAAATCGCCCTGGCGGTTTATAATCAGCAATTCAGCAACACAAGAAAACAAATAAAAACTTACTCTCATGCAGGGAGAACATACAAATTCTACACAGAAGGGACCTTTTTGTGGGGACCACCCAGGTTCTGTAATATTTAAAATGATGTAAATGTTGCGGGATGTAAAACAGCATGCGTCTTTATAACAGTTCCTCTGTCAGATTCGTTATTCCCCTCTCCATTAAGACTCCAATAATGTTTCCAGAAATAACATAAAGGAAACATAATTGTATAATTAATAGATCCCTGGTCGATCCTATAAGTCACCTGATGAAATATAGCCAGTGAGCGCCACACGCTCATTTTTAATAAGCTCTTGGCCGTGGCTTGCAGCTCCGTTTATCACTTGTACTGAACCAGACTCGTTGGGGTCCAACGTAGTCTGCGGGTTTCCTTTGAGGTTCCTCAGGAGCCAGCGAGTGTGTGATCATAATGACTGTGTGTCCTCAACGTGGGAGCCAATCCCTTCGCGGGGTTTCCGAACCCCTTGGGTCTCCATGTGATAACAATGAGGTCTAAAAGTCTGAAGTCTACGGAACACAGTTAAAAAAAAACCTATTGTTCAGTGTAGGTGATTATTATCGATTTCTGATCACATGGCAGACAGAGGGCGCTGTTTAATGCTGAGAAGCTTGAGTACCCCCCTTGTAATGAGGATACCCAGACTATCTTTACTGATGAATGTCATTTTGTGATCATTATTGGTCACCCATCATATCCCATCAGCATAACTGATAAATTAATAATGGCCTGGGGTTTGGTGGGTTCTCCTTTTGCTGTCAAAACAATGTGCCCCTGAGCTGCATTAAGGCTTTGAATCAGCGCGATGTCATAATTTTCATCGTAGTGTCTTGTGATGTCACTCCTGTTGGCTGAAATCTAAAGGTCAGGAGACTGTGGGTGAGAGTTCTTGAGAGTTGGAACGTCATCAGGTTTGGTCCTCGCGCAGTCCTTGCAGGTCTGGGGACAAAAACGACTTAAAGCCTCGAGAAATGTAAATAATTAGCCTTTTAAAGTAAAAAATATTCATTCTTACTGCTTCTGTAATAAAGATTTATAAACTTATTGTAAATTATTATTAATAATAAACTTATTATTGTATCAGTGCCACTTACCATATAAATACACTTAGGTGGTTACTAAGAAGCTGTAGCGCAAACCTCAACATTTATTGTGAGATTCTAAACGAGTGTGAATTCGTGTATCATGGAAAGTCAAAGTTTGTTCGTAACTTTCTGGTCAGTTGTTGTAGGGAAGGGTGGTGAGTATGTGTGCTGATGTATGGGAACCGTGTCTGGAGTGCCTCAGGGTTCGGTATTGGGTCCGTTCATATTTGTAGACCTTTGTGAAATAGTGATAGGAAATTATGAAAGGACGCAAGTCATTAGCACGCTGAAGTTTAATTACAATTAACCTAAGATAGTAATTAGTGTGAACATCATGGCAGGGCTTGAGTGGATGCATATGGAATTGTACTGGATTTCTAAGCCCCTTCGTCTAAACCTCACACTGCACTCAGTAAATCCTCATTCTTTCACATCTATTACTTACAAAATTTAGCGAATTGCTGAACGCACCTCGTTTGCTGCTGAAATGCGACTTGGGCGCCACCTTCTTGCCACATCTGGCCCCTGTTCCGAATCCCACACATGCTCACTTCTATACTGACTCTGACTGAGGGCTCCCCAAGTCCTAACCTCCCCGCCCACTCTTCCTCTTTTCCTTTCCACCTCTCCCTCCCTCCTTCGCTCACCCCTCCCTCACTCCCTAACCTGCTTACAGACAGTTGTGCCGAAACTTTCCCATCATTGAACCGGTCCACGGGCTCGTCTATAACAGGCTCGAGTGCAGCCTCAGGCATCAGAACAAGAGTGACTGCCTTCCTGAGACCACCTGGAGCACTCGCCCTCACTCACCTCACCTCGCATCACACCGCCTTTGGATTCTTGCCTTGTTTTGCCTTTTCGGGCTCCATCAATCATTTTAGAAAGGTTCCTCTCGGAGATAAAAGACAAAGGAGTAGTTGACTTTTATGGAAAGATGTTTGAGAGTCGCTGAGATCTTCCATCATCTGAAAGAAAAGCAGCTGCTGGATTCACCTGAAGCTCATTTGACATTATTATTATTTTTATTCTTCTTATCGTTGTCGTCTCTGGTCTGCTGGTTCTATTTCATCACGACCCGGACAGGACGGAACTCGCTCTGGCTGGAAGGACGAACTGAGGGGCTGTGAGAACAACTGGTTGTGGGGAGAGTAAGTTTCGGCGGGCGTGGGTTTATGTGCATGCATGTCCGTAGTGGTGCGTCTCTCTGAGACGGAACCGGCTGGCGTTCGGTTTTGTTGTGGCCCCGAAAGATTCGCCGGAATCCCGAGGCATGCCGGACTGGTTCCAGTTAAGCGAATCTCTGTAGCCTGTAAGTCTGTCCTCACCAGCTCGCTCTTGGAAGACAGCATGTGCACCGCGGGAAAGTGGGACGATCCTTTCTGTTGTGGTCGGGAGGCATTCTTCCTATGCCTGTTTGCATTTAGACGAGCGATGTAGCAACACAGCGAATGTCCACAGGCAGGAGTGACATTTCCGTTCAGACTGCCAAGCGAGCGCAGGGTTTAGATGGCGAGGGAACGGCGGAGGTGTCCGGCATGCGAGGTCCGATCTGTACCTAACGAGCGTGGCTTTCTTTGATGTCTTGCAGACACAGAGCCTGAAGATGTTGTGCTCGAGGAGGATTCTGCAGCGCTGGTGTCTGGCTGCCTTCTTACTGTGTTCTCCCGTGCCACACTACGGCAGGCCCATCGACGCCCTCAGCAACAGAATGTAAGTCCATGCAGTCACTGGTTCTGTTACCCCCCCAAAAAAATATCTACATCAAAATGTAATGTACAGTTATTATATTTCATGGCATGTATTATAATTATTGTAATTAATAGTAAATGGAATCACCCTCCTCCTCCTCCTCCTCCTCCTCCTATCACCTGTTGAACAGTAGGAGAGTGAGGTGGGTGGCTGGTACACTCTGGAAAATGTGTTCCTTTGGAGAACGTGCTCGGAGCTGTTTTTGCAGCGAGCACCCACCTGTGTGTTTACACGGCGGGGGTGCATGCACACTCCAATGTTGTGCCAACACCCTTCTGCCCCTCAGATCAATCTGTTGGCTTGGCCCAGGAGGCCGTTTCTCACCATGCCAGTTGCCTGTCGCCCTGCCTTCCCCCTCGCCACAAGGGGCTTGCTGTCTGATAGAGAGAGGGGGGGGGCACCGAAGGTGAGGAGTAAAAGAGGGAGCGCTGATGCCGGACTAGGCGACAGCCCAAGCCAAACGCACTCTCCTGCTGGAGTACGTTACGCCGAGACAAGCCAAGGCACTTTCATGTCCAGCGCGCCCCTCGGCGAGGGCCCTGGATGCAAAACATGATTCTGGAGACGCGTCCGCGTTGGACGGGCTGATCTCGCGTGATGCCTGTGCACTCCGTGCCCCTGCTTTGGTTGGCTGAGCCTCTCAGATTGACTACAGCGATAGTAAAATAAAAGGGTGTGAATGTGAAATGCGCTCCCGCCGCTGTTATTGCTGAAGGGCTTCGAGGGGAAGGTCAGAGAGACGAGCTCTCGGCGTAATGCGTGTTACGTCCTGTAGCTCTGGCTCGTTCTCCCAGCGGTTGGCGCTGACAAAGCCGTGGTATTAATGTGCAGAGTGCCGACAGACTTCACTTTCAAGTCTGACTGGTGGAAAGCGCCGTGTCTGAGGCGGGGTGCCGGGGTCAGGATTTTGCGTCTTAGAGAGAGAAAGGCTCGCAGTCGCCCAGAGACACGGCGTCTCCGAGCGCCGGCCCGGTTCCGCTCGTTTTCATAGTTTTCGCATTACAGGGAGGATCTTTTGGAGCCGTCGTGTTGATGCAGGCATGAGCTCGGCGCTGATTCATACGTCTGCGTCGACGGGTGTGTGTGGTCTCTGCTCCCATAGATCCATACACTTCCAAATGTGTTTGTTTGTTGGGGCTGGAGGGTGGTGACCACTCGCCGGATGAGTCGGCGAGAAAGTCGGCCATTCATCACGCCGATTAATGATGTGTCATCAGACTTTTGACCTCCAGGTCCGAAACAGTCTGACTTTCTCATCGCTGCCACCTACGTGGATTAAAGGCTTATTTATCAGAAACAGTCCGCAGCTCGCGATGCAGCTATTACTCAGCAGTGAGTCCCGCCAGGACGTTTAATTGGCGTTCTCATCGCTGTGTAATCTAATCAGTCGTCCTGATTAGAATCTCGAGTATAACGACCTCCCGTCCCCTCCACTAAGGATATTAAAGTATCCAGTGGAGATGACGGAGGCCAAACTACACAGGTCCTCTTTCATCGGGATCCACTCAGGGGCTTTTATCTTGCTGCAAACTCGCAAAACATCCAGAAGGGCGTTCACCGCTTCATAACGAGCTGATGCTGACAAGTCGGCCGAATTGACGGCCTGCCATCCAGCACAATGCCTCCTACTGCAGTTTAGACTGGCTCTGCACCAGCTCCCCGACCCGAGATCAAACGCCCGTCAGCGGCAGTGCGGGCGGCGCAGCGCGGCCCAGGCCGATCACGGGGCTCCCTTAAGGACGCACTGTGCTTTTAAAATAACACAGATTAACATCTTCACAACTTCAGGTGAAGCGTAGCGGCAACGCTTGGACGCCCTCCATGCACGGGCCTTATCGTCTGCTCACGCTGCCCGTTAGAGCCGAGCGTTCACAGCCGTCTGCAAAAAATATCTGCATGCTTAAAGTCGGGGGTTCTGTTCCTTAGGTTCTTGTGTTCCTAAAGTCAAAGGGCTCGTTGCTGACCTTAAACAGACACGGCACCCCGAACACCAGATTATTGATAGTTTGTAAAGATGCACAGAGCTGAGAGGGTTCTAAAAGATGAATCTCAACCAAGACACCATCTGTTTCATCTGGGAGGTGCTTTTAAGATCCACACCTTTAAAATAAAAACAGATCTTCATTTGTATTCTTACAGAACTACACAATTGTTTTTTATCATCATCACCATCATTAGAACACAAGTGCAAAGTCCATTCAGCAAAAATACTACAAATATTATTAATAATAATAATAATAATAATAATAATAATAATAATAATAATCCATTTTATTTATATAGTGCTTTAAGGGACCACAAAAACGCTTTACTAAAACAAATAAAGCAGTATATCATTAAAACAAACAAGACCTATTTAACATTAACGCAGTTATACAATCAGAAAAGCTAAATTAAAAAGCAGAAACAGAAATAAGATATCAAATTAAATTAACTTAGAGGTTAAAAGCGATCCGAAATGGATGATTTAAAAGTAGACAGGTCGGAGGTGGCACGTAAAGTTTTGGGGGGAGGGTTCCATAGTTCCATACAAAGATTTCATGTACTGTAGGTGTTAAGATGTAAAGGATGTAAATTTTATTGCATTTCACAGATTTATTCACTCAGATGGTTATAATCATGAGGAGTGAAGTGGAGTTGCTCAGATGTCTGAAATATTTCAACGCAGGGCCAGTGGTCACCGTGCCGTAACTCGTCCCAATAAATCTTACAGGTGGAGCAACTAAAATCCTTAAAATCTTAAGATGGAAACATATTTGAGTGAAAGGAGAAGAATAAGTCGGTATCTCCAAAGAAAAATTAATCTAGAATTCGTCAGGACTGAAGGAATATTCTCTCTCAGATCAGTTTGACAGATCGGAGGAAAACGGTTCCTCCATGGCTCTGATTTTGAGGACTGATGGGTGGAAGGAAATCGGAAGGAGAACTGAGAACTCTGATGGTTCTTACTATTTTGGTTCTGAAATAAGTTTAAAGGAAAACAAAATAAAATGTAAATGTTTTACTAGATATTGAGTAGTAGGCACTTCTCAGTTAATGTTTTTGAAGTACAGTGTGCTAGAACGCTGAGTCTGTAATTGACGACTCGGACATTCAGATTGCTGATTGGTCGTTAGGGTTTAATGGTTCAGCCTTCTGAACCCGGGGTTCTGTGCAAAGGTCTTGCTGTAGAGACGTAATGTGAACGTGACGTGCGGCAAGACCTTCAGACACCGGTGGTTTCCAGAGAAGCAGATTGTTCACCAGTTTCCCCTTCACGGGAGCACTTACTGCTCTACTGCCACCTACTGGCAATTCGACCGCACGCTGGTCAGCGCAGGGTGTCGGACCCACCACAACTTTTCCCCCGACAGAAAGGCTATGTTTTGAGAAAGCCCTGAGTTATGCTTTACTTTGGCACCTCACGGCACCAGTTCGCTGATAGATGTAATTGTTTCAAGACGCCGGGACTCTTAAGCCAAAAGTGCGTGCGATGGCAGGGGGCTTGTATTTTTCAGTTTTCCTGCAGAAGCCGCTCACTGTCACAGGAACATTTGCAGCGTTTATTTAAAGTGAGCTGTCGAATTTACAGGCCTCCTGATTTGCCCTCAAAAAAAGACGTTGTGATTGTTGGCGCCCGTGCCGGAACGTACTGCCCCAAAACAGACTGATGTACTATGTTTAGAATTAAGATTCAACTGTGCGAAGAGGGTCTAAAAACACCCTAGACCCCCTGACAGGTCGCTCCACGGCCCGGCGCTGTCTTTGAAGGTGTTTCACGTCGTCACTCTGTGATTTATTATGGTTAGACAGAAGAATCTGGAACTGTTGAGTCTGTTGGGGAAAAGGCAGAACAAGCGAGGCTGTGGGCCAAAGAGCCTCACGAAGCCGTTAAAGGAATAGAAGGCACGTTTGGCACGACACTATGAGAACTACACAGAACTTTAAAAACTCAAATGCACCCCATTGAGCTTCCTGAGGGGTGCATCATCAAACCGACGCGTGCCGACCCTCAATTAAATCACCTGCTGGCTGTATTTAAACTTTTTTTTTGAGTTGTGGCAACACGGTGGCTTAGTGGTTAGCACGTTCTCCTCTCAAGTTCCCGAATCCCAATCTGGGTGGAGTTTCCATGTTCTCTTGTGTCCGCATGGGCTTCCTCCGGGTTCTCAGGTTTCCTCCCACAGTCCAAAAACATGGATCAAGGTCAATTGAATTCTCTGAATTGCCCCATTTAGAGTGTGTGTGTGAGTGAGTGTGTACAGAGATAGATTGGTGCCCTGTCCTGGGTGTATCTGCCCAGCGCCCAAAATGTTCTCCCCTGAATGGGCATGGGGACCCAAGACCCTAGTAGAGGACAAAGCAGAAGATAATGGATAGATGGACGATGAGTTGTTTACAATCATGATTTGCTGATGAAGAAAATAATTATAAATCATATCCTCTCTCTCTCTCTCTCTCTCTCAGAAAGCGGTCGGTGACGCACGCCCAGCTGATGCACGACAAAGGTCGGACGCTGCAGGATCTTAAGCGACGCCTGTGGTTGCATGAGCTGCTTCACGAGGTGCACACGGCCGACATCCGCGAGCCGCACCCCGGCGGAGTCAGCGGTGGAGGCGGGACCATCAGTTTTGGCGTTCCCATAGGCGTGGGCACGGGAGTGGGCATCAGCATGAGCCCCGGGACGGCGCATCCGAAGCCTGCCGGCGGAACCAAGAACCTGCCGATGAACTTCATTCCAGAAGACGAAGAGGGCACCAACCTCCCGCAGGAGACTAACAAGTCCCAGACGTATAAGGATGGCGTTCTCAAGGCCGGCGGAAAGAAGAAGAAAAAAGGGAGGATGGGGAAGCGGAGGGAAGGCGAGAAGAGGAAACGGCGGGCCCGTTCGCTGGCGAGGCCGACGGGCGACGAGGCCGGCAGTGGATTCCACCTGGAGTGGCGACTACATGCGGTCCGGCACTAGAACACTGTCAGTCTCTGACAACGGTAAAGCTCGCTCTCTGTCCTAACTTAGGTCTTTAAAATATCCCTGACAATGAGTTTGAGTCCAGAGGTTCCCTAAGCCATGCCTGCTTTAGAACCATCTCTGCAATAGCAGCCTCTTCAGGCCATGACAGGGAAATGTGGAGGGAGTGTGCAGCTCCTCCACACACACTGGACATGCCCTGTAACTGCTCTTTAGCATTAATAAAAAGATTCTCACTAAACGGAGTGAAAAACGAAAGAGCTCGGGCCTTACTCACTTTTCCCAAAGGAACTGTGAAGTGTTTGATGTTGGGCGCTGGGTCAAAGGTCATCGGTGCTCGGGTTCACACAGGGCAAAGTGTCACCTTTACATCATTAAAACCAGATGTACTGACTTCCCCACATCTGCACAAGAAAAACATAGGGCTTTAGGAGAACATACCAACTGCTTTGCATGATTCTTATAAATATTGTGCAGCTCGCAAGCTTTTTAAGACTCATCCCGGCTCCTCTCTTTGTCTTTCAGATCCAAAAGGACATTATAAATGGGCTCGTGGGCGCTCCTGTCGCTCATGTTGCAGTACTGACTGTAAAAGTGATGAGAAGGTGAAAGGGAAAATATTTATTGTTGTAAATAATGTTAATGCACCAGATTAGTGTTGAACGTCTATTAAAAGATAATGATGAGACATTATCCCGTTGCTCTGCAGGCTACAGATTTTGATCTTTCGTGAATACTTTGCTTTTTATTTTTCCTTTATTTTATTTTTTTTTTGGTTTAACTCTCTTTTTTTTTTTTTTATATATATATATATTTTTGTTAGAATTTTGCCAATTATCAATGTCAGATTTGCAGTAATTTATTTTGAGTGGTGTATTTATTTTGTAAAGGTTTCCAGGTGCTGCTGACCTTCTCTATTTTTGTACCATAATGCACTTTAGACGTATAAATCTATAATATTCAAGTAATGGATTAATGTTGTGGTTTATCTGAGTGAAGAAATCAACAGCCTGTTTTTCGTTTTTTTTTTTCCCCCCCTTCTTTATTGTTCGGTGTGTTTTCCTGCTTCGCCGTTCTGTTCACTTCATGTCGACGGTTTCGTCGAGGTTTTGTTTTGCTGCTGACGTGGATGGCGCCCCCTGTTTTCCCGCAGATTTTCGGTTCTAGCAACACTAATGTAAATGGGTTCTGTCCATTCGTTCGGCTTAAACTTGTACATAAACAGCACACTCGCTCTCGACTGAACCTTTTTGGCACTTGCACTGAGTAAATGATCCTGTATGGAACGGATTAAACACGGTCACCCTGCACTGTCCTGTGTCCTCTCTGTGTCTGTGGAGTAACGAGCGTAAATGAGCATAAAAAAAATTGGCCGGATACCGCTTGGACGACTTTAAGCTTGAATTCTGATAATTGATGCATAATACCCTACGAAGTGCACGAGAGTAGTAAACAAGAAAATGGGGGGAAAATGGGGCCAAAAATGAGTGGTACCTCAGTGTTTATGGTGTTGGGGGTTCAAGCCCTGTGTCCCTAAGGACTCTTAATGATCCATGGGGATCATCCCTGACGCTGACCTCAGACCCCAACCAATCAAGCTGGGCTTAGTGTCGCCTTGGATAAACTCAGCTGTTAATTGGGTGGTGGATGATATTCATCACCGCAGAACTTATCAAACTCATTGCTCCACCTTGAAGATGTGAATTTTTTTGAATGCTGAATTGTCACTGAGGACATGCACCACCCCATTAGAATCACTGCAGTGTTAAGCCCCGTTAATAACACCTGCACTGTGGGTGTCCTGATCATTAAAGGGCAACGTAATTAAACTGATAAAATATGTGGATAAACAGATGGACTACAGAAGGTAACCTTAGAACTACAAAGTCCATCTGTATGATCAGCGGAGCTGATCCACATGGTAAACAAGGGTAGAAACCATAAAGTGGACCTAAGAAAGTGGCCAGTTAGTGTAAATATAAAACTATATATTCATTTATAGTACAAATGCTGATCTCTGGCCTCGTCTGGAGCCACACAGCAAGCGTTTAGTAGATCGTGGGAGAAGTGGAAAGGAAAGATTGTGTGAGGTGAAAAAGCCCCATGACCCTGTAAAAATGATGTAGGTGTATTATTGAGCTGTAAAGCAGAAACAGAGCTACACACACACACATATACACACACACACGCAGATACACACACAGACGCACACTTCCAAACTGAACACGCTGCTCAGCTTTTCCAGGCGAACCTGAGGGATTTGGCTGAAATGAACAGGATCTCCTGAATGCATTCATTTTAATGTTAATGGACTATCATGGACTCCCGAGGACTACCACCCAAAACCCCGAACAAATCAGCCGAATTAACGACAGATGACCTCACTCATGGCATGGCCACCTGTCTCCGTCCGAATAACGAGGTATGCTATACGCTGCTCGCTCTCAGGGGCTTTTCTTCACTTTCCACCACTTCTTCACCCTTCATTTCCTCGCCTGACGTTTACGGGGCCCTAAACTTTCTACCAACTCATTTGGGAGAGATTCGGCAATAAACTGCTCAAGTCCTACATGACGTTTTTCCCCCGTGCCATCACAAACACACACAACCAGTATCTCCCAGTCAACATCACTTTACCACCTTTACCATCAGTTTCCATCCAGAAGTGTAATTCTGCACGCGGAACACAGAGGAACACGTAACGTAACACGTAGCGCCGGTGGTTTTGTGGTGGGATATGATAATCGGGTGTACACGGACCAAAAGAAACACTGCAGGGTCAGTGGGAACGAAATGGGGAGTGGGCGGAATGGCGGGCTCGATTCTGAGACAGGACAGACAATGTCTCTTCTGTGTGTAGTTTTGCATGTTCTTCTCTTGGCTCTCTGGTGGTGGTGATTCGGTGATGCAATAATGCTCTTAGTATTAATGTGTGTGTGAATGTGTTCATCTGTAAGTCCCACCTGGTGTAGCTCGATCTCATGGTCCTGATATTTCCCCACTTTTCGACCCATTGATCGTTTTCCACCTGCAGCTCACGATAAACAGCTTCGAATGTGACATCATAAAAAAAAATCCTAAAATTCTTTAAAACGTTCTCAAGAGACGCTCAGGATCTGCTTCACCTGTGACACTGATGATAAAAGAATAAATAAATAGGGATTTTAATGTTTCATCTGTTAAATGATTAAGACTTCTGCCGTCCAGCCGCCGCCCCCTTTTATATTCATATAGAAAAATGGAACTAATCGTAAACTGCACTGACCCAAGATGTTTTATATACAGCCCCGATCCAGACCATAAATTCTGAATGTGGAACCTTCACTAGTTGACTTGCGAAGCTCAAAACCTGTCGCTCAAAAGGCTGCGATGGTTTAATCGAATGGCTTGTGAACGTTACGCACTTAGATGGTTTTATTGCATGTCACTGGTTTTATGAGGCATCGGATCGGTTTCAGAACCTACAAAAGTGAGGCACGCCGCCAGACTCCTCAATTCAACCTCAATAACTATCTCTCATCACATCATCGCTTGGAGCAGAGCCGCCCTATAAGCCCCACTGCTTCGAAAACACCATGAAATACGGCATGCAGTTGGTTATTGAGAGGTTAAGTACTGCAGCAGACCGGATAATGCGAAAGTGAGACGTGGACCGATATAAGCGGTTCTCCCTCAGACAATCATAAACGCAAACGCGTCCCACACAGGAATGAAGCTGGCTGGAGTTCAACCTCGACTTACATCCTCCTGTAAATCTTCATCCGAAGGTCGTGTGATGCACGAGGCTTTAAAACGGAGACGGAGGCTAAAGAAGTAAATCCTCTCAACCTAAGTTCCTAAATCTGTGCAGTCCCAGGTCCAGTGTTTAACATCTTTAAATGCTGCCCACGGTTAATTGGTTTTGCATTTTTCGTATGTGATGCCCCAATTTCTGGTATCTGACCACTAACTGGACCCCTATCCCATGTCAGCGGGGCAGATCGGCACGGCTGGGGTGTGAGCCATCGTCTGGTTCGTCCATGGTCCGGTATCTTAACCACTAATCCACCGCTGTTCTAGCAGAAAAACCAGAAGCTGATTTACTCACAGCCAGAGACAAATTCAATCATTGAGACCTCCAGCGTTCTTGCCGTGTGCTTTTTTAGAAGGACTGAAGTACGACCGCAAGAAAACATCCAGGAAGACCCGGACCAAACAATTACCATCCCAGCAGGGAAATAAATCGAGCCACGATCGTGGGAAACCTCTGCTCCAGTCTGATGGCCAGCGACCGCCTGAGCCACGAAAATTACCGGGATTATTGATTCGGAGATATTCTGCCAAGGCAGCAGCTCCTCTCGCTGTACCTGGCCCCTGATCTCTTTAACACCCCGTGAAGCAGCGCTCGCCTGCTCTGTGGGAAGTGTAGCGGTTTGGACAAATATGAGGCCATGTGGGCAGTTCGGTTTTCAACAAGGCTCCGCAGATTGTGATGAAAAAGCTGGCCATTTAAACAAACACTAACAAGCTTATGCCCACAGAGGAGGCGAAGAAAAAAAGAGCACATCAGGCTCTGGCTCTCGGGACCGGGCTCTCCAGCCCCGGCCTCAAATCCTTTCCAAACAAAGAGTGGCTGAGTGGGATTTTCTGCCTGGTTGAAAGCGCCGCACACAAACCCAGCACACAGCTCACCTGAGTCTGATGATTACTCTAATTACCCTTAACAGAAATATTTACACCGACCAAAGCCACCGCACAGATGCCTTTTGTGAGCTGATGAAACGTGTAATTGTCCGGCGTTCGATCTCTTCTGCCGCTGTAATGCGCCGCTGACCGACCTCGCCGACGTGCAACTAATAAGTTTTCAACACCACAACCTCACCTCTGTCTCCTCACATTCCAACAGCTGTCAGGGAAATACAGTAAGCGCACAGGGACGCTCCATTATTCCTCCCTGATGACTCAGTAAGACATCCCGTTGCACTTTCGTAGTCAGGACCATGGAACTGGATCCATTTGCAGATATAACAGCCTCCACAATTCTGGGAAGCCATTCCACAAGTTCGGTGTGTGGGAATCTTCAGTCAGACACACAGAAGAAAGCAGACACACAGACGCACAAAATCCTACCTGGGTCAGCTTCGTATCATAAATAAACCTGACCTACGCTTCTTAAATGGGCTGGGGTGGCACACAGGACTCTGAAAGGCCGGGATGTTTGGTTTGGCTTTGGGAAGACTGTAATGAGACTGTAAAGACTGTCATACTCTATAGTGATAGCAGCTGAGGCACTTTGATGCACACAAGGCTCTGAGGTGATTGTAATGGCAAGTGAGGCTCTGTAGGGGAGGAAAGCTGTTTGAGGACCTGCGATGGAAAGCATGGTTCCTGTGGGATCTACGTGAGAGGATTAAAGCTCAGAGGTCTGTGTGACATACGGTAAAGGTGGGTTCTCATGGTAAGCAGGAAAATCTAAATTCTCTTAGCAGTTTTGGGAGCACTGTCCCTTAAGACTTTTTGCTGAACTGAGTGTCCTGGTGCTGAGTTGGGACCTGATCTCTTCAGCAGAGAAGCTTTAAAGACACCTTTGGGAGCCAAAAGACTGAGAACATGGAGACCGAACTGATGACAGTTTGCAAAGTGTAATAAAGTTAGGATTTGGGGGGGAATTTAAATGAAATTAGTGACGGTGACCACCAGCATCCAACCACAGAGCGCAGGAGTGTGTGTGGGTTAAACTATAAAGTAAAGATCCATTCCAGATTCATTTCACTTATCTGAAAAGACTTATCGTTTAAATTTCAGTCTGAATTTGACATGGTAGCGAAAAGTTATTTCCAGGCGACATCTGGTGGTGAAACTGGATTACTACAAATGGGAATTTGTTCGTCGTCTGTGGTATTTTTGTCCGGTGCATTTATGGGGTCAGACAGTGATGTAGGCTGACCAGACCTTGCTACTTTAATGCAATTTTCTGGTTCTGGTTAGTTGTTTTTGATTAGTTATATTCTTTGGTTTGTTTCTGTGATGTACTTAATTTTACATGTTTAAATATATTTCTATTATGATACTTTGACTACTTCACAAATCTTGTTCTACCACAGTGTAATGTTTATTTATTTTTATTTATCGCCATGTTTGTTACGAATTTCATTTTTTTATTGTAAGAACACACAATACAAACGTCATACAAAATATACAAAAAATACAAACGCTCATGGAGCATGTTATACTCCGAATTACTCGCTAGAGGGTGCTAAAGGACTAAAAATAAACAAACCAAAGGGAGCAAAATATAAAGTAAGAAACTTAAAACATCAACAGTTCAGATTTATCTGTTGTGAGATCCTTCTGGCATTTTTTCCAATCTGTTAATCCACTCAAAGTGCAATAGTATGATTTAAACTCGTTCATGGAACAGAGGAAAGAGGGCTTATCGCTTCCCCATTTACTGCAATGAATGTGATAATTTCCTAAAAGCACAATAATATTTGGCTTCCTATGGCATCAGGAAAAAACTGAACTTAAATTATGTACATAACATAAATGTCTAAAAAATAAAAAATAAAGATGAATCCAATTTCCAACGTCTTTCCGAAAAGTTTGTGAATGTTGACGTAAGAAAGCCATATGTTCTAGGGATTCTTCTTCAGATTTGCAAAAGGCACCACATATTTGAATGAATTTTAATGAACTTAAATCTATTTTTCCAAGAAACACAGCTACAGGATATGTTATTTATTTATTATTTTGATTATTTTGTATCCTTCATTTTAGGAGACAGAAAAGTATTTATTATTTTGAAATGGGTTTCCTTTACTTTAGGAGATACAGACAGTGTAATAAAGGGTGAAACGAGCGTGTGATTTCATGATTTGAACGGAAACAAGGGTGTCCTCATAGTTTTGACCACGAGGCTCACGTGGCCCTCCGAACTGCTTCCTGTTGTCGTGACCGAGCGCGCGGTGACGTCATGCGCGTTTCCGCTCGGCTCTGGGACGGACACGCTGTGGCGGCGCGTCCATTCACTTGACTGAGACGCGGCGACGCTGAGACGCGGGGGACGCGGCATGGCGCTCTGAGCCGGGCTGGAAGGTAAGAGCCGCTCCGCGCGGACGGTCGAGCCGCTCGAAGCCGCCGGCGGCCGCGGGCTTCTGATCTTTAAAGCCCTTGAAGACGGCGGCCGCAGCCCGGACCCTCCGGAACGGTCGCGTCGCGACGCGGGGGCTCCGCCGGGTTCGCGGCAGAACGTGTTGGGTGTTGGGTGTTTGTTCGGTGTTTGCGGCTTTATTCGCGGCTCTGCCGCCGCGCCACGTTACAGCGGAATGGAGGCGCGGGTCACGTGTTACAGGCGGCTAACTAGAAACCATGACTACGGCCGAAGCGTCCTGCCAAAAAAACAAATACAGAATTCTAAAAGAGTGCGCTGCGGTCGGATCACCGTGTGTACGGCGTACCGCACTCCGTACAGCGTTATTCATTAGCGCGGCTCTGATGAACTCGTCGAGGCCGTGCCCGGTGTTTCACGCGGCGACTGGGCTGTTTGATCTGCCGCACGGCGCGGAAATAAAAAAAAAAGTCTTTAAAGCGAACTCCTGATGTCTGCAAGGGCCGCCGGGATGTTGTAGCCCTGTTGCATCATGTTCGGAGAACTTCAAAGAGAAGCTCGGATTGCTATTGGTCACTCCGAACGCTTGTGTTGATTCACTCGTGTGACGTCATTCCCACGCTCGTGTTCGGTCTGTCGCGTGGAGTCACCCCACACTTTCCACGTTTCACCCTCAGTGCGTGTCCCCGTGTACTGAAATAACATGAGGCTTTTATAAACCCCATCATATGGGTTATCACACACACACACACACACACACAGTCTTTAGTTTCGAACCCGCGGCCAACTTAGTGCATCGGTTTGGGGATTTACCTTTAATAGGTTTCATGGTGTTAGTTAATTGCTGGCGCGGTGGTTTAGTGATTTAGCATGTTCTCCTCTCAGCGCTAGGGATTCCCGGTTCGAATCCCCATCTGGGTGGAGTTTCCATGTTCTCCCCATGTCTGCGTGGGTTTCCTCCGGGTTCTCCAGTTTCCTCCCACAGTCCAAAAACATGGATCAAGTCAATTGAGTTCCCCAAATTGCCCCATATAGAATGTGTGTGAGTGTGTGCCCAGCGATAGATTGGCATCCTGTCCTGGGTGTATCTGCCCAGCGCCTGAGACGTTCTCCCCTGGATGGGCATGGGGAACCACCACCCCCCCTCCCCTAATAGAGGATAAAACAGGAGATAATGAATGAATGGGGTTAGTTAATTGGTTATTTAGCAGACACACGTTTATCCAAAGCAACTTAAGTGTCCCAACCTGATGGCTGGGGTCAGAGCACAGGGGTCAGTACCCCTCAAGTAATGAGGGCCTTGCTCCACATTTAGTAATTTAAGTGACTGTGTGATTTGAACCTTCAACTTTTGCATTGAAGGCTGAACACACTCACCACTGAGCTACCACATCATTCAGGTCCTGGGAATAAACAGATATATTAACCGTAGCAGTCTGTATTTAAAAAAAAACTGAACTTATCCACATTAAAATTAAACTTTCTCCAATGGCTCAAGGTGTGAAAAATGTCACATTAATTAATTTAATCAATTATAATCATTATTTAGGCTTAAAGTCTGTTTTACATTAATAACAATACGAAGCTATATTTTTTTTACAATTTATTTACTGAAATGATCTGCTTCATCACAGTCTGGTTCCTCGGCATCACTAATCAAGTATTATGTAAAGTTACTGTTGAAGTCATTAGGCTAATTAGGATTAATCACGTGCTGTGGTTTCTGTATGTGACGAGTTAGCCATGCACTTTGGACAACCGTATGTGTTCCCCTCTGTGGGAGCAGTTTAGTGAGGCCTCTTTTTTGTTTCAGCATGATTCTACCCCACCGCCTGATGTGACAGATCTTGATTGGCCGGCTCTTACCTGATCCCAGCCAAAATTTGCACCTTTAACCCCTCTGATAAATGATCAGAGACTCAAATCACTGAGTCTCCGGCGTTCAAACTGCTGCGAGGGGAACCGTATGCCGTGTTCTTTATCCACGTGTGTTTTTATTGAAGGAACACAAACAGAACCTGTTTGCCAGGCGTTTGCTTTTGTGAAAACAAAGACCAGCATTAAATGAAATCCTTTATTTTTACTACTTTGTGGTTTTAAAAGGCTGTGTTCTGTACGGTTTGTTGCTTTTCGATAAACTAGAATATGGTTGAGTTAACTTTTCATGTTATGATACACTGCATGACATGAACAAAAGTATTGAGACACGCCTATTAATCTCCGAATTCAGGTCCAGTGTGACTCTGCCCTGGTGTAAAATTCAAGGACGTGAGGACTTGTTTGGGTGATTTAGGAAAACTTAACTGACCCGCACTGCAATCCTGACCTTAACCTTATCAAACTTGAGGGAGGTTATGTGGTTAGAGTTGTAGTTTCTATGCAGCATGAATCACTGAATTATTATATTACTTTGTAGTTTGTTTGTTTTTTTGGTTTATTTTTTATTTGTTTTATGTAGTTCTTTTTTTAAAAATTTAATGTTTTTCAGCCCTATTCACAGTAGAGTTCACACCGAGTTCATTAGAACATGTAGATGACATGCAAATGCCAGTGCCAGTCTAATACATTCAAACTACCACCATATGTCCAAACTCCACCGAGTACAAGAGGTGGAGCCTTTATAATAAAGCTGAACCTCAGTCAACAATAAAACATGACGTATGATGCACTCTGTTTACTCAGAATGCAGCGAAATGATTTGACCCATCAGTTCTCACGTGTAAACGAATGGTTAGTTCTGGTTTATTTACACAGTGATATTTACATTAGTTATCTTAAACCCTTAACCGACTTACACATCATACGATCCGAGTGGCTCAGGATTAAAAACCTTCCTTTGAGACCCGGACGGGAGCTGGTTTTCCCATCAACCTACTGGCTCGTGGTCCAGAACCGTAACCACCGGGGGGGGGGGGGGGGGGGGGGGGGGGGGGGGGGGGGGGGGGGGGGGGGGGGGGGGGGGGGGGGGGGGGGGGGGGGGGGGGGGGGGGGGGGGGGGGGGGGGGGGGGGGGGGTTCCCCATACCCATCCAGGGGAGAACGTTTCGGTTGCTGGGTAGATACACCCAGGACAGGGCACCAATCTATCGCTGGGCACACACTCACTCACACAGACACACTCTATATGGGGCAATTTAGAGAATTCAATTGACCTTGATCCATGTTTTTGGACTGTGGGAGGAAACCCACACAGACACGGGGAGAACATGGTAACTCCACCCAGATGGGGATTCGAACCGGGAATCCCTAGCGCTGAGAGCAGAACGTGCTGACCACTAAGCCACCGTGCCGCCCCAATCGCCAATATCTTATTTTTAAAAATTTGAGAAGTATTTATCAATTGTACTTTATATTTTTAAGGGCGGCACGGTGGCTTAGTGGTTAGCACATTCGCCTCTCAGTGCTAGGGATTCCCGGTTCGAATCCCCATCTGGGTGGAGTTTCCATGTTCTCCCCGTGTCTGCGTAGGTTTCCTCCGGGTTCTCCGGTTTCCTCCCACAGTCCAAAAACATGGATCAAGTTAATTGAATTCTTAAAATTGCCCCATTTAGAGTGTGTCTGTGTGAGTAAGTGTGTGCCCAGCGATGGGTTGGCGCCCTGTCCTGGGTGTATCTGCCCAGCGCCCGAGACGTTCTCCCCTGGATGGGCATGGGGAACCCCACCGCGACCCTAATAGAGGATAAGCGGGAGATAATGAATGAATGAATGAACTTTATATATTTAATCCATGTCCACTCTCTTCATTCTACACTACCAATGATGCTTTAATGATGGGGTGGGTGGGGTAGTGCACTAACCCCCTGATTAAATGGTTCGGACCTCGGTTTTGTCGATCCTGACAGATGTGTGAAACCTGCCTTTGTTCTGAAAACTGGACTGATCCACTCGTGGAAGTGAGCTAACCCACACATGGCCTGCGAGTCGGCTTTCCCTGCCATTATGGACGAGCAGGCCCTCATGGGACTGAACCCCAACGCCGATGCCTGCTACCGGCAGAGGGTGAGTAATGCCCAGGCGTTCGGATGCGAGATGGTGTATTGTTTTGCGGGATTTGTTTTTACTCTGACAGTAACGAGAATTATCTTTCAGGCGCTGGCATATTTTGAGCAGTTGAAGGAATCTCAGGATGCGTGGGAGGTGTGTGCAGAAGCCCTGGCTAAAGGTGTTTATAGGTGAGACCAACAGCTATTTAAAGTTAATGGACTTTTGTAAGATTTAAGTTGTAGTGGATTATGGACCAATACATGATTATACTTTTTGTTGTTGTTGTTGTTATTTTATGTGGGAAGGTTCAGTTTCTAACCATAAAACTTTGTTCGGTTTAATAAAAGTATTTTTCATAGCCGCCATATTGGGCAGGGGAAGTTGTTTTCAGTTGCAGTCTACAGCCTCACCAATAACTCTTTTAAACTTATGTAATGTCTCTTGCCCGGGGTCAGCAGTAAGACTTCCTGCTGAATAGAGAAAGATCCTGTTTAACTTCCATGTGGTGTCAACATGTCACCCCTGTATCTGTGTGTTTGTCCTGAGAAATGGTTCCCACCCGTATTTCAAATACATCACATTATTTAAATTGGAGAATTTAAATTGCCCCCGCCCCCCATTACATTCCTCTTGTCCAGACTATTAACCCTTAAAGTATCAAATGTAAAAATAATAATAAAAAAAGTCAACAATTTACCATCTTCTCAATATTTGTCTTTCTGTTGGTCTGCCCTCTAGTGGCTGTAGTGATACTTTTTGCACTGTTTTGAACTCATCTGCATGTGAATGCATTGTTATGAGATGTGATTCTTTTTGGTGAGTCATATGTGTTGACTCAGTTCGCCGGTGTAATTGAATCATGCTTTGTGATGCAGGTTATAATCCCTGAATCATCGTAGTACAACGCAATTAATCCCCTTTAATCTTTCTGTTTAATCCCACTGTGTGAGATGATGACCCTCGTGGTCTTTACCTCACCGCATTTAAAGAACGTGAACTCCTGGAAAAGGGACTATTTTTAGGGGGCTGTATCCTTTTGGAGGTTTTGGAATTTGAGATGTGCAGTTTGAGGTCTCAGGCCGGGTATAGATGAAGTGATCATCAGAGTACAAATCATATCGCCTTCATCTCACGTGCACTGATTTCAGTTTCAGTTAAAGTGGATGTTCTCGTTAGAGCAGGTTTTAACGATCATACTCTTTTTTTTTTTTTTTTTTTTTTTTCCCCCCTGCATTTTTACATCTTGTGTGTGTCTGCTTTGTTTCTCATCACTAATGAATATGATCGTTCACGTCGATGCTGTTTTTCAGCGATGATCACGTGAAGTTCTTCTGTTTTCAAGTTCTGGAGCACCAGATTAAATACAGGTGAGGCCGCTGCTCGGGTTCTGAAGCTCTTTGGCTTTGAAATCATTTATTCATTTATTCATTATCTCCCGCTTATCCTCTATTAGGGTCGCGGTGGGGTTCCCCATGCTCATCCAGGGGAGAACGTCTCGGGCGCTGGGCAGATAGACCCAGGACAGGGCGCCAATCCATCGCTGGGCACACACTCACTCACAGACACACACTCTATATGGGGCAATTTTGAGAATTCAATTAACTTGATCCATGTTTTTGGACTGTGGGAGGAAACCGGAGAACCCGGAGAAAACCCACGCAGACACGGGGAGAACATGGAAACTCCACCCAGATGGGGATTCGAACCGGCAATCCCTAGCGCTGAGAGGCGAACGTGCTAAACCACTAAGCCACCGTGCCGCCTGAAATCATTTATTTAATTTAATTTTTGCAGAAGAAAAAAAAATACCAGGAATTTATGTCACTGAACTGTTGATCTGATACTCTGCTGTAAAGTCATCAATCCTTCTTGGAATGTGTGTGTGTGTGTGTGTGTGTGTGTGTGTGTGTGTGTGTGTGTATCAGGCATGGAAGCCTCTCTGGAACTCAGCAGCAGCTGATCAGAGAGACTCTGATGAAATGGCTGCAGCTGCAGGTGGGAACTTTCTCTTTCATTTGATTAACAGGTTCTTCCACATCAAAAACAAACTGAGACATTTCAGATGTTTTCATCAGTTACGCTATAACCAATAATGATCCTAACGTTATTATTAAAGTCGTTTTTTTTGTACTCTGTAGTTGATAAACTCGCATCCGGAGAAGTCGTTCATTAAGAACAAGGCAGCTCAGGTGTTCGCGCTTATTTTCGTTACCGAGTACCTGAGCCTGTGGCCCAAGTTTTTCTTCGACATGCTCTCGTTAATCGGTCTGAACCCACACGGACTGGACATCTACCTGCGGACGCTCATGGCCATCGACGCGGAGGTGGTCGACCGGGACATCTTGCACTCAGCCGAGGTACAGTTTTTCGGTGTGTGCAGTGGGTGCTGCTACAGTCTGAAGGTTCAAATTAAATTTAACTTTTAATTTTAGGAAACGCGAAGGAACACGCTGATTAAGGACAGCATGCGGGAGACGTGCATCCCGGCCCTGGTGGAGTCCTGGTACCAGATCCTGCAGACGTACCAGCGCAGTCACGGCGAGCTCACGTGCCAGTGTCTGGAGGTGGTTGGGGCTTATGTGTCCTGGATTGACCTCAACCTCATTGCAAACGACAGGTCAGCTGACCTCCACCACCATGTTCATGTTGTCCAATCAGCCAGTCTGTAACGAACCGAACACAGGACGTGTGTTGATCCACACATTACCTCTCAGAGTACCATCTATAAAAATATAAATTATCTTTTAAAAAAAAATTAATTAAATAAAAAAATCGGCGGCCCGGTGGCTTAGTGGTTTAGCACGTTCGCCTCTCAGCACTAGGGATTCCCAGTTCGAATCCCCATCTGGGTGGAGTTTCCATGTTCTCCCTGTGTCTGCGTGGGTTTCCTCCGGGTTCTCCGGTTTCCTCCCACAGTCCAAAAAACATGGACAAGTCAATTAAGTTCTCCAAATTTCCCCATAAAGGAAATGGAGTGTGTGTGTGTGTGTGAGTGAGTGTGTGTCAAGTGATAGACTGGCGCCCTGTCCTGGGTGTATCTGCCCAGTGCCCGAAACGTTCTCCCCTGGATGGGCATGGGGAACCCCCCCCACGACCCTAATAGAGGATAAAGCGGAAGATAATGAATGAATGAAAATAAAAAATCTAATATAAAAGACATTTTCACTTAAACCAACCCTGAAACACTGTTAATTTTCATTGCTTACTGGATTATAAACATTTAAACACTCCCTTACCCCCCCAAAGACTTAAATCACCTCTCCTGTCAGGAAAACGTCCATTAGAAGAAAGATCCACACGTTGTTACTTTAACCTCTTAGGACTCAAACAGTTGAAAACCTCTCAGGATTTATGAAAAATTGGGATTCCAGAGACGCGCTGTCCAGATGTTAATCTTCTCTGCCTGTTTGCAGGTTTGTGAATCTGCTGCTGAGTCACATGTCGGTGGAGGAGCTGAGGGAGGAGGCGTGCGACTGTCTGTTTGAAATCGTTAATAAGGGCATGGACCCGGTGGACAAAACCAAACTGGTGGAGTCCCTGTCTCGGGTTCTGCAGAGTGCCGGCTTCTTCAACGTGGAGCAGGTTGGGCGTCGAACCTTCTTCCTTATGTTCACAAATATCAAAGGCCAGTCGAGTGCAAAGTGTGTTTGTTTTAGGAGGAGGACGTGGACTTCCTGGCTAAGTTCTCGCGCCTTGTGAATGGGATGGGCCAGGCCTTGGTGCTCAGCTGGACCAAACTCACTAAATCGGGAGACGTTAAGGTGGCCACTGAAACGCTGCAGGCGCTGGAGGCCAAGGTCCCGCTGATGCTGCAGCTGCTGATCCATGAGGACGATGACATTTCGGCAAACATGGTGGGCTTCTGTTACGACTATCTGCACGTGCTGAAACAGGTGGGTGCTCGTTTGCAAAGACTCAGATTCCCGTCGTCTTGTTTTGTTCTCTCTGTGATTTAGGAACAATGAAGGTGAAGAGTCTGGATCCTTATGTTAGAAACTGACCCACTGCATGGCTCCTGGTTTGATTTAATACACCTGCGACTCTAAAACTGAATAAAACATTCATTATTTTCTGCTTTATCCTCTATTAGGGACGCGGGGGGGGGCGCCATGCCCATCCAGGGGAGAACGTTTCTGGTGCTGGGCAGATACACCCAGCACAGGATGCCAATCTATCGCTGGGCACACACTCACTCACTCACACTCTACATGGGGCAATTTGGAGAACTCAATTGACTTGAACCATGTTTTTTGGACTGTGGGAGAAAACCCACCCGGACACGGGGAGAACATGGAAACTCCACCTAGATGGGGATTCGAACCCGGAATCCCTAGTGCTGAGAGGCGATGTGCTAAACACTAAGCCACTGTGCCGCCCTGAATAAAACATTTATATAAAAAATCGAAAATTTATGCAAATTGACGTATTTTCGTAATTTACGTGGATGTAGTCAGGCGGCACGGTGTTTCCATGTTGTCTGCGACGGGTTTTCCGCGGGCACGGTAGCTCAGTGGTTAGGGCGTTGGGCTATCAATCTAAAGATTGGAGGTTCAAATCCCAGGTATAAACAACGGACCAATCGCACACCTTCGAAATAAAAAGGACCAAACAATATGGACTAGATGTCGCATCGGCCACAGGCAGTTAACTCACCAGCATCTCCTAAAGGGAGAACCTCCACCAACCTGTGACACCTGTAATAAGACCATTACTATAACGCACATAATCCTGGAATGCGATAAATACAAAGACACCAGAAAGAAACAGAACATATCCCACAACTTACAAACTGCTCTAAGTCCAAAAAACACTTCAAAGCTCATGACATTTCTGAAAGACATTGGAATAAAGGCTCAATTATAGCCTTATTGTAAGATTATACGACTGTATAAATAACAACCCACCCTCTGCCATGAGAAAGGCCGAAAGGGGATTCATGGCGCAAAAAAAGAAACAAAACAAACAAATCAGGCCCATTAAAGTTACCATTGTGGGTCCTTGAGCAAGACACTTAACCCTCATTGCTCCAGGGATGTTGTGAATAACCCTGTGCTCACCCTGTGCTCAACCCTGTGCTAAATGACCAAATTATTACTATTAATTATTATTCTCCAGTTTCCTCCCACAGTCCAAAAACATGGATCAAGTCAATTGAGTTCTCCAAATTGCCCCATATAGAGTGTGTCTGTGTGTGCCCAGCGATAGATTGGCGCCCTGTCCTGGGTGTATCTGCCTATAGCCCGAAACGTTCTCCCCTGGATGGGCATGGGGAACCCCCTTGCGACACTAATAAAGGATAAAACGGAAGATAATGAATGAATGAACGTGGACGTAGTCGATGCGTTGCCCCAGCCCTGCTATTAATTAATAAATTTGAGTGCAACCCGGTACTCCACATACATCGCAGGTTTTACTGACGCAGAACTTCCCGAAAATAAAACCCAAGGTCATTTTTAAACATGGCTCCATGCTGTTTCCTGCCTCACGGCTCTGTGAAGGTTGTACGCTGTTGTTTGTATGTGTATTGTGTTGAAACCGCAAATGTAAACATGTTAAATTTCAGTGTCGCGGTCCGTTCAGTAGTTTACAGTGAGCTAACGTCTCGATCGTGTGTTCTGTTTCCTTAGCTTCCTGTTCTTACTGATCAGCAGAAGAGTAACTGTGAGGTGCGTACATGACTGTCATCATCGCCGCAGTAACACTGACAGAACAGGCACTGTGGAACCACACACAGACCAAAGTCATATTTGTAGAAATGTGTTTTAACTCTAAGTTTATTAAATCTGGATTACAAATCAATATGCAGCCATGTCAGCACAGATAAAGGTGTTCTCTCACCTGTATTCAGTATTCACCTGTATTATTTGTCCTCTCATAGCGCTTATGGGGGGAGTGGGTGGAGCCAATGCCGTGGTCATGTGGCTGGTCCATTGCAGAACAGACGCACGTTTACATGCACATACCCCACGGTTACCTAATCACAAAATTATTGAACTGTGGGAGGAAATACACTATGTGAAAGGAGAACATGCAAACTTTTTGCTTTGATGTGTTATCGAGTTATGATGTGTTGTGTTTTCTTAAACCTGTGAATTTGGCGGCCTCTGCACCTTGATTTCTAAAGGTTTCTCCTCCGCAGGCCATCATGCTGGCACTTATCAAAAAACTGACATACGACGATGAATACAACTTTGAGAATGAGGTCAGTCCCGCGTTTTTGCTCCCGAGCGCCGATGTCCCCATACAGAATACGTGTTGTGAGCTAACGCTGGGTTTCTTAGGGGGAGGATGAGGCCATGTTTGTGGAGTACAGGAAGCAGCTGAAGATGCTGCTGGACCGGCTGGCGCAGGTTTCTCCGGAGCTCTTGCTGGAATCCGTGCACCGGGTCTTCACCGGAACCATGCAGTAAGCAGCAGCTCGGCGCAATCGCTCGCGTGCGTTCCGAGTCGTGTCTGAGTGCGGTGGTTAAACCTGTGCGTTTGTAGGAACTGGCAAACGGCGCAGTTCATGGAGGTGGAGGTGGCGATCCGTCTGTTCTACATGCTGGGGGAGGCTCTGCCCGCATCGCACGGCGCGCACTTCAGCGGCGATCTCACTAAAACCAGCACTCTACAGGACATGATGAGAACCGTAAGAACACACCATTGGTTCTATAGTCCATCCATCCATATCTTCCTCTTTATTCTCTAATAGGGTCGTGGGAGGATTCCCCATGCCCATCCAGGGGAGAACGTTTCGGGCGCTGGCAGATGCATGCAGGACAGGGTGCCAATCTATCGCCGGGCACACACTCACTCACACAGATACACTCTATATGGGGCAATTTGGAGAACTCAATTGACTTGATCCATGTTTTTGGACTGTGGGAGGAAACCGGAGAACCAGGAGGAAACCCACACGGACACGGGGAGAACATGGAAACTCCACCCAGATTGGGATTCGAACCTATTGCTGAGAGGAGAACATGCTAAACCACTGTGCCACCCCTGGTTTTAATATTTATAGTGTGTTTTAAGTGTTGTACAATAAGATGCAGTTTTTGTGTGTATAGAAAATCTTAACTGTGTTAAAGCTTTAGATTTAATTACCCGTCCGTCCGTCTGTAGCTGATCTCCAGCGGCGTGAGCGAGTACCAGCACACCTCTGTGACCCTGGAGTTTTTTGAGACGGTCGTTCGCTACGATAAGTTCTTCATCGTGGAGCCGCAGCACATTCCTAACGTCTTGGTGAGCTTCATCCCTCGCTCTGCACTCACTCCTCATCTTCCTCAAAGCCTGCAATGATCGTCCTCTCGGTTTCAGATGGCGTTTCTGGACCACCGGGGTCTGAGGCACAGCAGTCCAAAAGTGCGCAGCAGGGTCTCTTACCTCTTCTCACGGTTCATCAAAACGTTACAGTAAGTCTGCACACGGGATTTTAGTGTTCACTTTAAAAACGCTGAAAATGCTTTTAATAAACACATTTATGAATTCTTTTTTTTTTTTTTTTATTATTATTGTTTGTTTCTTAAGTGTTTTATAAAAGCAATAAGACACTTGAGGTTGTAGTGAGAACTAATAACAGCTCTTTAAAATGTAATTGATATCAGTGCATTTCTAATGGTGTAATTAGTAATTATTAACTATTTCCCCAAATTAAAAAATTAAATGTAATCCCCTAATTATCAGACGGATGACTGTCTTTTTATTTATGATTTAAACAGCAAACACATGAACGCTTATATTGAGGATGTCCTGAGCCGAATACATGACCTGCTGGCAATAAATCCCCCTGTGAGTAACACACACACACGCACACACTCTTATCCTGTGGCAGGAAGCTCTGTGTGTGGACCTCGTTGGAATAAATTCTATTCTCTTTAATCCCAATCTCTCAGAAAAAGCCCTTTCATCGTTTTTAATTAAATCCTCGATCTCGTGTTTTCAGGAAAACGGTTTTCCGGCCCCGCTGAGCAACGACGATCAGCTGTTCATGTTCGAGACCGCCGGCGTCCTCATCGTGAACGGCGAGAGTCCGGCCGACCGGAAGCAGGCGCTCATGCGCACACTGCTGACGCCCCTCATGGAGGCCTTCCGCCTGCTGCTCGCCAAACTGACGCAGGAGAGCGACGAGGAGAGGCAGACTGCGCTGGCCGACTGCCTCAGTCACACCGTGGGCTTTGCCAGGTAAACGCACACACACCTCAACACACACACACACACACTTCAGCTTCACACCAGGTCACATCTCGCTCTCTCTCGCCGCAGTCGTACCAGCAAGGCCTTCAGCAACAAGCAGACGGTGAAGCTCTGCGGCTGCTCCGAGGTCTACCTGGACTGCCTGCAGACGTTCCTTCCCGCTTTAAGCTGCCCTGTCCAGCGGGGGGCGCTGCGCAGCGCCGTGCGTTCCTTCCTCCACCGCATGATCATCTGCCTAGAGGAAGAGGTGCTGCCCTTCATCCCCAACGCCAGCGAGCACATGCTGAAGGACTGCGAGCCGAAAGACCTTCAGGAGTTCATCCCGCTGATCAGTCAGATCACAGCCAAGTTTAAGGTACGAGTGCGGCCGAACAGCCCCGAACATCGCGCTCGCCTGCGTTACGACGCCGGACATTGACCCCCCCCCCCCGTCTCTGTGTGCAGAACCAGGTGTCTCCGTTCCTGCAGCAGGTCTTCATGCCGTTGGTCCTGGCTATATTCGAGGTCTTATCTCAGCCAGCCGAGGAGAACGACCAGACGGCGGCGCTCGAGAAGCAAATGCTGCGCAGGAGCTACTTCAGCTTCATCCAGACCATAGCCAGCAGCGGCATGAATGAAGTCATGGCTAACCAGGGTCAGTCCCTGAACCCCCCCACCGCCACCACCACCGCCCAAAAACAGTGCCGCTTCAGTGTCGTTAACCAAAATGTAATGTGTGTGTCGTATTCGTTAGGTGCTGAGAATATCGAGCGTGTGCTCTTCACCATCATCCAGGGGGCGGTGGACTTTCCCGACCCCGTGGCCCAGAAGACGTGCTTCATTATACTCTCAAAACTAGTGGAGCTTTGGGGTGAGCACACGTCCGTTTTTCGTTATGAAGCGGCGATTCGTTCTGTGTTATTAAAAAAACGCTCCGACGTTCGATGCTGAATCTGAATCTTTCTAAACGAGTTGGAATCACAATTATGTACGATTCTCTGTAGATCATCCTTGTGTGTGACGTGGTTTTGTTGGTGCTTAACCAAAGTTGCTTTGTCTACTCTGTGTCATGTCCTCATGTAGCCCATCCCACTCACAATGTTCAAGGGGGTGAAACGGTGTGTTCGGTGTATTTTATTGATTTATTTTTCTTTGGCGCAGGCGGTAAAGACGGTCTGGTCGGCTTTCCTGACTTCATCTACAAACACATCGTCCCCGCGTGCTTCCTCGCGCCGCTCAAACCGACCTTCGACCTTTCCGACGCTCAGACGGTCCTGGTATGTGGATTTTTTTAAATGCCCAGAATGCTTTATTCCAAAGCGGCGCCCATTCCTTCATGCCCGTTTCTTGTGTTTCAGACGTTGTCCGAATGCACGCTAACTCTGAAAATGATTCATCTGAAGAGGGTGAGTTCTTCAGCTGAGCACTCCATTAAAGTTCTGTAGCTTTAGGGGAACCGTGAGGGAACCGTGAGGGAACCGTGAGGGAACACGTGAGGCGCGTCGATGTTCATCTGAGTTATGGATTTGGTTCTACTGTCTGCTTTCAGGGGCTGGAGTTCATACAGTTCTTGCAGCAGGAGTACCTGCCCTCGTTGCAGGTCTCACCTGAAATCACACAGGTACCGCAGCTCACCTGCCTCCATGCCTTTACAGCCGCCATGCCGCGGTCGGTTCTTAATAAAACCGGCTTTGAATGTTCGTACGACTCAGATTTTGGTTTGTGTGTTTGTCAGGAGCTCTGCCAAGTTCTGCAGCAGCCCGACACCAAGGTCCTGAAGAACTACATGAAGGTGCCTCATGTTTCATTTACTGTGATGCTGAATTTACAGAATATAAAATATAGAGACAAACATACATATTATACCGTCATGAGCTATAACCTCTATCACACGTGGGGGGAGGGGGTGGTATAGGAGTTGGGAGTGTATCTGAGGGGCTGGAGGTCAGGGTCTTACCCTGTAATCCCATTTAGACCTTGTTTTGTGCACTGGGATTTTGAAAAGTCCTTCCCCAAACTGTTTTCACAAAGTAGGAAGGATCTCATGGTCCAAAATGCCTGATTTGATCGTATGTAGAGATTGAGGTTAATTGGTTTATATCTCTAGTTTCTCATCCATCTCTGTGTTTTTTTTTATTTTTGTTTTTTTTTTTTGTTTTCTTTCCTCAGGCATTTTTTCAACAAGCCAAACTTTAAACCCTGACGAGCTCCACCGACCGTTCACAGTTCACCACCGAGACTGAGCTTAGCGTAGAAGCTGCTTTTTGCACTTAAAGGGAGAAGCTTAACCCACCGCCGCGCCCCGCCATCGAGGGAAACGTGGCGCAGGAATACCCGGACTCTTCAGTCCAGCGGCGACCTTTGACCGATCCGACTGCTGCGCTCTCCATACGGGGAACGGACATCCGCGATTGGCCCACTCCACGAGGCAGAGGGCTTACGGTTCCGCCGGCAGCCGGAGGGGATTCGGAGAAAGATTGGTCCCCTCTGTCCTTATCTCACCCCTCGCTATCTGATCCAGACACAACAGAGTATTTTGTAATTGGGAGAGTGAGTGAGCGAGAGAACGGAGAGAGAGAGAGCTTTTTTTGTGGTTTGACACATCTGTAGGAATTTAAAATTAGAGAATTTAAAGAGGTGCTGATATTTTTTGAGTGATTGATTTGAAAACGAGGTTGATGAATATAGAGAAAGGTGTTTTTTTTTTTTTTTTTTTTTTTTTTTTTAAATATATATATATAAAAAAAAAAGAAGGCGTTCATCATAAGTTCAGTCAGTTTTAGTTTGTACGCCGTTGTGAGGCGGGGGCAAGCGAGGTGGCAACCGTGTGCCGTCGATCGCCTGTGGGCTTTATTTTTTATCTTCAGTTGTGAAATAAATCGTGTTCATGGCCATTCGCTGTGACCGCATCCCTCACCTGCTCGTCTGAACGAGGACACGCCCTGACCCTCGTCTCGTGATCGCCGCGAGCTTTACTCCACCCCCCCCCGCTCTCTTCCATCACTGTGGTCTGTCTGCTCGTTTCAGTATTCCATATCATTCAGACTCCTGAATGCTGGGCTGATGGGGCGTGGCTTTAATCTCGTGTCCTGTACGTTTCACATCACATGATGCAAGAATGCAACCGGTAAACAACCCGCACGTCCCGTAACGCACCCTGTACCCGACTTAACGGCAGTCAACCTGAAAACGGTTAGGTTTGGATGGGTGTTGGAATCACATGCACCTCCCACCCTGTATTTGTTCATTGATTTTTAACTTTCTGCCCTTTTTACCTCCAGAGTTAGCTGGTTGCTGCGTGTGGAGTATTTTTTTAAACAGTAATATGTCTTTGGTTAAAAGCAGCGGCAGGTCGTGATGGGGCATACGGCAATTTATTTTTTTTTTTAACTATTTGCATTATAACTGATATGACTCCAGGTCCATCACATGCAGTCAGTTTTAAAAGCTGCTCATCCTGATTTGGTAGGGGGGAGGGGGCAGGTTGCAGCCTGTCCATGCACTTATTGGGGGAGGGAGGAGGCGAACATCCATGTGTACATCGAACACTTTTTTTTAAAACTTTTGGAGTTGAATGTATGCCAACATTACAACCTTTCTCGTGGATCTGCGACCTGAAGCGCAGGATGATGTTATTGTGGGATGAGGGTTAAAAGCAGTGTGCCATCAACGACACAGATGAGACAAAGATGCTGCGTTAATACTGACTGAGACGAGTTTGTTCACAGGATAGGGCTTTGATGCCATGGGACGTACCCGACTCGAGATAGATATCCAAACGTTATCAGAATTTTTCAGAAGTTAGCAGAACCAGTCCTGAACATTTCTTTTTTCACATTGAGCTATTAAATATAAATTATACTGAAGTCTTAATCCAGGTTTTTAGTTCCAGCCCTTTCCCGTAACGCTGCTCAAACCCCGTTTGTTTACCTGATGAGTCGTTTGCGTATTGTGACATCATAACTGCATCACAGAACATATGACGTAGGTCGTGCGGGTAGTACAGGTGAGGTAATGCATCTTAAAGCTCGTTTGCTTTAATAAAAGCACTTGTACTCAGAGGTGTTTCAGTTCTTCGCTGGTTTTGAAACCCAGAGTCAACTTGTTACGCCATGATTCTGCAGTCTTTAAAACGTCAGAACTTCAGTGATGCTGCGCTCGAGTAGCAGCCGCGTCTGGAGAAACTGTTGCCTTGTGTACAACAGTGCCCTCTGGTGGAGGATTAGAGTGATGCATCAAGTGTAGTTTAAAAACTAACTGCAGTAAATTACAAAACTAATAATACAGAACTGACACTGATGCTTTAATAACTACACATGTAACACACTAAGAACAAAAGTATTAGAACACCAGCTTATATGATATCACATTGTTTACCAAATTTAGGAGTCTCAGTGAGATGGTGGAGTGTGAAGGGGACTTTGCCCAGACATCCAGAAGAACAGGAGTGAAGTCCAACCCTGATGTTAAATCACAATCTCTGCATGGAGTTGAGATGATAGAAGGGTCTTCCCCAAACTGTTCCCACCCCATAGATAGAATTCCTGAGCAGGTGTTTGATTTTCTTTCTCTTCTAATAGACTAAAAAAAATCTCCTGAAGTCACAAGAGACATGTCCCTTGTTGTCCCTATACTTTTGTCCATGTGGCATATGTTTGTTAAAATAAGAACCCCAGCTGACATTTAAACCCTTATGGATATGAGAACACCCATGTTGGTCTCGGGTTCCACACATCACCCTGTTCCTGAAATGCAGGTCTGATGGCTGCAGGGTTCATTTCTGCTTATTGTTATAGCACAGATGTGGGAGGCTGTGAATCAGGTGGTGGATCTGTATCTGATAATCACCCTAATATTAAGCAAATCCAATCAACAGGAGTTATAGCGGAACATGACGTTTTATAATATTTATTATTTAAAGTTCTTTTCATTAAGTGGGAAATGAATGTAATATAAAGGCTGATGTTCAAATGGGATGCAGAAATAAAGGACGTTTTTAAATTCTGTGTTGAATTCAGTTTATTGCTTCTCTTGACTGAGGCTCGCGTGGAGTAACCGAGTGAAGTGCGCGTGCGCAATCCTTGCACACCACGGGGCCTTCATAATGAGTTGCTCTGATGAGCCTTAATTGTTCAGCCAATCAGCTTCGAGAGGACTGGACGTTCACACGTGGCTCTTCTACAAACGTTCCAAAAACCAAAGTCGGAACCAAAACAGAAAGAAGAACCAAGAGCAGCTGACGGAGGAGCGACGCTTTATGACGTCTTCACCATGACGACGTGTTTACGAGGCAGACCTGCAGGTGAATCTGATTACAACATGTTACTGATGACATCACATTATTTTTTACGTCACTGTATTGATTACAATACGTATTACATCACAGTGGGGATTGCATTATTGATGACATCACGTTATTTATTTCATTTTATTATTATTGTGACTTACCTGCATCAGGTGAGCGGGTCCGGTGATGAGGTTTTTCTGTCGGATGGTGGGTTCGATCCTCTGCTCCGCTGATCTGGAACCTGGAACACTTACCTGTACTTACCTGCAGCACCACGCGCCTGTCCGCGTGCTCTCTTCAGACCGAGCTGTGGAGGCGCTTCTTCAGGTCAGTGTGCTTCAGCGGGGTCTGTGGGTCTCTGTGGTCCTCTGTGGATGTAGATCACTGTGCTGATGAAGCCCTGTCTTTGTGCTCCTCCGTAGCTCGGGCGGTTGAAGGTGGAGCAGTCGTCTGCGTGAGGTCTCGGGTTCGAGGCTGCAGTTGGATGATTTCTTTTCTCCTCCATCATCTCTGTTAGTTTTTCAGCCCCCCAAAAAAGCCTGAGAGTCAGAAAATCGCAAAGTCGCAAAGAAAATTTATAATAAGTTATTCTATAATAAGTTTATATATATATATATATATATATATATATATATATATATATATATATATATATATATATATATATATATATATATATATATGTGTGTGTGTGTGTGTGTGTGTGTGTGTTATTTTATAATGTTATTTTATAATAAGTTTTGTATATTAATATAAGTTATTTTATAATAAGTTATTCTATAATAAGTTTTATATATAGAAGTTATTTTATAATGAGTTATTCTATTTATAAGTTTTATATATTTTTTATTTTATTATAAGTTATTCTATAATAAGTTTTGTATATAGAAGTTATTTTATAATAAGTTATTCTATAATAAGTTTTATATAAGTTATAATGCGGCTGAATAAGTGAAGTTATTTTTATAAAGTGGATGAATGTAATATAATGTTGAATAAATGTTATTTTGAACCCTTTCTGCTGCAGGTTTGATGAGACTGAGGAGGTCGAGTCCAGAACAATTAACACCGCCCGCACGCGCACTACAGAGGCTTCATAATGAGTTGCTCTGATGAGCCTTAATTGTTCAGCCAATCAGATCGCGGGGATTTTAATGGCTCGCTCGCTTTCAGCTGCGCACTGAACGTTCACACGCGACTCTTCTACAAACGTTACAAAAACCAAACAGAAAGAAGAACCAGAGTCTGCAGCAGCTGACGCAGGAGCGACGCTTTATGACGTCTTCACCATGACATCACATTATTTATTTTATTATTGTGACTTACCTGTATCAGATGAGCGGGTCCGGTGATGAGGTTCTATTGTCGGATGGTGGGTTCGATCCTCTGCTCCGCTGATCTGGAACCTGGAACACTTACCTGTACTTACCTGCAGCACCACGCGCCTGTCCGCGTGCTCTCTTCAGACCGAGCTGTGGAGGCGCTTCTTCAGGTCAGTGTGCTTCAGCGGGGTCTGTGGTTCTCTGTGGTCCTCTGTGGATGTAGATCACTGTGCTGATGAAGCCCTGTCTCTGTGCTCCTCCGTAGCTCGGGCGGTTGAAGGTGGAGGAGTCGTCTGCGTGAGGTCTCGGGTTCGAGGCTGCAGTTGGATGGTTTCTTTTCTCCTCCTCCATCATCTCTGTTAGTTTTTCAGCAGCTGGATTTAATATAAACCCCCCAAAAAAAGGCTAAGAGTCAGAAAGCACCGTAGCTCAACGGTCTAGTCGTGACGGTCTAGTTGATCTAGCCGTGGTCGATCATACGGGTTCGAGTCCCGTACTAGCCGCGTGAAAGTGCTGGAACCCCGAGTGGACCAGGCAGTGAGGCGAGTGAGAGAGAGAGAAGCCGATCTGTCCCCACCGGGGGCTTTCTGAAGAGCTGCTGCAGGGGTTATGAGGAACAGCGCCCCCAGCGGCTGAAATTTTACTGCAACTTCGTAATAATTTCAAATAATATATTTACACAATACTAATTTTATTATTTATATTACTTTAATCATATTTTACTATTATATATTTACATATTATATAACAACTTCAATTTCATTTTACTATATTACATTACTATATTTACTACATTATATTACTTGCTATATTTCCTTCACTTCACTATATTACCTTTTCGCTACATCTTCAACTTCGCTACATTACATACATACCTCATATATATCACATACATTTTCGTTCCACATACTACTTTTTCGCTTCTTTCACCAACAAATTTCATCCTACTATATTTGCGTCTTCCCGTTATATTCTACTCATCTCATACTACATTGTACAAGGTTTATCACACTAAACCTGACAACTATCACTGTACTCTTATCATTCTTCAACTTCATGTTCTTATATTGTTCATGTTTTTTTTTTATTATTTACTAATTAATAATAATAATATTATTATTATTATTATTATTATTATTATTATTATTATTATTATTATTATTATTTCTATCAATATCATTTAAAATATAGTTTTTCATCTGTTTTTTGTACAAATGAGAAGCTCCCCTGCTACTGAACCCCTAAAATTTGACCCTTTTACTAATAGATGGTGACATTTACGCAGCGCATTGTGGGTAACCACGCCCCAGGAACACATGACCACACCCTTTAATGTGTTTATTAGTTAGTGTCATTTTATTACATTCACACAACACTGCAGCTCTGAAGACTGAGATTCACCCTGAGGATAAGAGCTCATATGTTCTGTGTAATTAAAGTTAACATTAACCTGCATTAACCCTCAAATAAAACACAAAACTAATTATAATCTAGCTTTATTATTTTATTTACTCATTTATTACTTACACTATTTGCGTTGACGTTCTCCACTGGGATCCCATCAAGTCCACCTCATTACTAACTGATGGTGACACTAAGGTGCAGTGCATTATGGGTAACCACGCCCCAGGAACACATGACCACACCCTTTAATGTGTTTATTAGTTAGTGTCATTTTATTACATTCACACAACACTGCAGCGCTGTACACTGAGATTCACCCTGAGGATAAAAGCTCATACGATCTGTGTAATTAAAGTTAACATTAACCCTCATATAAAAAAACAAAATTAATTATCATCTAGCTTTATTTATATATATATATGTTAACGTTCCGAGAAACTCCACTGGGATCCCATCAAGTCCACCTCATCACTAACTGATGGTGACACTAAGGTGCAGTGCATTATGGGTAAGCCATACCCCAAAATCACAAGACCACGCCCAGCTAACAAAACTCTTTACTACATGCACACAACACATCTGAGCTGCAGCCTGTGCTTCATCAGGAGGATCATTATTTCTCATGTTTCTCATTAGAGATCGTGTGCAGAATATGAGCACGAACCTGCAGATTTAGATTCCCTTTAATCTTCTTTTTTTTACTTTATTCATACAACACAGCAGAGTTGAACAAAGTTCAAGGAACATTATCAATTCCTGCCGTATATGTTTAATTGATTCTTAATTAAATCAAACACACAGTTGCTTAATTAGTCTTAAATATGTCTTAATTAGTGTAATTAGCTGCAGGTGTTAGGGCTCACGTGCACAAACCCCTCCCCACACACCTATTGTGTGTGTAAGAACATTGTCTGGAGCCTGAAATGATCAAAACTTGTAAAACGAGTCGGATCTGAGACATCCTTATAAAACTGTTACTGTAACCCTCACCATTAACACGCCTAACTGTGCATTTATAGGTTTTACCACATGATGGCGACATTTTTCCTAAAAATAATTAGGACACCTACACATTACCCAAACGGGATTTAATTCCATCCTTATGTGACGTCAGCAAGATTGTCTGGCCCACCCCACCCCCATGAAGGTGTTTAGGAATCACCCCCCCCCCCCAACGTTATAAATGTTGGCATGACAAACATTATACGTCAAATAAATATGGAATCATATTCTTTATGATTCATTCAACTGAAAATTCGAAAATTTGATTTCTATCGTGTATATATAGATTTCTAATTCTATTTAAAATTTTTCTTTTTTTTTTTTTGTTTAAATCTCTTAAATCACCCTTCTTCTGTATCTGCTGCTGAGAATGTGAATTTNCCCCCCCCCCCAACGTTATAAATGTTGGCATGACAAACATTATACGTCAAATAAATATGGAATCATATTCTTTATGATTCATTCAACTGAAAATTCGAAAATTTGATTTCTATCGTGTATATATAGATTTCTAATTCTATTTAAAATTTTTCTTTTTTTTTTTTTGTTTAAATCTCTTAAATCACCCTTCTTCTGTATCTGCTGCTGAGAATGTGAATTTCCCCATAGTGGGACAAATAAAGGTTTATCTTATCTTATCATTGCAGATTCTTATTGTTCATAGTCCTCTTTCTCTTGTTCTTAATAATAAAGTGAATGTATTAGAACCTGCCATTCCGACTCATTTTTTCCAACATCAGTGAAAGAAGTACTCATTGTTCTGCGTGTCATTTTTTTAATTTTAACTTAGATTTCATCAAACTCATTCGTAGCTGAACAGTGATAGTGTTACAGAGAAAATAAATCTTTTTTTATTGGTGGTTAGTGCTCCTTCATCACACAGTGATGATGGAAGGATGGTGTGGTCTTTCAGTCAGTGTGTCAGCGCTCCAGCCTCCGCTCTGCCCTCTGTCGCTCCTCTGGCCGGCTGCTCTCATCGCAAACTCATCAAACCCTGAACCGGAACGGAACGCAGCCGCTGTTTAACCCTTAATCACAGCGATGGGCCTCAGCTTGATGGCTTTCTTGCTGATGCCGGCATCATGGCACGTGTTCACGACGTCCGTCACGTTTTTGTAGGATTCCGGAGCCTGAAATGATCAAAGCGTGTAAAACGAGTCGGATCTGAGACATCCTCATAAAACTGTAACCCTCTCCATTAACACGCCTAACTGTGCATTTACAGGTTTTACCACATGGTGGCGACATTTTTCCTAAAAATAATTAGGACACCTACATATTACACAAACGGGATTTCATTCCATCCTTACGTGACGTCAGCAAGATTTTAGATATCTGACAATTAATTTAGAATAATTAAAGAAGATTACAATCTCCTAAAAAGATAATGATTGGATGGATATCTCATTGATTTCCAAAAATATTACATCTACTTTACTTTGTACAATAGATGGGCGGGGAAAAGGTGGGTGGGGGGGGTTCCAAACTTTTAGGTAACCAGGAAGATGGCGCCATGCTCACCTCCTCCATGACCAGTTTGGGTGATGCCACTCTGATGGCGATGCCCATGTCTGCCAGTTTGTCCAAAACGTCCTGGAAGTCCAGGTTTCTACGGGATTTGGCTCTGGACAGCGCTCGACCCTGCAGCATGACATCATAGGAAGGTCACACACACACATATATACACACACACACACACACACACACACGACCTGGATCTACTAAATCTTACAGCTCCGTGACAGGTGGTGCCGAACGTCTCCGTCATGCCCTGTTCGGTGCCGGTCAGCACATAGCTGCAGGTGCCCATCGTCCCGCCGATGAGAACGGGCTGCCCCGTGAGCTGGACGAAAAACACTGAGGTCACTTCACGTTTCACTCAAAAATAAATATATGATTTTAAGTGGACTCACTCACACACACACACACACACACACACACACACACGTCAGTGAGTACCTGGTAGTCGACGGCGATGAGGGGGTGATGAGGCGGAAACGCGCGCGTCGATCCCTTGCGATGCACCAGCAGTGTCCTCTGCTTCCCGTCCACCATGTGCTCCTCCACTTTGGCGATGTTGTGAGACACGTCGTAGATGACGTGCATGTCCAGGTCGTCCGGCGTGGTGTTAAAGACTTTAGAGAAGGCCTGGTGACGGGACAGTCCTCCTGTATTAAGTCTTTAATCGTAAAGAGGGACGATGATGTTGTGCAGTCACTCACCTGGCGCGTGAGGAAGGTCATGGAGGAGCGGTTGACCCAGGCGTAGTTGCCGGCCGCCGCCATGCCCTTCAGGTAATCCTGCCCTTCGGGTGAACTGATGCGCGCGCAGGCCAGCTGCCGGTCGTTTACGATGATGCTGTCGCGCTTCATGGCCTTCTCCATCGCCACCAAGGCGTCTGCACAACCACCCAGACGTGAGATTACTGATTACAGATTCATTTTAATTTCAATTAAGTCTTGCTTTTTTTTTTTTTTTTAGATCAGCTCCACTGCTGCCCCGCCCTCTGGTGTTCACGCAGTGGAACTGCAGCAGCAGCATGCTCCGAACGAACGCTCACCTGTGGCCACCTGATGTCCGAGTCCACGGCTCCCGCTGTGGATCATCACGCACACCTGACCTTTGTGATCGATGCCCATCTTTTTGGCGGCGTAGTCGTTGTAGATCTCGTCCACCACCTGGATCTCAGCGTAGTGATTCCCTGCGCCGAGGGTCCCGAGCTGCGCAGCGGCGCCACCACACAAACACGATTAACCAAACCTGAGCCCGTCGCTGATCCTGAAGTGCACCGTGGGTAACGGTGACCTACCTGGGGCAGTCCTCTCTTTTTGGCTTTGGACGACACCTTGTTTGGATCGGCTTGAAGCATCCGGCCGTACTCCTCGCAGTGCTCCTTATCTTCGGCCCAGGCGTAGCCCTCCCGCAGAGACCAGTCCACGCCCATCTCCAGAGCCTCCTCCAGGTCCCTGAGGGCCAGAGAGCAGGGTTAAGCGCGGCACCATCAGACTAACACGAGACAGAAAGTTTAAACCGTTAGTATTCACTTGGCATTCATGGGAATGACCCCTTTGGACCCCACGCCCACGGGGATGTGGTCGAACAGCGCCTGAGCCAGCTGCTCCTTCACCGGCTGCACGTCCCCCTCGTCCAGGTTCGTCCTCAGCAGGCGCACGCCGCAGTTGATGTCGAATCCCACGCCCCCTGCAAGCATCATCCATATCATCCATCATCACTACAGGATTCAAAACTCACTGATCCTGAAAGATCCAGTGAAACTAGAACCCTCGAACCCTGAACTCACTGTACCTCACCTGGAGAGACGACTGCGGTGGGATCACTCATGTCAAAAGCAGCCATGTTTCCAATCGCAAAGCCATAACCAGAGTGAACATCAGGGAGGCCAATGGATTTCTGTAACAGAGCAGATCACAGTTACCACCTCCCAGCTGCGGTGGATGATCCTCAGTACTGTAGAGACACGGACATTGTGGTGGTGTGTTGTGCTGGTATCGGTGGATCGGACTCAGACGTGCTGCTGGGCGATTAGTGAAGGATTAAAGGACGACCTACTGATTCTGATTCTACATCCAGAAGATGGAGCAGTAAGATGGAGCTGTGTGACAGTGAGTGAATTCAGCAGCACAACATACACTAACACACCTGCACCACCATGTTAGTGTCACCGCAGTACTGAGAATCATCCACCACCCTAATAACACCAGCTCTGTGGCTGTCCTGATCAGCTAAAGGGGACTTAAAGAGAACCAGATGGACTACAGAATGGAACTGCAGAACTACAAACTCCATCTGCAGAACTGTCCTCCAAACCGACCGACCACAAACCCGTCTAACGTCACGTGGCGTCTCTTACATGGACGATTCCCGGCAGAGCCGCCACGTTTCCGATCTGCTTCATCGCCGGCAGAAATCCACCGATGCCTGTGGAACAAACAAACGGGGGGGGGGGGTCATGACAAGGTGCAGTGGTTCCCACCGGTGAACACTACAGGAACCTGAGGTACCTCCACCACGACATGCGTTTCTCAGCTCCTCAAACATCAGCTTCTCCAGAGATTCGTTCACGTAGAAGACGCCCTCCACCTACGGACGAGAGCCGGCGGGTTATACTACAGAACCTGGAGAGAAGCATCAGAACTCCGACTCCGGCATCACATCAGAGGTCTCATTCATACAGAGGAACAGGAACACTGATATCACATCAGATTCTAAATCAACTCCCCCCCCGAGCTTCCACCCCCCCTCTCAGAGGCGTTCCATAAACATTTGGAGAAGAAATGTTTCTGAAAAAATCTTTATGCTTATTGATGCAGAGGAACGTGTGTGACGTCACTGATGTGCGAGAGAACCTGACACATGGTCTACAAGTGAACACGTCATTTAAAGTACAGTACTTCACGAAGCCCTACAGTAAAGTAAGGTGGGGGGAGGTTAAAATCTGAGATTATTTTTATTATGATGAAACTTATTGAAATGATTCACCTGCATGTTTGGAACGAAGCCCTTCTTTATCCTCCAGCAGGTTTTATCGATCTTATCCAGAAACTGTAACTCATCGTTATAAGATCGACTCATCGTTTAAACCGCGATTTCAACAAAATGATCAGAAAATCGATCCGGATCCGTCACAAGCGCCGCTGCTTCTCTTCCTGCTTTAAAGCCGTGTGGTCAGCGTACCGCTGGCTCTCTGTCGCCGCACCGTGGTACAGGCAGCGAACTACAGCAACGAACTGCAGCAACGGAGAAGAAAATAATCGATCAATAAAAATAATTTATCATAGAGTTTAAGAAAGTGTGTGTGTGTGTGTGTGTGTGTGTGTGTGTGTGTGTGTGAGAGAGAGAGAGAGAGAGATTACTTTATTAATCACAGAGGGAAATGTGTGAACCTGGCTCACAATCGCTGTTCTAATTCAACCCAAAGATGCTGACTGGGTTGAGGTCAACTTTCTCTGTACCCTAGGTGTCACTGCCTACTTGAGCAGTTTATATTTTAATTGTTTTATATTTATTTGGTTTCTGTTAGTATACCAATTATGTTTATGTAAAGTTTAAGGTGAATTGATATGTAATTACGGTTCTAAATCAAGATGTAAATTCGTGTGAAACCAACAAAGGATCATTCTTAAAATTATTAGTATACAATGTGGAAATTGCTCATTGTATATTTGTTGATGTGATTTATGGTACAGTTCTTATGGTGGGGTGTAAAGTTATGTACAAGGTTAAGGTGCAAACTCAAGAATAAACCTAATCAGTATTGGCAAGAATATTTGTGCTGTCGACTTTAAATCTGAGGGAGCTACACTAGGTCACAGTCATGTTAGAAGAAAGGCCTTCCCTAAACTGTCCCCACATCATTTAAAGTGTTTAACTATCCAAAATGCACTAAACACGCTAATTTAACGATTCAGACGGTTGCCCCCATACAGTGTACAACAAAAAGCTTTTAAAGGCGTTAAAATGTGGCTGAGCTTGTTGTCATGTCGTTTAAACTTTATATTTCATTTGTGTTTCGTTTTGTAATAACGCAGGCACATTATCAGTCTAAACAGGTGTTTTAGGTCATTATAGAAATGTTCAGTCTGTTTTACAAATTTTTTTTTGGATATTATTATTGGATTATTGGATTCTTGTCGGCGGCACAGTGGCTTAGTGGTTTAGCATGTTCTCCTCTCAGCACTAGGGATTCCCGGTTCGAATCCCTATCTGGGTGGAGTTTCCATGTTCTCCCCGTGTCTGCGTGGGTTTCCTCCGGGTTCTCCGGTTTCCTCCCACAGTCCAAAAACATGGATCAAGTTAATTCAATTCTCAAAAAAAAAAATTGCCCCCTATAGAGTGTGTCTGTGTGAGTGAGTGTGTGCCCAGCGATGGATTGGCGCCCTGTCCTGGGTCTATCTGCCCAGCGCCCGCGACGTTCTCCCCTGGATGGGCATGGGGAACCCCACCGCGACCCTAATAGAGGATAAGCGGGAGATAATGAATGAATGAATGGGTTTTTGTCGAAGTACACGATTCCGAATTGTGACGTGTGCGTTGTTGTTTAAATTTCATTGGTGCGAGGCTGGACTTTTATTTTGAAAGCGTTCGAACCTGTCAGAGGAACGTTTCTACCTTCACGGAACACAACGTTCTGAACGTCAACAAACCGAAGGTACAGCAGTGTTTCTGCACTAACTTCCATTTCATTTACTTTATTATAGAAATAAAACATCTACATTCAGCAGAGTAAGTTCAGATTCACGCGTTTTAAGCGACAGTCGTGTAAATAAGAAGGTTTTTTTTAGTTTAATTGCAGTATAAATGTTACACATTCGGTGAAAATGCCGATTCTAAACTATAATTTAGAAATCAGAATATAAATTAGGGGTGGCTTAGTAGTTTAGCATGTTCTCCTCTCAGCACTAGGGAATTACCGGTTCGAATCCCCATCTGGGTGGAGTTTCCATGTTCTCCCCGTGTCCGCGTGGGTTTCCTCCGGGTTCCTCCCACAGTCCAAAAATCATGGATCAAGTCGATTGAGTTCTCCAAATTGCCCCATATAGTGTATGTGTGTGTGTGAGTGAGTGTGTGCCCAGCGATAGATTCCCCCCCTGTCCCTGGGTCTATCTGCCCAGCGCCCAAAATGTTCTCCCCTGGATGGGCATGGGGAACACCCCCCCCCCCCCGCAACCCTAATGTAGTATATTCATTCATTCATTCATTCATTCATTCATTCTCTCCCGCTTATCGTCTATTAGGGTCGCGGTGGGGTTCTCCATGCCCATCCAGGGGAGAACGTCTCGGGCGCTGGGCAGATAGACTCAGGACAGGGCGCCAATCCATCGCTGGACACACACTCACTCACACAGACACACACTATATGGGGCAATTTTTGAGAATTCAATTGACTTGATCCATGTTTTTGGACTGTGGGAGGAAACCGGAGAACCCGGAGGAAACCCACGCGGACACGGGGAGAACATGGAAACTCCACCCAGATGGGGATTCGAACTGGGAATCCCTAGCGCTGAGAGGAGAACATGCTAAAGCACTAAGCCACCGTGCCGCCTAATGTAGTATAATTAGTATAATTATAATTTAGCCTGTAAGTGTTTTTATTCTTAAGTTTGGGTTCTGCTCCAATAAGCTAAAGTAGCCAATCAGATCACGTGATCAAGCCATGTTGCTATAATTAATGTGTGCAGCAGACGGGTGTGGAGGCGTCGGGGATCTCAGATCTGGAATGAAGCTGCGGGTTCGAGTGAATAAGCAGACCCGGCGGGTGGAGCTGGAGGGGCCGCAGCCCACGCTGACCCAGCTGTGCGCCCGGGTGAGGGAGGACGTGCTCCCGTCGGCTGGCCTCAGGTTGCTGCCCTCCTCACTCAGAGCCTGGCTCTCTCTCACTCTCACTCTCTCACTTTGTATGTGTGTGTGTGTGTGTGTGTGTGTGTGTGTGAAACGAAAACGAAGCGCTCTCTGTTTGAAGCGTGGTCTGTGCTGCGGGTTCGAGTTTCTCTCTCTTTCTCTTTTCGCAGCAGCGACGCAGAGTTCAGTCTGTCTCTGAACGAGAGCGAGCCGCTGCTGGACACGGGGCAGACGCTGACGGCCTGCGGCGTGGTGTCCGGGGACCTGATCAGGGTGATTCTGCCTCGCTCCTCTTCCTCATCCTCCTCCTCCTCCTCCGCGCAGAATCCTGAGGCTGCAGACGAACCGAGCAGAGAGGCGGCAGTCGATGTTCAGAGAGACGCAAATTTAGTAAGAGACGACATCACAGGTCACTTATTAACCAAAGTGAGGGGGCTGGATATTCCATGCCTTAATGATGATGAGGATGATGAAGATGTAATGTTTAGTTTGTTTATTCTTCGATGCACCCTCACCTCATCTGTGCGTCTTCACCGAACGGGTCGGTTCTGGTTCTCATTCTCCTTCATGTTTAGGGTGGACCCCCCACCAGCAGCAGCGACCCTGCAGAACCTCCTGATATGGAGGAGATGATGCCGACGGGTGAGGAGGAGGAGGAGAAAGCCATGGGAGTCTTCATCCCCGAGCCCATGCTGTGCTGCGAGGCGGAGGACGGGACGATTCCTCACTCTCTGGAGACGCTGTATCAGAACTCTGGGTGTCAGAGTAAGGACGACTGTGCGGTCCTGGCGGCCCACGTGCTGATGCTGGAGACCGGGTTTCAGCCGCAGGTCTGTCGGCGTTCGGGGTCCGGACTCTGAGACGCCCGTGGACGCAAATGTGGACACGTGTTCTCTGTTCTGTGATGTGCGCAGGGTTCCGATGGCAGGAGCGCACACATGCCCACCGGGTGGCGTCCCGCCAAGGGACTGTACAGGCTGCAGTATACACACCCGTTCTGCGAAGACATTCCTGCACACGTGGTCCTGGTGAAGATGAAGGACCTGCTCGTGGTTCACGGTACGAAGCGTCACGCCGCAGATCGTAACTGTCCTCTCCGTCTCTCGTCTCACTGAGTTCCGTTTTGAATCTGAAATCGCAGGAGCCTTAAAGACGAGCGGAACGCCCGAGAGCACCATCAAAGTGGACCTGAGGACCGACGCCTACGTGATGGACGAGTGGTCAGGTAAACAGACACGCCCTCCTCGAAACACTCACTGCTTGTCCAAGCTTATTATGTCATAAAAGCTCCCAGAGGTGATACGGAGCTCTATTTCGTGGCGATGATGGTGAACGGAATAAAATCATTCATTCATTATCTTCCGCTTTTATTAGGGTCGCGGGGGGGGGGTTTCCATGCCCATCCAGGGGAGAATGTTTTGGGCGCTGGGCGGATAGACCCAGGACAGGGCACCAATCCATCACTGGGCACACACTCACTCACACAGACACACTCTATAGGGGGCAATTTGGAGATCTCAATTGACTTGATCCATGTTTTTGGACTGTGGGAGGAAACCGGAAAACCAGGAGGAGACCCACGCGGACACGGGGAGAACATGGAAACTCCACCCAGATGGGGATTCGAACCGGGAATCCCTAGTGCTGAGAGGCGAACCGGAATAAAATCATTAAGGCTTTTAATGTCTTTAAGCAGCTTTGAAAAGACGTGATGGGTTCGAATAAGCATCCGATTCTTTGTCACAGTAAAGTAATATCTTGTAAATTAGTAGGTTCTCCATGTCGTAACTGTTTAGCGCTCCTGTGTTTAGGTGGGAACCCCGGTGAGATGTACAGAGACCTGCAGAAACTCTCTCGGCTCTTTAAGGACCAGCTGGCCTACCCGCTGATCGCCGCGGCTCGAGAATGTACGATCTCACATCACAAAGACGCACAGCGCCCTCTTATGACCTGCTGACGTGTGTACCTCTGTGTGTGTGTGTGTGTGTGTGTAGTACTGGGGCTCCCCGCTCTCTTCGGTCTGGCCACTCTGCCTCCGGAGTTGCTGCTCAGGATCCTGCGTCTGTTGGACGTCCACGCGGTCCTCAGTCTGTCTGCCGTGTGCAGGTATCTGTACAGCGTTGCCCAGGACTCGTCGCTATGGAAACACCTCCTGCAGCGAGACTTCAGAGGTACAGACACGCCCCACATCACCAGGGCTCAGAAGGTTCTTGTATGTCCTCCCCGTGTCTGTGAGGGTTTTCTCTCTGGGATAGGCTCCAGCAGCAGCTTTGACCTTAAATCAGGTGACCGATCCTGAAACAGTAGTGTTTACAGTCATTAATAATGATTTTTGTGTTCCAGCTGACACCACCAACCACAGAGGCTCCACCTGGAGAGAGGTAAGTAAAGAACAAAGCCACGCCCACTTTTAAGCGTTCGGTGATTCAGATTCACTTCTGTTTTTTTTAGTTGTACAAACAGAGATATCAGGGCAGGAGGATGTTGTGCCGACCACGCATGAGGCCTTATCCCAGGCATCCCATCATTCCATTGCCCATGCCCCTGTATCCACGCCCCTTCTTCCCGCCGGGCTTCATCGATGAAAACGATGATGAGAGAACAGGCATCTTCCCTCGGCCACGCTACCTCCCCATCAGCCCGTTGGAAGGTCCAGAACCAGACAGGGTGTTCCCTCACGCGCGGCGGTCATTGAGGTCCGAGATCCGAGGGGCGAACGTCCGAAAAGGCTTCATCTGAAAACGACGGACTCACAAAATCTCACGACACAAATCACCCGAAACCGCAGTCAGGGTTCTGATTCGTCGCATTACGAGTCGTTTCTCTGAAATTAGAACCTTTTAAATAGTAATTACATTAAATAACTCGTTTGTTGGGGTGACTTCTTTAACCCACTGCTTCAGCTCTAAAGCTGCTGTTGTAAAAAAAATAATGAATAAAATAAGAAGAAAATGGCACTATATTTAATTAAGTTTGTGGTTACTGCTTTTTATGCTTATTAAAGTCTTAAATCTGGTCAGAGGTCTAACTAAAGGGGCGCCTTAATGTGTCCTATGCATTTAAATAATCAAGCAAAGCTGTCAAGAGTTTCGTTTTTCATTATAAACCACATTTCAAGCAAAATGTATTTGTAGTTACGGTCGTTCGCCACCGGAGGGCAGCATTGGTATTGCAAATAAAGAAAAAGTCAAGTCAAGTCTGTTCTGTTGTTTTTACGTTTTAAAGATGATAAATTCTTCGGATGAACTTCATGTGTCAAGGTCTCCGAGGGCGGAGCATCATATGGACGGGGACACACCTCCATCACTTCAGGTGCTTCACCCCGTCGCACCACCACAGGGTTCGGAGATCAAAGGCGTGGTGTTCAGTCGTGGGCTTTCTGTGCAGAGTTGGTCCACACCGGCCTGCGCTTCTCTAAAAAAGCCTTAATTCCCTCCTGACCGTCGTGCAACGCCAGGTTGTCCACCATGACCGCGCCGGCGGTGGCATACGCCGCGTCCCGGCCCTGCGCCATCTGCTTCTGGAAAGCCGCCTTCCCCAACGCCACCACGGGACGACTGGACTCACAGATCCGGCGCGCGATATTCAGAGTCTCCTCCTCTAGCTGCTCCTCACTGACCACCTTACTCACCAGGCCGTGTAGCAGAGCCTCCTGAGCTGTAATTGGCCGGCCTGTAAATAACATCTCCATGGCGACCTGGAGGAGAATCGGAGGGGGGGGGGTTAGAAGATGATCAAGACCACCGTCACATGTCAGTGCCTCCACACCTTTCGGGGTACGGCTCGTCCGATGGCCACGCCCGGAGTGGAGCAAAACAGGCCGATGTTCACGCCGGGGGTGGCGAAGGTCGACTTGTCGGTCGCCACGGCGATATCGCAACTGGCGACCAGCTGGCATCCCGCTGCTGTGGCGATGCCGCTCACCATGGCGATGACAGGAACCGGGATGTCCTGGATCAGACTCATCACCTGCGATGACATCATCAGCATCATCATCATCATCATCATCACGTCCTATCAACACAAAGCGAAGCGGTTCCTGACCTCGGAGCACGTTCTGAACACCTCCGCGTGATGACTTCTGCCCTGTGCTGAGGTCAGCTCCTTGAGGTCGTGACCCGAGGAGAACACCGGCCCGGCCGCTGCAGGACAGTTTCATAACAAAGGCACTGAGCACAGAATCTCAGAGATGGGACGGAACCCTCCACCCTCCACCCGCCACGCCCCCCTGGACATGCCTGAGATCACGATGACCCTCAGGTCGCGGTCCTCGAGGTCCGTCAGCAGGTCGTCCCGCAGGGACGTCAACATGGCCAGAGACAGAGCGTTCCGCTTCCTGGGGTTGTTTAAAATAATTCTCCTGAAAATCGAACAGAAATTCAATTTACACTCAATAAACTGAAACTGCGGTTTATTTATTACCGTGGCTTAGTGCTTTAGCATGTTCTCCTCTCAGCGCTAGGGATTCCCAGTTCAAATCCCCATCTGGGTGGAGTTTCCATGTTCTCCCCGTGTCCGCGTGGGTTTCCTCCGGGGTTTCCGGTTTCCTCCCACAGTCCAAAAACATGGATCAAGGTCAATTGAGTTCTCCAAATTGCCCCATATAGAGTGTGTCTGTGTGAGTGAGTGTGTGTCCAGCGATGGATTGGTGTCCTGTCCTGGGTCTATCTGCCCAGCGCCCGAAACGTTCTCCCCTGGATGGGCATGAGGAACCCCACCGCGACCCTGATAGAGGATAAAGCGGGAGATAATGAATGAATGAACTGAAATTACGGGCGGCGGCTTAGTGGTTTAGCATGTTCTCCTCTCAGCACTAGGGATTCCCGGTTCGAATTCCCATCTGGGTGGAGTTTCCATGTTCTCCCCGTGTCTGCGTGGGTTTCCTCCGGGTTCTCCGGTTTCCTCCCACAGTCCAAAAACATGGAACAAGTCGATTAAATTCTCCAAATTGCCCCATATAGAGTGTGTGTGTGTGAGTGAGTGTGTGCCCAGCGATGGATTGGCGTCCCGTTCTGGGTGTCTCTGCCCAGCGTCCGAGACGTTCTCCCCTGGATGTTTTTTGGACTGTGGGAGGAACCCGGAGGGAACCCACGCGGACACGGAAAGAACATGCAAACTCCACCCAGATGGGGATTCGAACCGGGAATCCCCAGCGCTGAGAGGAGAACATGCTAAAGCACTAAGCCACAGCGCCAAATTAACATTTTATTACAAATTATTCATTATTCGTTAACAGACGCGCGCGTTGCAGAAAGTTCGACTGTGGAACCGATGTGAGTCATTGAACAGAGTCGATTCGCCCGAGTCATTAATCGTAGGCCGGTGTAAAAGGGTAATGACGTCAGAAGGTCGGCGGCGGGTTCGAACCTGACTCCGTCCTCCTGTCTGCGGCGGGTTAACGGCGGCGCAGTGTGTGCGCAGAACGAGCGCAGCGAGGCCCCGCGGCTCAGCAGCCCGACACAGCGCAACAGCAGCGGAGCCATCTTCACCTCAACCTCCACCGCCTGCACACGGCACAACCGCCATTTCAAAATAAAAGCTCTGAAACTGACGCCCACTGACGTTTATTCTGCAATAAAAATGTTTTAATGATCAACAAGTAATCTTATCAGAATAACCCAGAACATGTAACCGTTATTCTGTGATTGAATGTTTTATTTCTTATATTGTGTTCTTGCTTTTATATATTTTTTTGTTTGAAGTTCAACACTGTACAGCACTTTGTTGCAGCGGTTGTTTTTAAAGTGCTTTATAAATAAAATTCAACAGGCAGAATTATGAGTTATTACAATAAAGTTCAGGGGAAAACCTTTTAGAGCCAGTGTATGAAAAAATAAATACATTTTAAAAATAAATCTGAATCACAACAATATATATATATATATATATATATACAGTGGGTTGCAAAAGTATTCATACCCCTTGAACTTTTCCATATTTTGTCACATTACAACCACAAACATAAATATATTTCACTGGAATTTAATGTGAAAGACCAACACAAAGTGGTATACAATTGTGAAGTGAAATGAAAGTTATACATGAATCAACAATTTTTTTACAAATAAAAAACTGAAAAGTGCGATGTG